>QLTV01000967.1:865489-880378 GCA_003457575.1 Thermophis baileyi | reverse complement strand
GTCCCAGGTAGGACGTGCGTCTCACGGCCCAACATGTTCCACCTGCCAGAAATGAGTCTCTGTGAGACTCGTCCCGCCACCGCCGCTGCCTCGTGGAGCAGGACTCTGCAAGGCCTGTTGTGCCGTTGCATGCACCAACGGCAGAAGGACCCCAGCTGTGCCAGTATGATGAAGTTTGCGGCAGTCCTGCAGTTCGTGCATGCAACGGCACAACAAGCCTTACTGAGTCCTGCTCCACGAGGCGGTGGCGGCAGGGAGGGGAGGCGAGGCAGCGGCGATGGGACATGCAGACCCACGCTCGCCATCTACTGCACCCCCAAAATAATAAGCCCCCCCCGATAATAAGGCCGAGGCCATATTTGGGGGGTCAAAAAAATATAAGCCCCTGTCTTATTTTCGGGGAAACACGGTATATGAAAACACACAGATACTTCAAACCGATGCAGGCAGGTATGACATGAGCACACCCATACACTCCAAAGTACTATTTTGCTGCTGAATCTTAGGATCCTAATTAATAAACTGGTCAATAAACTGGGTAGACTCAACCAATAATTATTAATTAAAATATATATTATACATGTATAAAACTACCCAGTCTATAGAGATATGAGCTGAAAAAAATCCAGACTCTTTTTTTTTCTCCTAATAATTCATCAATTTGGATAATATCTGCCCAGAAAAGTAATTACAAACTAAAACTGTGGCTTGACTGCACAAATTTGGAACTTATTAAATGATACTTTTCAGCTAGCAAAGTATACTTTACTGTGGATAGTTCTCCTATCTTCTTCCTTACAGCACCAGATTCATTCTGGAAATGTGAGGAACTCACTAGGCAGATTTGGAAGGAATGAGGAGAGTTGCCAGAAAGAGATGAAACTTCTATTAGGTAAGTACATGTCTCTTGGTATAATGCTCAATTGGCCTCATGCATACAATTACATAATCTCTAAGACTTACCCATGAAGCTGTTGGTCATTGCGCTGATAAGCATGACTGCTTGACAAGAGAACAATTTTGGAAAATCCAGAGTTTTTCACCCACGACAGCAATATTTGACAAAACAATCTATATTTATTCTTTTATTACACCAGGAAGCAAAGCAAGGCAATAGGTTAGAACTTTGCATTTTTGAATCTTGTCAATTCATCTGTAGTTTTAACACTCTGGAATTTGTATAGTTATGCAAAAAAAAAATCTTAATTATTGCCAATGAAAAATAAAAATGATTTGACTGATCCAGTTATTTTTCAGTCTTATCAAAATAATTTAAAGAGTTAAAACCACTGGGTGAACAATATTGACGCTTTGCATAAAGCTGCAGTACCAAAATCTTTGACAAACTTATTTGTAGGATAATCATGATTATTCAACTTTGACATGAAGATTTATCTTTTAATCCTTGTCTCTGTTGTGGGGGAAATGCCCAATTAAAGGAGAAACCATTGCATTTGGATGCACAAAGTGTTTGTTGGCGTGCACAAGTACAGGGATCCCTTGATTCCCAGCCAAATGAATGCAAACTAAGTAAAGTTATGAGCAATACACTCCCGGAATAGTTGCATAGGAATCATAAACAAACCAAGGTAAAACATACAGTGACCTTTACAAGTAGAATGTTACTTCTGATAACACTACGGTGTGACTCTATTTTGACTATCCCAGCACTTCTACATTCTTCTCTACTGATGGGACTCTAATCTGCCAAATTAGAAAAACTAACATCATGTACTATAAACAATACCTCCCTCCTTATCAAAGGAAAGACAACAGTCTGCTTTCTGTTATCTATCTCCTCTCTTTCCAAGGTGATCAGGCAACTTTGGATTGTCTACTCCTTTATATTTCTGTGCCTTTCTTTATGCTTATGTCATACACATGCCATCTTATGTGACAACCTTCCACAATCCCACATAGGCATATATACCTTTATGAATGGTGATCTGATCTGCAGAACCACCAATTCTTTTGATGTTGCTGCATACACTGAAAAAAATAGCATAAGCAACGTGTCAGCACTAACATTAAATTACCTTTAACCAATCATATTACAGTTGATGCCAGGAAATTTAAGAGGAGCTCTGCAATCATGCCTCTGTTGCATTTTGACAAACCTAACACAAAAGATTTAGAAGAGAGCACCCCTTAAAAAAAAGAGAGAAAACATTTTATAAACACCCATCATTTATATGTTCCCAGTTTTCAATCTTTCTGAAATCTCATAATGATTTTAAACTTCAGGATCATTGGCATCAATCATTTTGGTTACTAACAGATTAGGGTTTCATCTGTAATGAAAATACAAGGTAGTCCTCGAGTTATGACCATAATTGATCCTGGAAATTACGGCGGTAAATCATGATGGTCGCAAAGTGGGTCATCATAAGACTGACCCTGCTTTTTTTTGCAGCAGTCGTAAAGCAAACCCAGCAGTGTTAAGCAAATCCATTTTTTGCAGCAAACTGAAAGTAAACCCTGGTTTCTGGAAAAACCATCATAAGTAGCAGTCATATGACTGCAGGGCGCAGCAAATGGCCATAAATGTGGGCCAGCTGCCGAGTGCGGTCACATGACACAGGGAGTGGGCAATAACAGAACTTCGAAACCGACTTGTAAGTAGCTTTTGGGGGATCCAACTGCTCTGCAAAAGCATCTTTAAATAAATCATACCACATACACACATCTGAAGCACCCAATCTATTCCAAATTTAGTGGATGGCAAGACTATATTTACACCACTTACCTTCAGCATTTATGCATAGTTCCGTTGCATCCTCTTCAGTTGTTGCATATGGATTATTTCCAACCATTGGCACAAGACAATCAGTATAAAAGTAACCAACTCTGGGCATATGAAGTGTAGAAATGACTAAATCTATAGCCAGCTGGCCCACATTGCCCACTGACACAGCTGGCTGAAATTAGATAAAAGGCAAATTTAAGTATATATCAACTCAAATACTAATTCTATTCGTAATTTGCTGGAAAGACATATCAAATTAGCTATGTATCTATTTTGTATTGTAAAACCATAAGACTAAATTACAATATTGTTGTAAATTAATTGAAAGACATTCTGTATTTATATATTCACTTGACGTCTTAATCAATTGCAAACATATTGATTATATACTTTTGTATTTACCTACTGCATTAAAACAAAGCTCAAACAGTTACATTATGAATAATTGAATAGTACTTTTGAACTGGAAAATTACATGTCCCATTATATTGTACTTCTATTTAATTTTATATGGGGGTGACACAAAATGTGTTTAATTAAAAGTGGATTATATGTAAATTTGCCAAAATGTACATAATTACGATACAGAAATAATGTCAAAACAAGAGAAATTATCAATGAACTCCAATCTGGGACCCTTACGGCAGACTTTAAAGTGACTGTTCGGGGAAAGGGGATTTTAAGTGCACCACTGAACAAGAAACTGTTGAACTCATATACATCAGCAGTGGGTTGCTCCCGGTTCTGCCCGGTTCTTAGAACCGGTAGCGGCGGCGGAGGGAGGCCCTGCCCACCTGCCCGGGACACTTCTGCGCATGCGCAGAAGCTTCTGGGTTTTAGAACCCACTACTGATATACATCAAAAAGTTTCAGGCAATTTCAGAAGGTCTCAATAACACAATGGGTTCTTAACACATTACAATGGTTAATTGATAAAAAAATCCTAATACAAGAACATTGCTGAACCATATGAATAATCCATTAGTACATTTGGTTTCCTTGAGTCCAGAAGCTTCAGGTACCACTACAGGTAGTCCTCCACTTACAACTGTAATGGAGTCTGAAATTTCCATTTTATGTCATGACCCCTAAGTCAAGGCATGCATATGACCAACTTGTATTTTGGTGGAACCAGAACTAAACACTAGTTTGTTTGGGGCAAAAAAACAAAAATTGCAGTCATGTGACTGCAGGATGCTGCAAACAGCCATAAATGCAGGCCAGTAGTTGAGCATCCAAAATCAGAACTTCAAATCCAGATCGTAAGTACGGTACCTTTTTGTGGGTCTGTCATAACTTTAAACAGTCAATAAGTGATCGGTTATAAATTGAGGACTACAAAAATCTGGGCTGTACTACATCTGGGCTGCAAAAATCCAATGAGGAGATTGTCCTAAATCTCTCTGTTTATTTGAAAGAATGCTTCTACTCCTTTTAAAAAAGAAAATTCAATCAAAGTAGAATTGTTTTCAAATGATAGATTTATTTTATAAAACTGGAATGATCATGTTGTGAGCCATAGTCTTTTTGGTCACAATGAGTAGAAAAGAAAGACATGGAGAAAGAAAGAACCATGAATTCCAAGCGTACCCCAAGGATTTCGATATCCCTCTAAAACAGAGGTGGGGAACTATGTAGCCCCTTTAGTTGTGGACTTCAACTCCCAGAATTCCTGAGTCAGCATGGCTGGCCCAGGAATTCTGGGAGTTGAAGTCCATAAGTCGTAAAAGGGCCATCGTTTCCCACCCCTGCTCTAAAACTTCACCAAGCGGACCCTTGAAGAGGTCAGAGTTCAAAAACGCGCCACTCTCGTTTTTGTGCGCAGCTCTCTGTTTGCTCGACGACGACCACCAAATAGATACTTGGCTATAAAACTCAGGAAAATGAATGCTTATTTTACCATAAGGAGTGTGAAGCCTTTGAAATCGGAGCACGCACAGCCATCACAGGAAACGAACATCCCGGCAAGGACCAAACAACAAAAGCACCCAGGAAATAAACACCTCGCAGCGATCCAAACCAGGGAGAAAAGCGTGCCGGTTTCTACGTCCTAGGTCCTCTTACTGTCCTTGACAGAAATAGGTGTTCGGTCGGTGCCTGTCAGCCTTTCTCCTTTGTAGCAACGGCTTTACTGAAAACGGGTTAACGGAGCCGAAAGAACAACTTCGAAACATCTCTTTGAGCGAGTTGCTTGCCAGAGTGGAATTAGGAAGAAGGGTGGGAACAGAAAGGGCCGCGGTTTTTCTCAGGCGACTGTTTTGGACAGACCTCAGCCAAAGCACTTTGGAAAGATGGTTGGGATGAAAGACCGCTGCCCAGATGAGGGTGGGGCGTCAGAGGCCCCGGTTGGCTGACGATTGAGCCAATGGGTGCTCGCAGAGCAAAAGCAAGGCGCGAGCGGGCCAGTGAGCGGGAGGGCGGGAGGTGCGGGCGGTTTGGGGCTGCGTTGCCGGAGATGGCGAAGGGTTTTTCTCTCGGCAACTGACGCGATTTCTGCTGTCTGTAACGGC
The DNA here is from genome assembly GCA_003457575.1 of Thermophis baileyi. NCBI lineage: Eukaryota > Metazoa > Chordata > Lepidosauria > Squamata > Dipsadidae > Thermophis > Thermophis baileyi. The sequence continues at coordinate 875,122 of QLTV01000967.1, read as the reverse complement.
AGTTGGGGAAGATGGCTTTGCCGCCAGAAAAAGCCTCGGAACTGAAGGAAATCATTCACCAGCAGCTGACGAAGGTGAGGTCTTTATTTCGCTGCACGGCTCTTTCCTTTTAACCACCCCAGCTCTAGTCTGGGTGTGATCTCACTGGCGGTATTCCACAACAGAACAACTTGCCCAAGATTAATTTAATCATAGTTTTTTTTTTCAACTCTTGCCCAGTTTCGCCCGGCACAGAAAACGATAAAACTAAGTTCGGGAATTTTGTTCACGGAGCACACTAGATAGAAATATTATTAGCTAATGATGATGCGAACTCAGTGTTGCAATTCTAGGGAAGGCGATTCTAACCTATTTTTTATTTGTTCCTTTAAAGTCTTTAAATGCTCTTTAGCTATTCCAGGGCATTATTCCGATTCATCAAATCAAGGCGATGCTCAGGCTTGCTTCACATGCCAAGTCAAAATGTGACGATTGTGGCTTAGGTTAGAATGTTGTGACAAATTGTGACAACATAGGATTATAAACTATGGTTTGTGTTACCAGAAGTAAGCCTATTTTTTATTATGTTTTGTGATGGATTGGACAACATTTAACATTTAGGAGGGGCCGAGGAAGGGCTGTGGAAATGGTGGGAAAATAGGGAATTTGGGCTTTTGCAGGAAAGCTTGTGGAAATTGTTTTGTAATGATGATATCTCTATTTTAAGGCTTACATTGCAACTTTTCCTAAATAAAGATGGAAGGAAACTTTGTGATTAGCAGTTATGATTAGAAATAGTTCCAAAAATCATGAAAAGGAGACCTTGGATGTATATTGCTCTCAGACTACATAATGCCATTTATTTATTTATTTTGCATAAACCCAGTGCTTAAACTTGGTCATTGACTTGTTTTGATGAATTTGAAAAGAAATGACAGGAAAAAAAGTGGCCTGGTGGAATGATTGATTTAAGAGGCAATGCACTGTTGTGACTAGACACATACAGGATGGTGAAGATTAAAATTAAAACCTCACTTCTGGAAAAATGCCAGTTCTAAATGTACAAAAGAAAATTTAGAATGCAGCTAGTTACTACGGTAGTAGTTGTTGATCTAGTGCAGGTAGTCCTTGACTTACAATATTTCATTTAGTGACCGTTCAAAATTACAACAGCACTGAAAAAACTGACTTATGACTGATTTTCACACTTAGGACCATTACAACATTGCCATGGTCATGTGATCAAAATCAGATGGTTGGCAACTGACTCATATTTATGACAGTTGCAGACTTCTGGTGTCATGTGATCACCCTTTGTGACCTTCTGACAAGCAAAGTCAATGGGGAAGCCAGATTCGCTTAACAACCATGTTCCTAACTTAACAACTGCAGTGATTCACTTAACAACTGTGGCAAAAAAGATCGTAAAGTGGGGCAAAACTCACTTAACAAATGTCTCACTTAGCAACAGAAATTTTGGGCTCAATTGTAATTGTAAGTCATTGACTACCTGTAATCATAGTTGAAAAGAAGAATATTAATAGAATAAATAAGCTGGCCAAAAACATGTTTGAACCCATTTTGTAACTACATATAAAGTGAAAATAAAATTGTAAACCTGGTGCTAAAAACTTATTTTCAATTGTAAAAAATATGTGTTTAAACACATACAAATCAGTAAAATAATCAGTGGAAATGTAAATAATGGATTTTCACTTATAGTAGAATTGGAGATGGAGTTGGAGGTTTACAGTCCCTTCCAGAAAATTTACCAATTGGGTCCTGGAAGCTGGTGTAGGTTGGCTCCAACGTAGCTCTGCACTTGCGCTTATGCTGAAAAGTTTTGATAAAAAGATCTTGCCGAGCAACAGGAGAGGTGATGCTGAAGGAAGGGTGAATGGCCAAAAATACTATCCTTCTGCCAATGGATGCCTATACCCCTTGTGCATTGGAATAAGCCCTTCTACTGATGGAAGAGCCAATCTGAACTTAATTTCATCTAGGAATTATCCTACTCTTGTTTTGGAATGACCTATTTGAAAAGTTGAGTAGAATATATTTTAGGAATTGTTAACAGAGATGTTTCCTTTTAGATGGATGTTCATAGCAGGATTCGAGCAGTTCTTGCTGAGACCATAAGAGAAGAATTGGCACCTCAACATCAACAATTATCTGAAGAAGATCTAATGAAAGCCTTAACACAGCGAGGAATAATTGATGATGTTATGAAAGAACTCAACTTTGTGTCTGTGAGTACAGTTTGGCATTAAAAAAAAACATTCTGGAGCAATATTAATGAGCATAATAAAATTATTGCTCTCCTTGAAGAAAGAATTTCTGAGGCTTCTTTGTGATATAAAACTATCTAAAACAATATAAATGATTCTGTTTCTTTAGTGAAATGGAACAAAATGCAGCTTGATTTGGAAATACAATAGCTAATAGGTTAGGACACAGGGGAAGGCCATTCCTGGTGTATATTGTCACCTTTGGTATAAACATGCCTCTGCCTGCTATGCTATCTCATTTGTATCCTTAAGAATCCATTCTGCAGGAGGTTCAAAAAAGGGACAGAAAGTAGATAACAACTTTGGCCTCACTGAGTACTTAAAGGCTGAGAATAAGCATAACAAATTTCTCCATACTTGAATTTAATAGAAGTGAGAAAGTTCTACCACGATTACCACTTAGTGTTCTCTCACCAAACAATAATGGGTAAATAAGCATCCTATTTCTCTTTACAACCTCTTGTGTCCAAAATGGATGCGAACTTGGTGTCTATAATTATTGACAAATATACTAGTTTTCAAATCAACAAATAAGAGAACATAAAATACCTGGGCATGCTGAAATGCAAATATTAGAATGTTCTTATTTAATGCATATTTTAAAAAATACATACCAAAGAGTTTATTTGCTTATGGATGTTGGAATAACCAGATATGTTGAATCATAAAGCTATATCCTTGGGCTGAATATTTGATAGAATAAAATAAAGTAAAAAGACAAAGAAAAATTTACAGAATTGTAAGAAAATCTGATTTGAAAATGATCTTAATTTTTTAAAAATTATATCTATAGGACATAAATGACAGGGAAAGAATTTCCACTCCAAAACCAACTACACACTTTGTTGACAGGCAACCAGCACTATCGAAAAAAAGTATGTTACATATTATCTTAATAAAACTTTAATGATAAGATTATTTTCATTCTGTGATTTGTTTACACTTCTTTCATTTCTTTCCCCTCTATATTTTGGGCATCCTTTTGTAAATTTGTTTGTTAGTTTATAAAATTTATTTGCTGCCCATCTCATATCGAAACAATTCTGTTTCAGGTAGTCCTTGCTTAATGATGACTCAATAGTGCTAAACAAGTAGTACATATGACCAGCCCTCATACTTACAAAATTTGCAGTCACGTGATTGCATTCTGGGTATTAGACAATCAGACAATTATGAAATTGCAGCGTCCCACATTCATATGATCACCATTTGCAACCTTCATTACCATCATCAATGGAGAAGCTGGCAGGAGATCACAAAGGGTAATCACGTGGTGTCACATTTAATGTAGGATTCGTTTAATGATAGTAAGCAAGAACTGCCATTGCTAAGGAGTATAGTCAGGTACCATTGTTCTTTATAACCACTTAGCTACTGAAAATCTTATCCTAGTTTCTACCAGTATTTCTAAGCAAGGACTATCTGTAATCTTAATCTTTCACCTAATAGATAAATATCATATGTATACCTATAAAAATATACCATAATATGATTGTTAGATCTTAAATAATACAATTCTGTAATTCCCTTTAAAATAAGTCACAATTTGGTTAAAAGCAACATTATTATAGATTTGATAGGAAAATAACTTATACATTTAAAATAAATATTAGGTGAACAATGTAAAGCACATTCTTATTTTAAAAGGAGTCTTCTAAGGCTTCTGAAGATCTTATTCATTTTTTAAAAAATTGCTATCTGTATTTTTACTTACCATTTGTACTACCTTATATTTTTCCGATACTATACAGCAAATATTGATCCAACACGAAGGTATCTTTACCTTCAAGTTTTGGGGGGGAAAGCTTTCCTAGAGCATCTTCAGGAACCCGAACCTTTGCCTGGTCAAACTTGTTCTACCTTCACTCTTTACTTACATTTCCGGAACCAGCGTTTCCGCTCTAAACCTGCTCCGTGTGCCTGTGAACCAGATTTCAGTGATGGATTTTTGCTTGAAGTACACAAGGATACTTTAGGTAAGTAAATTTGTACATTGATCAGAATCTAAACATTATAAAAAATGAGATTTTTTTAAATCTGAAAGACTGCAAACTTTATATGGGCTTTTGTTGAAACAAGAAAAGATCGCATTGATGACTTTTTGATGGATAATTATTTGATAGAAGGGTGGAAGGCATAACTTTATGTTTTTCTCTTTTTATTCCTTTTCTTTTTTCTATCTTTCTTTTTTACTTGTATATTTTTACTGTACTGAAAATTATACGGTATATCTGAAAATATTATTAGATGTGGAAGCTCAGAAAGTTGTTTAACCTGGAATAAATTTCAGAGAAATTGATGGGGTTTATTTCTGAGCTGTACAAGATGGCATTTTCAGGGATTTCTTTTTTACATAAAGTTTTAAACATTTTAATAAATAGAGCTAGAAATTTGTTCTATAAATAGAATTATTTGGCTTCTCATATAATGTAATCTGAATTCAAATGTGCTCCTCCTTTTTGAAAGAGTTTCTAGCATATTTGGTATCTCACCAGTTTTAAAAACTTGGTAGCCTATTTAGAAATACTATTTCCCATTGTGGATTACCTTGCAGTGAAACAGCAAGCTAACCAGCTACTTCATTATAGTGAATTTGGTGTCTTCTTTTTTTAATTCAGCGATTCTTGGTAGAAGAAAAGCAAATGGGAATAAGGTGCTTAACTCTTTCCCTACTAACCTTTTTTTCAATCAAAACCTATCTTTCCTTCCCTACTTCCAATCCCAGCTGTTTTTTCTAAATGATTTAAACTGGTTAGAAATAGTTGCTGAAATGTCATGATAAAAACTTTCATGTAGTATGTCATGTATATGCTGAATATTCTTTATTAATTTTAAGTGAACTTACATAGATAACATAGCAATATGAATGGGAAGCACTTTTAATTGGAGTTTTTAGTTAACCCTAGTTGGATGTGATTTGACAGGTGAAGGAAGTAAAATGGTTGATGCTACCACTATGCTGTCCATATGTGATCCAGTGCACATTGTCTTGATCAAAACAGACACCTCGGGTGAGACCACATTAGTAGCATCCTATTTCTTAGAATGGCGATCTGTCCTTAGTGCAGAAAACAGGATAACAAATGTGGCAGTTGAACTTCTTGGTGTAGGTAAGTTTAAAAACAGTTTTAACATTCCGGAAAATGATGTTGGGTGCAACTTTGAAAAAAAGATGGAATTAATAGTGATGGAAATGTATTTCATGGAAGAAAGTTCTCAAAAGTACTTTTTCTGAATTTTAGCAATAACATTTATAGATGTAGGAGGAAACAGAATGGCATATTAAGGTACAACTTCAGAAAGTCTAGTTTCTCTGTTGATCTTCCCTTCATTCTTCAATCAGAGTAGCTGGACCTTTTTCTATTATTTCCTTTGTTTTGCTGGTTGCTAATAGTCCAAACTGATCCTATTTAAATTTAAATTTCTGCTTTGGGAAAACTGTCTCCCAGGGTTCAAACACATTTAATAATGATAAATCTAGTTATAAATTTAAGAAATACTGTATATGGACATTGTATATATTTTGAATGCTTGATCTAGTAAAAGGTCTATTTTCTTAAGTTCAAAAGTTCTTCTATAACTTTTGGTTCAAAGGTTCAGAATCAAAGGTTTCTGTTGGAGTACTTAATATCAAACTTGAAATCTATCCAAAACTTAACAAGACTCTTTCTCAGGAAATAGTTAATACTCAGGTATGTTCTAATTAACAGTAATATTAGTACAATTCAGACTGATTTTAATGTTAAGCAGATTTTAATATTTATTCCACTAGTTAAAGTTTGTGTATTATCAAGCATGTAGTTTTCTTGAAACATTCTGTTCTCCCTCCTAAATACAGGTAGTCCTTGACTTACGACCACAATTGAGCCCAAAATTTTCATTGCTAAGTGAGACAGTTGCTAAGTGAATTTTGCCCCATTTTATGACCTTCCTTGCCACAGTTGTTAAGTGAATTACTGCAGTTGTTAAGTAATATGGTTTTTAAGTGAATTTGGCTTTCTCATTGACTCTGGTTGTCAGAAGTTCACAAAAGGTGACCACGTGACCCCAGGACACTGTAACCATCATAAATGTGAGACAGTTGCCAAATGTCTGCATTTTGATCACATGACCATGGGGATGCTGCAACGTGTGAAAAATGATCATGTCATTTTTTTTCAGTGTCATTGTAACTTCGAATGGTCACTAAATGAACTACTGTAAGTCGAGGACTACCTGTAATCAAAGTTAATGTAATAAATATTAAAATGAATATGAAACCTGGAATGAGTAACTCCAATGTTTTTCAAAATATTATCACATATGCATTCTAGTTCACATTTTCTGTGGCAAATGGCCAATTTATGTGGGAGATGGTACTGTCGAATCTGTCCTAAACAATAAAGCTGTTTCTAATTTTGTATGTATTTGATAATTCTTGCCTAATCTTGCAGTAAAAGAAGCCAGGGCAAAAGCATGGAGTTTCATGGGAAGGAAAATTTATCTTTGAAAGTTTTCTGAAAATTGGTCAATATCCTTAAAAATGTACTACTGGCAAAGTATTCTTTGTTTAGCTATGCCACAAGAAGTCTGGATCAAGCTTTAATCGTTCTTGAAATGTGTTACTCAGCCACAAGTACACTATATAATAATAATAATGTATCTTACACTTTATTAACCAAGGACATTCGGCTTTAAGATTAGAGCTTAATTACAGTAGAACACTAGGACATGTTATTTATACCTTGAATTATATAAATATTTACTGCATTTTGTTAGTAGCAGGACGTTTATACTAGCCATTAGTTCAATTTACACTAGCAGGGCATATGCTTTATGATTTATAATGAAACTCTCTGAATTCAGAAAAGAATTCTGAAACATATAGTAAAGCACGTGGTCGTTGTTTTTTCAATTACAGATTTCTTTAGAACGGCAGAAAACAGCAGAAAAGGAACGTTTGTTTCTTGTGTATGCAAAGCAATGGTGGAGAGAATACTTACAGATCAGGACTTCGCACAGTTCAAGACTAGTGAAAATATTTGCCCAGGTATGGAATATGCCATTCCATATTCTAGACTTTACAGTTCATATAATATGTGAATAAAAGGCTGTAGAAACAAATTTACCCTGAACTCAGTATATATTAGCCTTTCAAGTTAGGCCAGTGAGGAAACAGACACCACAAAATCTTAGGAACTTTAGTTTAGTTATTTACTAACCCATGACAGCTGGGTCATCCTTTCAGAGAGATTTCTTACCTAAACATAAACAAAATGACCAGTGTGGGCAAAAAAGCAATGGGATTAGGAGCAACTCCCAACTTCCTGCTGGCTTCCCCATGGATGTTGTTTGTAGGAAGCTGGCAGGGAGCGTTGGAAATAACTCCTCCTCCCCCTCCTCAGCTAATGTTCAGAACTGCCTGCCCCTTTCCGGAGGGGAGGGGGAACGTAGAGAGCAAAGAAAAGTACACCCTTACCCCCCAGCATGTCTCCAAGGGCCCCCTCTCAGGAAGAAGAAGACTGACCTGTCATCACCAGCACCCCCCAGTCAACCCTATCTCACAAGTAGACATCCCACTCACTTCCCCATCCTTTCCTTGTTGGGACATTTCAGCCTCTGTGCCGCCATCCAATTGAGTACAGGTACCAGACAGAAGTGAAAAGGAGGATGCGGCTATCACCTTATCTTCTTCCCTTGTACAATGCAACCTATGCATGTCTGGGAAGTGTAGTCAGAAGGTGCGATGATGCTGAAGCAGCCACAATTTCCCCAAATTTCATTCCCACCGTCTTACCGGTAGCATTCTGTAAATTACCCATTAGAGTTACCTTAGTTCAATAATTGTTGCCCAACAACACAATGAAATTATGTTGTAATTTCACCTAATTAAAAATTACTATCAAACATGAGACTTAGTTATAGATAGATAGGATATAATAGCAAAAGCCTGACAGAAATTTAATACTCTTTCTTATACCAAAAAGAATCAAGGTATAGTACTCTTGAGTTTCTTTTCTCACCTCCATCTCCCTTCCATGGCTATGCTGGCATTTACCTAATGGTTGCTGAATTCTTGTATTCACCTAATAGTTGCTAAAAGCCATCTCCATACATCCTACAGTATAAAACCTGAAATATTTTGGTTCTTTGCTGCTATTTAGTTTTATTTTGATAAATAAAACGCTGCTATTTAGTTTTATTTTCATGGATTATATTACTCTGTGCTTTCAAGTATTCCAGGCTTCAGTTCCTAACGGTCCCTATCAGTATGGCTGTTAAATGTTTGAATTTTTGCATAGCATGGTTTCAGTCCCAAATCATCTGCCAAGTACGGTACCAAGTTGGGCAAATAGACCAGTTGTTATTTTTTTCTTGTTTCATATGCATTTATATTGGGTCCCTCAGTGTTCCTAGATAACCTCTGTAGTGCCTGTCCAAACTTTTTCCATATGGCATTTTGGGGGGCCAGGGTTAAGAAAATATTTTAAATGGAAAACTGAATTTAGGTGTTCCTTTAGGCATTCTTAGAAAATAAAAAAAGGTAAATGGCTTCAGCAGAGCATTTTGTGATCATCTTCCTATAAAAATATAATGGTAACTTGGGAGGCTAGTAAACCTCCTGGACTAATTAAAGTAGAAGAAAACATCCTCACTTGTTTGCTTTTTAGTAAATGAGTTTTGAGGATGCACGATCATCCACCCACTTAGACAGCTGATTTATGAATAAGCAAACACTTTCATCATCATGCCTAAAAAACTCTTTCAAAACACCAGCAATACCACCCGCCCTCAAATTTAACTTACATAATTTACACATGAAAATCTGCAAGAAATCTGATGATTATAAAATAGACTTCAAGGGTAGCATTGCTAGATAGAATATTGATGAATTATTTCTGTGTGTGTGTATGCAGTTGTATTTTAATTTTCATTTAATATGCATATTGATTCTAGAAAAAAACATTGGCCTAGTTTTTTTAACGATTGCCATTTCCTACCGTGTTTCCCCGAAAATAAGACATGTCCCGATAATAAGCCCAACAGGGCTTTTCGGGACATGCGTTGAAATAAGCCACCCCCCCGAAAATAAGCCCCCCCATTACTTTCCGGGGGGGAAAGGGGGGGGGCATGCCGGGAGGCGCTCGTTTTGCTGCGGGCACTTTGTTGGCCGGGAGAGCGAGGGCAGGGGGGGGGCGGGGGCACGCACCCCCCACGAGACTGCTCGGCTCCTCTGGGCTCTGCCTCTGCCAGCGCTTTCAAACGCGCTCCTGCCTCCGAGGGAGAGAAGGGGAGCCTCGATGCCTGCCTCGCCGCCCCATCGCAGGCAGGAGCGCTTCAAAACGCTGGCAGAGGCAGAGCCCAGAGGAGCCGAGGCAGTCCCGCG
>QLTV01000967.1:804934-840536 GCA_003457575.1 Thermophis baileyi | reverse complement strand
CAGGAAGATGTCTGCCTGGCTGGTTGAAAGTGCTGAAGAAGCTAGTCACAGTTCTCCTGGCCCAAGCCCTCGTCGCCACTGTTAGATAGTGGGTAGAGATGACAGGAGACAGACTTCCAAAGCAGCTCTTTATTTCAGCTCTTGTGTAAGCAACCAGCAAAGAGCAGTCTGACAGCTTGCCCTTTTATAGGCAGGAAGATGTCTGCCTGGCTGGTTGAAAGTGCTGAAGAAGCTAGTCACAGTTCTCCTGGCCCAAGCCCTCGTCGCCACTGTTAGATAGTGGGTAGAGATGACAGGAGACAGACTTCCAAAGCAGCTCTTTATTTCAGCTCTTGTGTAAGCAACCAGCAAAGAGCAGTCTGACAGCTTGCCCTTTTATAGGGAGCTGTCAGACAGACCAGCCAATAGCGTTTGAGCTTTTTCCCGCTCAAACGCTGGACCTGGTTGGAACCATGCAACACAGTTGAAACAGTTAGAACATAACATTTATCTGTTTCCTTATGTATCTGTTTTTATGGTACTCATAGTGAGTAGTGTATATTATTGTTTACTCAGACTGATGCTAGTTCAAAGGCTTTGGGTAATTGTTAGGGTCTGCTGTGCTTAGACATAACACAAACCTAAACTACATTTGATGTGAATTGATATGAATTGTGAATTGTGCCAATAGAATTCCAGTCATTTTATGATTCAGTGTCTCATACAAACCCACAAAGTTGCGTTGGAAAAGCCATAAGTAGATATCAGAATGCAATACTGTACAGTAGAGCAAAGCATACGTCAGGATCCTGTGCACTTGGTGGGAAAAGAATCCTTAACTGAGGAATGAAGTCTAAGCGAAGATAAGGCACACTTCTTTCTGAAATCTCAGTGGGGAAGGCTTTGATGTGTGATCGGTTTTCTTGCCACGGGATCAGGGGTGAAACACTCCCGGTTCGGGCGTGCCTGCGGGTCGCCGGACAGCCGGTAGCGACGGAAGCGGGAGACTTTGCCCACCCGCCCGGACGCCCCCATTTGGGTTCTTTTACCCTCTGCGCAAGAACCCAAATGGCGACGTCTGGGCTGGTGGGCGAAGTCTCCCACTTCCGTCACTACCGGCTGTCCGGCAACCCGCAGGCACGCCCGAACCGGGAGCGTTTCACCCCTGCACGGGATATTGATATGGATTGTAATACAGGTAATCCTCAACTTACAACCACAACTGAGCCCAAAATTTATGTTGCTAAGTGAGAAATTTTTTAAATGAGATTTTTTGCCCCATTTTACGACTTCTCTTGCCACAATTGTTAAGTGAATCAGTGCAGTTGATAAGTTAGTAACCCGGTTGTTAAGTGAATCTGGCTTCTCCATTGACTTTACTTGTCAGAAGGTGGCAAAAGGGGATTGCATAACGTTGGGGCACTGCAAAGGTCATAAACATGAACCAGTTGCCAAGCATCTAAATTTTGATCACATGATCATGGGGACGCTGCAAAGTCGTAAGAGTGAAAAACGGTCATAAGTCACATTTTTAGTGTCTTTGTAACTTTGTAGGGTCACTAAACGAACGGTTGTTAAGTCGAGGACGGCTTGTACAGTACCATCCTCCTGCGCGCAGGATAATACAGGGCCTTCTTTTGCTCCATCTTGCCGCGCCACTTTCCCACAGACAGGAGGCGGCCGAACCGGAGAGAACGGTCGGTGCCAGCGGACGCCATTGGGTTGCTATGATGTGAATCCCGCCTTCCACAGTCTCCGCCCTCGAAGCGGGTGACTCGGCCGGCGGTCCGCAATTCTTCCCGGCTGGATTCCCCTCCCAGCGGCATTGGGCTGTCCTGCATCGCTCACGCGCTCGGCTGCGGTGGCTGCTTTGGCGGGGAAGGAGGAGTTTGGGGAGAAGATGAAGGCAGCGGGCAGCAGCTGAGGCGAAGCGAGGGCGAGGCGAAGGCGAAGGCGCGGGGCGACGGATAGAGCAGCTCGCGCCCGGGGTTTCTTCTCCAGCAAAAGGAATGGCTTACGCCGGGGCGGCGGGAGACGAGGAACCTTCGCCCGGCACCTCCAGCCGCAGAGACGACGAGGGCTACGGCGGAGGCCAGGCGGTTGCGATGCTGCGGGAAGCCCTCTCGCTGGAAGAGATCCTCAAGCTCTACAACCAGCCCATCAACGAGGAGCAGGCGTGGGCCGTTTGCTACCAGTGCTGCGGTTCCCTCCGCGCCGGGGGTCGCCGCGGAGAGAGCCTGAGCCGCCGAGTGGAGAGCCATGCCGACATCCGCATCTGGAGGGATGGGACCGTCACTTTGAATGGAAGCGGCGCCGCTCGAAGCTCGCCCGGAGCAGGTAAGGGTGGCGGGGTCTTAGGCTCAGCCGCTCCTCGTTAGAGGGAAAGCTCCCAGCCCGGCCCACTTCCCTGCTCGCCTTTGATGGTTTTTTTGCGAGGACCCGTTTGCCCTCCCTCTCGCCCGGTTTCCCCCATTTGCTCTCGTCTCTTGATCTTGCTGCTGGATCCGGTTAGTCAGTAGTGTCTAAGGGAGAATCTCATCCTATCTTCAGCCCGACGTCCATCAGCATTTCTTCATCCGTTTAAACTCTTGTTGCTGTTTTTTTTTTAATTAAAAAAAAAGGAATATGGATTGCCTCCGTTAGTGAAATTTCCCTCCCCTTCCCTTCCCTCTCCTCCCTCTTTTCCTACAGTACAAAATTGCTTCTGATTATACAGCTTGTACTAAAACTGTTCAGCTTAGCATTTCTTCTTCATCACTTACTCCTCCCGACAATAACGACAATAACATATATATGGAAAATCTCACCATTTTGACACCCCCACCCCCACCCCGAATGCTGCATTATGGCTGATACATAGGCAAACACTTTTGAGTCTGCAGGGTGGCCTGAGGAAATGATTTGTACAGATTGCATTTTGGAATAAATAAACCTACCAAAAAAATGTGCAACTGCAATGTTATTTTCAGGACCACAATATGGATAACTATAGTTTATTTCAGTAAGATAAGCCTGTATCTGTGTTTACCAGCATTGTTTTGGCTTCTTGCTCAAGCTAGAATTTTCTTTGCTCCTACTTGATGAAAGCCTGGAAAAGAAAGCAATGCAAAGCTGCTCATATAGGTCAGCATGATGGTGGGGGAGGGCACTGCAAAGCAAAACAAAGAGAGCAGCTGTCAGAGTCCCGGCATGCTGTTAGCAGAGGTTTTAATGACTACTGGCTCTGTGTGTGTGTTTTTTTGTGTGTGTGTGTGTGTGTGTGTGTGTGTGTGTGTGTTGTGTATTACATCCAGACAAATCAGGTTGCTGATAATTTTGAATACACATTGTATGAATTTGGCAGGCTACATCTAGTTACGTTCAGTATTTCATGTGAGAAATTTATGTTCATGTTCTAATATCTATAATATCATATTCTAATCAGTATTGTATATTGAAACTAGAATATGGAAAGCAAGCTGAGAATGAATACAGGAAATAAAATATGACTTGTTAAATTCCTCTACCAAGAGTGTACTTATGGATGATATGCCAGACAGGTTCAGCAATTATGTATAATTTTCTCTTCATGTATGTGAGTAATAAAATACCATATTTACTTAGTCGTGCTTGGGTTAGCATCTGACTATAGTAGTCATTATAAACATACTTTTAAAAGTCATGTCAACATCCTAAACCAATGCCAACTCAACATAAAATCATTCTGTCAATAAACAGATTATATCTTTTTTTGCCAATTAAACACTACATAAGAAATGTGATACATGCTGCATATCATAAAGATCCTAATTTTAAAATGGACAACTAGTGAACAAAACAGAGCAAGAACTAATAAGACTTCAAATTGGGTGGGGGGGTGTTAAATTGAATTTGATATATGATTTTTATGCTCTGTTGTACGGAGAATAATAGCAGAATTTACTGTAGTTAATATTTGCTTAATATTGGCCCCTCATAATCTTAAAAATTAATTAACGAATCCTTAAATTCTAAAACACATGTTAAATGAACATTCTTATATTAACTGGTTGGAGAACATACTAGCTCTACATCACAAGCACAGTAATTGTTTTTATGGTGCATTTCCATGTCTGGGGTTAGGGCACAAGTTTTCAGATGAGGGACTGTCCCTTCTGTTCAGATTTTTATACCAATGCAGTAAATAACAAAAAGAATTCCTCTTAGTACGGGTCTATAATACTTGAAATAGTTAACTGTATTCCTTTTGTCTTCTTTCTTTTAGCTATTATATCACTAACTTCCAGATTAGAGTATCTTTATTAGACTAACTAAGATTTTAAAATATATGGAAACTCTGGAGATCCCCATGCAAACAAGTAGGGCAAAAAAAGTCTGAACGTGTGCAAGTGATTATTTTTGCATCGACAGACTCTTAAAATTAAATATGGAAGAACACTGCAGGCATTCTAATTAGGCTGAATTTATGTTGTGAGTTTCAGTTTATAGCCAGCATTTCTGTAATGATAAAAGAAAATTCTCCCGTTTAAAAAAAAAATGTAACCATGTGGAATATTTATGCTTGCTTTTAACAGAGCATGTTGTTTATATTCTTGTTAATACTTTCAAAACATATAGGTGTTACTGTGGGAGGTAAACAGTATTGTTGACAATCCCCATTAAGTTGATTCAGTAATATTACCTATTTAATGTTGTACTTACAAAGCATTCTACTGTAAAAAAAATTATAACGAGACACTGCAAGATCAAATATATTATGCTCTGTATCAGAAAGCTTGCCAGACATTGATAAATAAGATGCATTACAGGTAGTCCTTGGCATACAACAGTTCATTTAGTGACTGTTCAAAATGACAACAGCACTAAAAAAAAGTTAATTATGAACCATTTTCCACATTTATGATTGTTACAGCATCTCCCTGGTCACGTGATCAAAATTCAGACACTTGGCAACTGATTCATATTTATGAGGATTGCGGCATTATCCCAGGTTCATGTGATCATTTTTTGTGACCTTCTGACAAGCAAAATCAATGAGGAACCAGATTCACTTAACAACTGTGTTATTAATTTAACAACTGCAATAATTCACTTAACAACTGTGGCAAGAAAGGTCATAAAATGGGACAAAACTCACTTAACAACTGTCTTGCTTAGCAAGAAAAAATTTGGGTTTAGTTGTGGTTGTAAGTTGAGGACTACCTGTATGTCATGTATATAATTTATTCAGTGTTTTAATTTAGAAAGCTTTAAAAATTTATCTGATCATCGCAGAAAGATCTCAACATTCCTATACCATTATTAATCTAGGTCCATCAAAATGACTTTAAGTCACAGGTTTTTTAGTGGATTGTTAAATAAGCCACAATTGGTTGGAATATTATTGTGTACAAATGGGTCGATTCACATAACATACATTATCAGACAAAAGATACTACAAGTGGGTTAACTTAGTCTTAAAATTTTCTAAAATAAAATAAATATATTATAAATTAAAAAAAAATAAAAATGTGGCAATTGGTAATGAAAATTATGTGGTAGTGAAAAATAAACTTATAAAGAATGTTATCAGATAAATAACAATTGCAATAAGTTTTAAGTTACCATGTGAGTACAATTATTTTTGAGTTGTTGAATACAAAGGCTTTGGAATAAACTTATATGGAATTGCTCTGATAGCAATGTCTGTTTTGGTTCTTTTTCTTAATCTGAAAAAAAGGGAAGAAAATACAAATATTTGTGTTCCTTTATATTGATATTAGGAATGTTGTAAATCAAATGCTTCAATGTTTTCTTTGAAGATTATATATGTCATAAAATTCCACAAACAAGTTGAGTGAATGAAGTAAACTTCGCTGGATTAAAGAAATTCAAATAGTTCAAATAAAGCAAATCATGTTATCTTACAAACTTCAAGAGAAAGAAAATTGCTAGGAAATTTGAATTTCTGGGATAATATATTTTTGAGAAGATGGTGTTAACTGAGTAATATAAAAAACATAGCCACTAAATCTCACTTTAGTATAACCGTTCTGCTTGGAGTAATTCCTTTTCCAGCTGCCTTTTAGAGAAGGAATTCCACTATCCTGTCCTATCCTTCATGTCTCTGTAAGTCATTAGAATATGCTGAGCTGAAAGAAAAACTTTGATTTGAGGAAAATGAAGTTCATATCTTTTCTGCATCATTCACTCAGGTGAAGAATGCTGAAAGAAAAAGTAGGGAAATTGAAAAACAAGAGGTATAAGATGTTTTTAAAACATAAGCTATATACAAATAATTTTATAGAGTCTTTGCGATAGTTAAGGGCAAGTTTGGGGGGAATGGGAAAAATGGATTTTTCATTTTGTACCCTTGACAGTTTATGAACTCATAGAAGAGAATATGATTGACTGTCTAGGATCAGCAAAGTAGCATTCAGAGCCACATTTTCTTGCAAATCCAGTTTCTTTTAATATAATATAAAGCCCAAACTTCTAACGTTACATTTTCTCTCATTAAAATATTGCTGTCCAGGCTATAAGCAGAGAACTTGTATAACAGGAAAGATGCACTGCAGTAAAGTGCCTGAAGAACAAATTACTATAGTCCAGTAATTTCAGGGTTAGTCTTTTCTTAAATCACTGTTTTACATTAAATACTAAAGATGCTTTTTTAAATAAAATACCTGATGTAAAGCTGCAGCATCTCAAATAGATTGTACCTGTATTCATACAATATGAAATAATTCAATTCAATGGGATTGCATAACCCATTGAACCATAAACTTATAATACTCCTTGGATTCACACTGTACAGATTAGTGATCACATTTTAGCATAGTGTTGTGGTATGGTGTGAATACAGCCTTCAACCTGAATCTTATCCATCATTGCTAAAGGAGATAATCATTCAATCTTTGAATAATGAAGTATAGTATAACTGGAACAGGGCACCAGGTTAGGAAAAATTGACATAATGTTTAATATATATGGCTGTGTTCTGACTTAATCTTATTGATCAGTAATTCTAAAATAAACTCCCTCCCCCCTCCATTTTTTCTTTATGGGAAAATTTATATTTATCCTTTGGTATAGTCTGTCCCTTTTTCTTAAAACTCCTATTTTCTGTTTTTAGTACAGTATATAGAAACATAAAAACTGACAGTTTTAAATGTAGCCTGCACATTAGATTGCAGGCTGAGACACTATAAATCCCCATGAATGAAATGTGGCTCTTGGTCACATACAGAATTAGTTTACCCCAATTGCTTCCTCTCCTTCTGAAACATGCAGTCCCACAAGGTCATAAACTTTTAAAATTATTATGTGATTTATATACATTAACTGTATTCTATATTTTATATGCAGCCCAAGACATCTCCTCTTCACTCAATGTAGCCCAGGCAACCAAAAGAGTGAACAGTCATGGTTTACAAGTTTTCTGTTTTCTGTATTACTTCTGCAGTAACAAAATGTGTAACTAGGAATTTGTATTGGGCTTTTATTATTGTTTGCTGCGCTGTGCTAAGTCCTAGGTTTTTATTTCTCTGTACATCTTAAAAATAGTTTAATGTAAGCCTTCACTCATTCTCACAGAGGTACACATTTTCTTTTGACTCTTCTTCTGACCTTTAAACATAATTGGAAACCTCTCCAGTATGTTCTTAGAGATTCTAATAGAGAGCTCTTCATTTGTAGCAAAGCAATGCTACACGGTGGACTATCTGAAATCTATTTGTTTTTGATATCTCTTTTTTAATTATGTCACCAGTTGTTTTCAGGCAATGTAATTTTAAGGCACCAGGCTAGAAACCAGGACACTATGAGTTCCAGTCCTTATGCATGAAATTTGGCTCTGTGACCTTGGGCCAGTTATATTCTGTGTCCAACCCATTTCACAAAGTCATTGTTGTCAGGAAAGGGGGGGAAAGAGGATTATGTATGTTCACCATCTTGAGTTATTTATAAAGTAATAAAGCTAAACAAGCTAAAAAACAAAAATTACTAAAAAAAAAAAAAGCATCCTAGGATATTTTTCTTTCACATTGAAGTTAGGAGATGACTGGAATATCTCCTGGAAGATACATGATGACAGCAGAAACTACTACCGTAATCTGCTATCCCAAAATGAGCCATGTCCAAACATCCTAAGTCCTTCTGGAAAAGGGAATTGGAATCCCCAGCCTTCTGCCCTGTGGTTCTCAGTGTACTCAAGTATAGAGTATACTGATCAAATCTATATTTTGAAGAGCTGTCAAAGTTGTATCTGATGCAATATCAGCTAGGTAAAATTACAGGTACAGAAGTTCTCAACTTATAACTGTGCGTTCAATGACCATTCAAAATTAGGACAGAGCTGAAAGCAGGATGGTTACAACCAACCCTCTAGAGGCCTAGCTATCCAAGCACCCCACAGATATATGATTACAATCTGGGTGCTTGACAGCTGGTTAACCTTACCATTTGCGGCTTGCACTCTTAAGAACCCTCTCCAACCCTTGCCTTTTCTCCCTTGCACCCTTATGCATCCCCTTGAACCTTTGTGCACCTTCCCCAAGCCTAGCTGCATCTCCCTCGCATCCTCACACACCTACTTGCACTCTTCCTCACCTGGCAGCAGCCACTTTACCTGCTTGCAAGCTATTTGGTACTTCCTGTCAGTTTCCCCATTGACTTGGCTATGGGGAGCCAGCGAGAGTTGCTTCACTTAATGATGTGGGATTCCGTTAGCAACAGTAACCAGGACTGCAGGGACTGCCATTACTGAACAGAGCGATCATGTTTTATGATCACACTGCTTAGTGATGGAAATTCCTGTCTCAAGTGCTGTCATAAATTGAAGAATACCTATACTCTGAACTTATCCCTGGATATATGGCACAACTGAATTGGGGAAGAGGTGTTGTTCTCTAAAATTTTCCATGCTCTTTTATTTCTACATCTTCTCCTGTTTGACATAAACAAGACCTTGGACATAATGGAGAATCTGATTTTGTTCTACCATTGCTCCACTTTTAGGATTATTAAGTATTACGGTGATCATAGGAATTGACTGTTAAAATAATAACAGAAGTGCAGTCTCTAAACTTTCTGTGATAAAAATAGCAAACATTTTAACTTTTGAGGTCTTATAATCTGTGTAATTTCAGTAAGCTTCAGTAAGCTTTGGGTTCAGTTGATTTTATTGAGTGTGGTAATTTGAGTAGTGAAGTTTGTTATTTTATTGCTTTTTGTGTAAATTTCTATAGTTGTCTGCCACAGAGTCACTTGGGATTGAGGCAGAATAGAAATACAGATGAATACATACATAATATATATTATTTTATGTAAATAATACATTTGTATGATATTTACATTTATGAGTTATTTCTTGGATCTGATTTGATATCACATGAAGCAGAGTTTGTTCAGTCATGAGTATAAATCACAGTTGACTCAGTAAGCCATAAATCACAAATTGTGAACCACATACAACAAAGCAAAAGACAAATCCCATTATTGCTTATGTAGTAGACACATTCTTTAATAATATCTTCTACATGTGTAAACAGGATGTCAAAAAAGAAAAATATTTAAAAACTTTTTTCTACAATTATATATAAAAATACAGAACACCACAGAAATGAAAACATATAGGTTGCATGGGGCAAATTTTAGATTAATTAAAAAGTAATAAAAATATATATTTTTAATAAAAGGAAGACTAAGTGATTAGGCCAGATGTAGTCTTAATCACAAAGCCAGTGGGTAAGGAAGCACAGTTCAAGTTGAATTTGTAAAATATAACATATAAAATGCTGTTCTTTTATGCTGTTCTTATTTAAGTATTGAAGATGATGGCTACACAAGCTATAATGAACTGTACCATATCAGTAAACATAGTAGAAAAAAGTAATTATGCATCTATGACAGCAAATTTACAATAGTACTGAAGAACAGTTACCATATTTTATAACAAATTACTTCAGTTGGTACAAAATTTCCAAAAGGTGCTTTTCCTTTATGGCAGGAATCCAAGTATTTCAGCTCAGTTGTTTTTAGAAAAAGTTCATCAGTTGTAATATGCACTAAGAATGTGGTAGAGGAAGACTTTCTGTGGATTGGTTTGTTTTTTACATAGTTAAAAATGGAAGCCAATCTAGGAGTTAACATTTTTTGAAGTTGGATCATTTTATTTTAATCATGCATGATAAAGGTTGAACAATACAAAATGTATGTTAGGAAAATAAATGGAAATATTTTTGTGCTCTTTTGTGCTCTGGGGAAGTATGTTGTAGTTTTGGTTAAATATGATTCAGTTTCTTTATTAAAACTTCACACATCTTTTACAATTTTATATTACGCAGAGCAACTCTGAGAATAGTTTATGCACATTTTTTCTATAGAGGAATAACCACTGAAAACAATTTCCACCCGTAATGCAAAATGGAATGGCTCAGATGCAAACTCGGTGTGAATTAGCTTTAATAATACAAACTAAACATCAATAGATTAAGTATTTTTCCTAAGAGAATGTGAAAGTAAATGCAACTCTGTTGCACAACATTATAGTGCTGAATTTTGAAATAAATAGATTCAGTTTCTGTAGAAATAATAAACCGGGTGGGGCGGGGAAGTTTTACAATATTTTTCAGACTGTGGATGCAAACTCCCCCTTCCAGCAACCAACCCTTAAATCAGAGGTCTTCAAACTTGGCAACTTTAGCATAGCTGGCTGGAGAATTCTGGGAGTTGAAGTCCACAAGTCTTAAAGTTGCCAAGTTTGAGGACCCCTGCCTTAAATGGCCATATCTCACAATATTTCACCAGTGTCAAATGAGAATGCCAGAATATGGTAAGATCTCTTGCAAAAACACTGGAAATATGGCAGAATTGCTACATTTCACTTGATGGAATTTGTTTCTTTGTTGTCCTGATAACTGAACTAATTAATCAATCTAGGGTTTGCTAGATTGAATTTGTACATACAGCTGATATAATGGGAATACACAAGGTCATTAAGATTTCACTATCTAGAATTTAAAACCTCAATTCAAATACATCTATTTTGACATCTTTTGTTTAAAAAAATAAATGGAGTCAATAATTTAGAGTCAGACTTGGGGAACTAATTCAGCTAAGTATTAGTTTCTTTCCCCAAGAAAATCCTGTTCCACTGATTGTTGCCAGAAGAAAAGACTTTGGAAGGCGAAGGAACTTTCCTCTCTAAAATCCATCCCATGGAGCTTTCATTCTCTTTCTCTGTGTCAGGAGAGATGATTCCTCTGTGCTTCTCTGTAAACAGGAGGGGGTGGAGCATAAGTTTCTGAGAAAGTGCCCATTCCTGTTCTAAAGAGAACCGCTTGGAAACAACTTGGAAAAAGGCTCTTTTCTTTGAGTCTGACAAAAGGCCATCTGCGAATAGCAGGGTCTTATTACTTTCTTCAGAGACAACATAAGTCTATAAAACCCTGATTTTACCTCTTCCCCTTTCTTATGTAGGCCTTTTGGTTTTATTAATTGAATAGGAAATATATGGAATTGCACATGAAATAATGTGAGAGCCAGTTTGGTCTGGTGATTAAGGCACCAGGCTAGAAACAGGAGACTGTGACTTCTAGCTAAATGATAGATATTGAATTTATAAAGTCTTCCTAAGGACCAGCTTAATTTTTGCATTACATGTACATTTCTTTAAAGTGTTATTAATACAGTCACTTACTTTTCAAAGAAAAAACACCACAATAATCTGGGATCCAAATTAGGATCATGATCCACAGAGGAAGTGATATATAACTAAATGACCTATTTTGAACAACATCTTATTATGAAAAAGATATGAAAAAGAATTACCAAAAGGAAACATTAGCCACTAATATGCTCTTCCTATGTGTACACAGAAATATTTTGTAAGAATCCATAGCTCCTATATATTTGTCTGAACATGCAAAGAATATACTGTATTTTTCTGAGTATATGACGCACTCCCCCCCCCAAAAAAGGGGGAGGGAAATGTCTATGCGTCTTATACAGCAAATGTTGCTGAAGCCCCAGCTCCCACCCTTCAGCTGTTTTCGGCCTCCACGCGTCACGTTTTCGGCCCCCGCACGCTCCATTTTAGACCCATTCCAGGCTGCGGGGATCGGCACAGCACATCGCCGCCAGTCGCCGCCTCTGCGTGCCGCGTTTTCGGCTTCTGCATGTCGCGTTTTTGGCCGGTTTCAGGTGGTGGGGATCAGTGGCTGCGGCGATCCCCGCCGCCTGGAATGGGCCAAAAATGTGACACGCAGAGGCCAAAATTGGGGTGTGCGGAGGCCGAAAACGCGACGCGTGGAGGTGGCGATTGGCGGTGATGTGCTGTGGCGATCCCTGCAGCCTGGAACAGGTCTAAAATGGAGCGTGCAGAGGCCGAAAACGTAATGCGCGGAGGCCAAAATTGCGACGTGCAGAGGCAGCGATGGGCTGTGGCGATCCCCGCAGCCTGGAACAGCTGATTGGCGGTAACGCTACAAATCTTGCTTGTAGTACTATTAGAATTATGAACAGTAGCAAATTCTCAGGTTTGATAAACTTAGCAGCTAATTTAGACCAAATAATTTCTTAGCCTAAACAAACTCAAGGGTCTGTAAGCTTCATTTCTTTTCAGACTCTGTATATTCCCTTATGCTAAATATTTTTGATGAGTAACACTAAGGAATATTACATCATTGAAGTCATATTGCAGCAAGAAAAAGGGGTTAAAATTAAAGTAAGCTTCAATTTTATAAACCACTCTAAACTTCATGTTGGACAAACTGAATAAAATACTTTAATTTATCAAATACGTATACAAAAAGGAAAAAGTTCTATAATGATGACAAAGTCAGGCCACTTTGGATGGAGTAAGAGGAGATAACATCAAAAAACAATAGAATATCTCATTATAAAATAAGCACAGACATACATATTTTTCTATCTTTGACTTGGAAAGGAATTGAGGGATTATCCACAGATTACAGTGAGTTTTGGAAAATGCTTACCTCAGAAGTTTGGAATGGTGTCAGATACCAACACCTTACCCCTCAGAGATAAGGGGTAGCCCAGGTTTTTTTTCCTCTTTCTTCCTAGGACAAACAAATTGATAGGCCTTTTTAAAGTAATTTATCTATTTACTACTAAAAATTTTGTGTTTATAACTTTAACTGGGCAAAATCGTGCATCATAGGGCAAAAACTTTTCAACAAAGGTATCTCAAATGAGTTAACTTACAGAATGTGTCCAAAATCTGAGACCCATGACTCCTGTGGAATTGAAATTTGGCAAATTTTATAAAACATTTTCCAGTACATTAGAAGCTGTACCATTGTTGAAGGCACTCATTAACCAGGCCTCGGAAGTGGTGGGCGAGTGCACACATGCGAACACGTATCCCCACTTGCACAAGCAGCGGGCAAGCATGCATGCATTCCATTTGCGTGAACGGTGGGCGTGCAGGCCCGCTGCTTGTGTAAATGGAGCTGAGCGCACGCACACGTCTCCACTTCTTATGCAGAACTAGCCCCTCCACCCTGGACGGCCTGCAAAGCCAAAAAGATTGGGGAACTCTGGTATAAAGCACCTACATGAGATAACTTCTGTGGAAAGATACCATAAAGAATTATGTCAAAAGCTGCTGAAATCTAGGGTTATACTTGTCTAGCACAGTTTTGTTGCCAAAATCAGGAATAAACTCGGAAGGAAATGGATCTAGAACAGGGGTGTCAAACTCAAGGCCCGGGGGCCGAATCCAGCCCACGGGGTGCTTAGATCTGGCCCGCAGGGCTGCCCTGGAAACAGTGAAGGACCAGCCCGCAGTGGCTCTGCCAGCAAAACCAGAGCTCGGAAAGGCCACGGCAGAGGATTGCATGAGGCCGTCACAGCCGAAAACAGAGCTCAGGAGCCCGTTTTCACTGACAGAGTGCTCAGGCCACCACAGGTGCCCCCAATATGAGTGATGTCGAGCTGGCCACACCCACCCTGGCCATGCCCCCCTGCCCCCCCGAGGTCAAACACAACCCTAATGAGGCCCTCAATGAAATTGAGTTTGACACTCCTGATCTAGAAAATCCATTTCCCCCCCCCCAAAAAAAGTCAAATTTGATCACCTATCAGGTCACCTACCATATTCAAACATCTTGGTCTGAAAGTCTATATTGACCACTGGTCTATAATTATTTAAATCTTCTGGATCATTTTTTTACCAGTGTTTTCACTACAGTCCTACTTAATAAGACTGGGACCATCTTTTCTTCTAGAAAAGCAAATCTTTTCTTATAAATAGCAAATAGAATTCCAGCTTGGACACCTTCCTACTAGGATGTAACAAGAAGAAAGGCCGAAGTGCATCTGAAAGCCGAACAAATGTACACATTTATGTATTTTTATCCTACCTTTTTATTTTTATAGATAACTTAAGGCAGCATACTTAATACTCCTTCCTTCTCCTATTTTCCCCACAACAACAACCCTGTGAGATGGGCTGGGCTGAGAGAGAGTGACTCACCCAAAGTCATCTAGCTGGCATTTATGCCTAAAACAGAACTAGAATTAACAGTTCCCTAGGTTCTAGCTTGGTGTTTAATCACTAAGCTAAATTAGCTTTCCAAAATTATTCTCTCAAAAGTTATTCATATAATAAATAGTTTAAGGGCAACAAATATACAGGAAGTCTTCAACTTACGACTATAATGAAACCTGCCAATTTCAGTTTTAAGTTGTGATAGTCATAAACTTGGCCATCACGTGCCTGACCCGATTTTAAAATCTTTCTTTGTGGCAATTATTAAGCAAATGCTGCAATTGTTAAGTGAATCTATTGTTTGCTATGGGGCATTTTTACTGAAAGCCAGAAGTAACCACCTGTTTTCAGCAAAAATTGTGGTCCACACGAGATGTGACCACAGGATGCTGCAAATAGCCTGTAAATGCCGAATGCCCAAAATAGAACTTTGAAACCAGGTCATAAGTACCTTTTGGGGGGGGGGGGGTTTCCGTTGTAACTTTGAATGCTGTGATTGGTTACAAATCAAGTATTATCTGTATTCCCTATTAGCTATCTATGTTTCTGAAGGAACAAGGGATGAGTTTACATTCTGCCTGAAAGGTTTAAAGTCTGTCAATGCTATTGGTGGATTTCCCTAGCTTAGTTTCCTTTCATGTCAAGTGTCACCCACAGGCAGAAAAAACACCTATCAACTGTTTTCCCCATCTTGGGCAAGGGCTAGCATTGGAAGGAACCAAGTTTTAACACAGTGTTGGCAAACCTTTTCAGCACTGAGTGCATGCATTCAGAAAACCGGAAGAGCAGCCGCCCGGTGCACATGCGTGCGGCAGGAAGATGATCTTCCGGTTTCCGGCATGCGCATGCGCACTGGCCACCTGGTCTTCTGGTTTCTGGTGCGCATGTGCGCACGAAGACCAGCTGGCCGGTGTGCATTCGTGCGCCGGAAACCAGAAGATCATCTTCCCGGCGCGTGCATGCACACCAGGCGACTGCTCTTCCGATTTCCGGCGCTCCTGCACACGTGAAGACCAGCTGGCCAGCATGCCGGAACCCGGAAGAGCAACGGGTGATGGCTTGCATGCCCAGAGAGATGGCTCTGCGTGCCACTTCCGGCACGCGTGCCATAGGTTCGCCATCACGGCTTTAACACATGGCTAGACCAATAGTGGGTTCTAAAACCCTTTACTACCGTTTCACGCATGCGCTCGCATGCGCAGAAGCATCCCGGGTGGGTGGGCGGAGCCTCCTGCCGCCGCCGCTACCGGTTGTAAGAACCGGGCCGAACCGGGAGCAACCCACTGCTGGGCTAGACCCATAGGCTTAGCCATCTAGCAAAACTTGGTACAAAGAGAATTGATCTGCAAGGTGAGTAGGCTTGTCCAGAAAGCAGAAGAATATTTTCTGCTTTACTCAACAATCCTCCTCCGCCTCTGCAGAACAGGCTCTTGGTTTTCAGGACACCTCTAAAGCTGGTAAAACAACAGAGGCTCTTCTGTTTTATTGGATATTTTTTCCTTACTCCTTAAATCAGGAGCAGGGTTTCTCCACCCTTTTCCCTGCAGCCCTTCTCCACCCTTTCAGTCAGCCACAGTTTGAAGACCTGGAAGACAGACTCCCAGCAGGAGGTAGAAGAAACAAATCAACCCACCAATCATTGTGAGCTAGTCCCTAAAATAGCAAATGAGCACCAGAGGAATAGTCTGATGAAGTGAGGGAGAACTTCTGAATTTAAAAGTTGGCCTGAAAAATTGCTGACATTTCCTGAGAGAGCTATATGGTAAAACAGGATTCTCTGGCTTCAAATCACTATTCCCCCAAGGTTTTTTTTGGGGGGGGCTACATAGAACGTAGAATAATAGAGTTGGAAGGGACCTTGAATGTCTTCTAGTCTAACCCTCTGCTCAAGCAGGAGACCCTATACCATTTCAGATAAATGATTGTCCAGTCTCTTTTTGAAACACAACTTCTGAAGGCAAGCTGTTCCATTGGTTGATTACTCTCACCGTTAGGAAACTTCTCCTTAGTTCTAGGTTGCTTCTCCCCTTGGTTTCCATCCATTATTTCTCGTCTTGTCTTTTGGTGCTTTGGAAAATAGTTTGACCCCCTCATCTTTAGCTGAAGGATGCTTGCAAATTGAGATAGGTGGCTCTTTACCCAATACATTTCTAGTCCCATAAACCTGATCAATGTTTTTGGAGACTTGACAGGTAAAGAATTATCTTTTCCAGTCACCAAGTAAATTTAGTATTAATTAATAAGTAGAAGAGATGGGAGAGTTGCACCCTGAATTGGTGTGAAAGAGATTGCTTTCTGTGCCCTGCTTCACTGTGCAGATTTACCTCTCCTGTTGTTGTCAGCTTTGGCTCAGGCTGATCCAAGTGTCTGTTTGGGGGTTCAGTTTCAGAAACCTAGGAAGAACATAGGAAGAGCGCAGCTGGAAAGAACCCAACTGCTAACCCAAAAGCAGAATGGAAAACAGTATGCAGGGTCAGAGGTGACGGGGCATAGCTGCCAAAGCCTAGAGAGGCCAGTATAAGTACGGTAGGTAGATTTCAACTATTGCCCATGTCACCAACTACATTGTTAAGTGGCCAAATATATATTAATAAAAGAGGAAAAACAGTACTTTAAAACAAGCAGTTAAAAATGACCCTAAGCTCTCTTTGATGTGTGCTGAAGATAAGGTGGAGACAAAGTCATAGGGACATGTTGAATAACCAAACCAGCAGAATGTGTTTGTCCTGGGCTTAGAGGGTGCTCTGAGTTTAATGGGCCTTACTCTTAAGGAAATAGACATGTATTCTTAAAAACAAAAAAGAAAAGAAAAAAAGCAGATGGCACTTAAATGGTTTCTGTTCACGTATTATTTGTTATGTCTGTGATTGCAAAGTAAAAGAGGATGTGTATGTATGCATTCAAAACTGATGATTTTAACATGACTTTGATTATGAAAGCGTTTTCAATCTTGCCATTATCGGGTTCATAGACAGAATGCAACTGAGACTTTCTCAGTTGTTTTTAAATTGACTTTTTTCCCCTTTAAATGTGACAGTAATTTTTCTTTTTGCATTTTTAGGTAAATCTGATCATTCACATTTTTCTGAAACAAAGGTAAGAATTTATATGAAACATAGTATTGTTTCCTATATATTTTGTCACAAGCTGTTAGTAACAATCTGTAACACTGACATGAGGCAGAGGGTTCTTCCTTCCTTCCTCCGTCCCTCCCTCCCTCCCTCTTAATGCAGGAAAAAAACAGTTCGAACACAGAAATCTTTTACTGGATCAATTCAGAAAGTTTAACATTTCATAAGACTTCCAATATGCTTTGGGGTCAACAGCAAACCAATCATACAGTTTGCCAAACACTCTACATACACCAATTGAAATTCTGGAGAGCAAATAGAAGCATTAATAATGTTTTTGCTTACAGCTCCGATTGTTCTACTTCAGGGACATTTTTAATAACATTGATTTACAATTTCAGTCTGACCAAATGTGATTAGCTGCAATGAATACAGCTGAAGCCAGGAAGTCGTACAAGGAGTTCTTGTTTAATGACAGTAATTTAGACTAACAACTCCATCACTAAGTGTTGCAGTCATAAAGCATGACATTACATAACTGTGTTGACTTACAAAGACAGTTGCTGTTGCCATTGTTAAGCAAATCCCAGGTGTTCATTAAGTGCAATGTCACATGATCACCGTTTGTAACCTGTTGACTTCCCCAATGCCTTTGCTTATTGAAAGTGAAGGTCACAAATGGCAATCACGTGGCTGCCAGACTCTGCAACCGTCATAATTGGTCAACAGTTGCCAAGTGCCCAAATCACAATTACATAACTGTGGTACACTATGATGTTCACTACTATGAGGACCAGTCCTACTTCTCTTTCAATGATGAAAGTTTTATTTTTCTTTGTATTTTATACATTGATAAAACAATAAAAGATTGTTTGTATTGTATTCAGTGCTGTCATAACTTTGAACAGTCCCTGAACGAATGGTATATGTTTTGGATTAAAACATTATTTTAAAATAAATGTTAATAGTTATTTTAAAATATGGCAAGAATATGATCAAATATGGACTCCATGCAATATAGTCAGCACAGGTGTTCTGTTAAGATTTTAAATATTGGGTGTATGTATGTGCATATCTTAATTCAAGTAATGCCAATATTTTTGCCCTAAACTCTTTAAGGGAAGGGAGATGTTTTCTTCTACTATTGCAGTAGCTGTATTTTATTTATTTATTTATTATTAATTAATTCTGTATGCTGTCCATCTCACTATCGAACAACTAGGGTGGCTTATCATACAAAAAAAAAGAATATCTAAACATGTTAAAACATTAAAATTAACAAGAAATTTGCTAAACTAGTACATGAATGGGATGAGGTGGGATGTTCTTAATCCAGTAGCCAACTCCAGTGTGCTATGCCCCCATCACGGCCCTAAGCCAGTCAGCACAGTCAGGTTTTTAGGCCCTTCCATAGGCCGGGAAGGTGGGGAAAGATCTCATCTCCAATGGTACAGTGTTCTAAAGGGCAGTAGCCATAGCAGAAAAGGCTCTTACCCGGGATCCTGCCAGCTGAAATTTCTTGACCAATGGGATCTGCAGCATGCCCTTCTGCCGGAGTGAGTGGGGCAGGCATCCCTTTGAGGTGAGATTGTTCCTCAGGCAGAGGAACCATTTGTTTCATTGCTGCTAGCTCCCTATGTTAATTTGTTCAGCTACTCTTTAATTTAGGATTTAGGTTTGGAATATAATTCTCTTTGGCTACATACATGCCTATAATATGCAACTAGGTCAGAGGTATCAAACTCAATTTCATTGAGGGCCACATCAGGGCTGTGGTTGACGTCGGGGGGGGGCTGGCTGGGCGTGGCCGACTGGGTGGGTGTGGTCAACTGGGTGGGCGTGGCCAGCTTGACACCACTCTCCAAACTGCTGGCATGTTTTCTCTTTGCACTTGGTAGACCGGGCCAAAGCCACGCTGACCCAATGTTTCCTCTTCACATTGGGTAGACCGGGCCAAAGCCACACTGGCCCAATGTTTCCTCTTCGCATTGGGTAGACCGGGCTGAAGTGATGCGGGCTGGCTCCTTACATTTTCCAGGACGGCCCCATGGGCCGGATCCGACCACATCGTGGGCTGAATCCGGGCCTCGGGCCTTGAGTTTGACACCCCTGAA
Source organism: Thermophis baileyi (assembly GCA_003457575.1). Taxonomy (NCBI): domain Eukaryota; kingdom Metazoa; phylum Chordata; class Lepidosauria; order Squamata; family Dipsadidae; genus Thermophis; species Thermophis baileyi. The sequence goes on along the minus strand of QLTV01000967.1, from coordinate 820,899 downwards.
CTAGGTAAATAGTCCATGTTTATCCCAAAATATATCAAAAGTAGATTCAATGGATTTATTATCTGTACTTATTACTGAAATTTAGATTTCAATCAGGTTCACTAGAAATATTATGAGATAAGGTACAAGAACAAATAGATTTTTGTAAGTCTCCCAGATCGATATTAACATTAGATACACAAACAAAGGATACTGCATTTTTCCTGAGCTCACTTCTCTACAACTTATCAATTCAACCAGTGGGACTACTTTCACTGATCTCATTTAATTCGATCTTGGTGAAAATCTATATCCAAAACTAGTTGCATGCAAAAAGATATGCTTCCAATTAGTTAAAATATCCATATTGACATTTGCCCTATTCAGAATCTGACATGATTTTTAAAAATTTCACAATACTTTGCAATCATGCAGATGTAATGCTTTATTCATACATTACATTTACCTGTAACTGTAGAAACAGTGCAATTGGCCCAGCTAGCTATTTGTTGTAGTTTTGAAATGTGGAGCAATCAGCAATCTAAATACCTTTATTAATTGCATTATCCAACACTGACTAATTCATATCACAGTGAACTAATTCAGTCATCTAAAAGATTACCAGTGTAATCAAATAGCCAAAATGTTCTTTCTCTGTAGTTGTTGACATTGAATAATACAAGGTTCAATGAAGTTGATTCAAGAGGAGACACTTTAAAATATCTACCTGCATGTTCTCCAATTTGTTAATATTTATAAAGCTGCAATTAAATATTAAAAAGTACTGTTTCTGTTATAATTGTATAGGCAATAGACTTTCAGTGTGCAATTCATGAAAGGTTAATTGTGAAGCTACAATTTTAAATATATTTGGTTTCTTTGTTTGTTGAGGGAGTTCACATATCCAAATAGGAAAATTAACAAACCTTCTATTTGAAGAGTGAAACACTTTTCTCTGACCTGTACATAATGTTCTCAAGAATGTTGAAGAAAAGTCATGTGCTAGTAAAGAGAACAATGTATGTACTTAAATAACTGATTTCATTGTTTAGTTTAGAGTGGTCTAAACTATTATTACAGGAATGTAATATTTTTATATGGAATATTATGATAATTTACTGTTGATTAGAACCTAAATAAAATGGATGGTTTAGTCATCTATTTGCCGACTTAGAAATAATCTGCACTGAGTTTCAATTGGTCTAATTCCTTAGTATGTTTGTAGTGTGATTTATGCTATTGCTATGAATTAATTAATATTGGTATTATATTTTATGTGGTAATCCATTCAGTTTGGATTGATATGTTTCAGAAGTTTGGAAATCAGAATATTAAGTGGCACCAAAATTTCTAAAATGGCAGGGTAAACATAATTTGCTATGACAGATGATCTTTGAACTTTTTTAAAAAAACAAGCTGAAGGAATAAATAGCCCTGAGGAAAAATTAGAGAAGCAAGAATTTTGGCCCAAAACAGCTTTTTTACTGTTTACAAGGAAAAACATGCATTGAGGCTTTGTTATTTTATTTATGAATATGAGAACTTCAGGGAAAGAACAAGCCTATGGACAATGCTGTATTATATTGTTTAAGTGTGGGAGAATGGTATGCATGATTTTGTATTACAGCATGAAACGTGAAAATAAAAGACCATAATATAATTAAAAGATCTGTTTTTAATACTAGTTTATTAAATATACTGTATAACAAAGCGAGAAAGAGCCCTTCCTTATATTAGTTTTCTAATTATCTGCATTAAAGTCAATTATCTTTATTAAACTAATTAAAGTCTATTATTTAAATTTCAGTCCCTTTCAAACATGAAAGAACTAGGAGGTGTAGCTATGAAAAAGAGACTGAGAGGGATGTTTGACCCATTTCCCTTCTATTAGTTCTAATTTCTGTCCTACATTCTCCTCTTGGAACTTTCCCTTTCATCCCCACTTTTCCTCCCTGAACCTAAATCTCTAACAGTAGACTCTCTTCCTATATTATGTGGAGTAAGTTTGCTGTGTTCTACTCAACTGAGCTTTGTCATGCCTATTCAGCAGAAGACAGCTGAAACATAGAAAAAGCACAGTTCCACATGTAGACTTCAAAGGAAAAATGATTGCATAACATTGGAAGTAATCTGGTTACAGCCTGGTTATTCAAAGCAACGAACAAAAATTAAACGCATCCACTTTATCCAATTTCAGTACTTTGAAAAGTACAATCAACAAGATAGTTTGTTGGGTGGGGGGCAATTAGTTAATGTCTGGATTATATTGTAATATGTTTTTTCCTTATATAATATTGATTTGGTAAGAGTTTTTTTCTTGTTTAACTACTGATTTAATATAAGCTAGTCTTTTGCAATCTGTTGCTTTTCAGATATTTTGGACTATAAGTTAAATAAGATAGAAGTTGCAAAATGACTGTTTTTCTAAAACCTGATATAATCCCTTTTCAGGTTATAGAATCACTAGGAATTATTATTTATAAAGCACTAGATTATGGCTTGAAAGAGAATGAAGAGCGAGAGCTAAGCCCTCCCTTGGAGCAACTGATTGATCGTATGACTAATACAGTGGAAGCAGATGCAACCAAAGATGAAGGTTATGAAGCTCTGGATGAAGCTGCAGATGATGAACATAAAGACAATATTGAAGTTATACAGTCTTATAGAGATGTCATGAAGGTATAGTTTTAATCTGTTTATCCAATGTTGATATTTAAGAAACAGTTAAAGTAAATGACACCTTTTATGTTTAGGTAGAGCACTGACATGGTTGTCTAATAAGAATATTAGAGTGTACCTAGATATTATAACATTAACCCTGTTCACCCAGACAGTATATTCTAATTTAAAATATCATTTTCCTCTGATATACTGTATGCCTTGGCACAAATCTGTTTTTTGTTTTTGTTTTTACCACATTTCAGTTTTCAAGAGTCTATTGTCTTCTATTACAGTCATTCCAATGCGAACCTTCTTGGGAATTTCATCACTGCATTGATGTAATATTCTTCTGCAACCCACACATTCTTAGCACATTCCATTTTCATATAAACACATACCAGAGATATCTGTTTATCTCAGTCAGATTAAAATCTAAAGGGTACATAAAAAAGTATTTTTCTGTAAATAGTCCTTTATTTAACTTTATTTATTTAGCATTGTAAAGTTACATTTTAATTTAGCATGAAAGTTTTTCTGTCAAAATACAAAATACAATATTCACATCTTAAGTAGTTACTACCGTGTTTCCCTGAAAATAAGACCCTGTCTTATATTTTTCTGAACCCTGAAATAAGTGCTTGGCCTTATTGCCATGCACTCAAAAGCCCGATTGGGCTTATTATCAGGGGATGTCTTATTTTGGGGGAAACAGGGTATCTCTAGATCAGCGGTTCTCAACCTGTGGGTCGCGACCCCTTTGGGGGTCGAACGACCATTTCACAGGGGTCGCCGCGTGCGTTAGCCCGCCATCTTGATGCCACCGTCACTTGCAGGGGTGAAATGCTCCTGGTTCGGCCGTGCCTGCGGGTCGCCGGACAGCCGGTAGCTACGAAAAGTGCTTACTCAAAGTCAGCATACTAGATGAATGGGCAGAAATACAGACAATACTTCATCATTATGTCCTCCTGGAGATCTTTTAGAGCAGCGGTTCTCAACCTGTGGGTCGCGACCCCTTGGTGGTCGAACGACCCTTTCACAGGGGTCGCCTAAGCGCGCGCTAGCCCGCCATCTTCCCCTTTGTCAACTATCCCGCGTGGGAAGGGGGCGGGGAGGGGGTCGCGGCAGCGGCGGGGGGTCACAGGGGGGTCGCGGCATTAGAAAGGTTGAGAACCACTGCTCTAGATCATTATTAACATAGCCTTTGAGTGAACATTGATTCCTGGTGACTTTCTTCCATACTTAATGACCAGTTGCTTTGCAACTGTTTGAAGTTACGACCACACACACACCCTCCAAGGTACTTACAATTTGGTTCCAGAGTTCTGACAGCTGCACACCTCATCACAGTCAGACAGCTGCAATCAATGACTGCATTTCAAGCACTTGACAACCAGCTCAATTTTGTGGCCAATTGCAGCATTCCTTGAACCCATGACCACAATTTTTGAGATTGTTTGCCAGTTTCTGACCTCTTTGTCTGGGTTCCACAAAAAATAGGCAAGACGAATATGATTCATTTAATGACTTAGACATTTGTTTAATGACCACAGTGTCCACTTAAAAGAACTGCTGCAAAAAAAGTAATAAAATCTGATCCAATCACATGGGTACCTCAATTTACGGCCGTCATGACTTACAACAGAAAGTCCAGGCTCCATTGTGGTCATAAGTCAAAACTGCCTATAATGTAGGCATGGTTTTCTATTGCCTTCTCTTTGAACATTTCTTTCAACTTTAAAGGCTATTCAGTAGACTAACATCAAACAGATACAATCCTGCTTAGCTTGTTGAGATCCACCTGGTTATATGCCATCCAATGGACATCTATTACCTTGTTTCCCCCAAAATAAGACATCCCCTGATAATAAGCCCAATCGGGCTTTTGAGTGCATGGCAATAAGGCCAAGCACTTATTTCAGGGTTCAGAAAAATATAAGACAGGGTCTTATTTTCGGGGAAACACGGTATGTACTATGTAGGAGAAGATTTGGGTGATCAAAACAACCTTCTACAATACTATACCATAGGTAACAGCACATAGAATTTAGGTTTGTGTGATACACTTGCTGTCTATATGGCTGTGCCACAATTAGAAAAAAAACAAAATACATTCATTTATGAGAAAGTCACAAGTTGCTGCAGTTTTGGATAATGAAGGAAAAAAAATTGGTGAAGCATTGTCTTAACCAATAGCACAGCATCATCTGCAAACACTCCTTGCGCATACCACAAATGTTCCTTTTATCCACAAATATATTAACAACCAAGGAGACACTCCCCCCATCCCTACCCAATTTTCAACCATTCACTAAGCATTCCTTTCTGACAGATGATCTATTTTCATCATATGCTGCACCTGCTACATTCAGCAAACAACCATCAGTTCCATATTTATGCAAAAATCTAGACTGCAAACTTCTTCCTAGCACAATGACACAAATGCACTTGCGAAATTTTAACTTTAAGAACAATTATAATTTGCTTCCTTGTTTGCTCAAATCATGCCTAATTTCTCTGTAAGAGAATTATAGTTTTTTTTTTAAACCATTATTGCTTGTGGTAGAAGATTTCTGTATACTGTATGTAGTGAGTTTGGATAGCTTTGATGGTTTCCAAAAGTATACTCAGATAAAGTAATGATAAAATTCTTAAAAAATAAAAAAAATTCTAAAAGGCTTGTTTGAAAAGCCACTCCCCCCCCCATCTTGCTGTAATAAGAAAGTGTTCGCAGATAGGCACTATGTTCGCCTTCTCATGTGAACTCAAGCACTTTTTAATTTTTTATGCTGAAGCGCTGCACACCTAAACACTACACAGTATCTAAGTATCTCTGTGTTATCTTTTTCAGGCTAATCTTTCTTGGCGAATGCCATTTTAAATTCAGGGTTATTTTTTGTTTTTTGGCGTATTGAAGAAAGCTATGCTATCCTGTACAGGTAGTCCTCGACTTACAACAGTTTACTTAGTGATCATTCAAAGGTACAATGGCATTGAAAAAAGTGACTTATGACAATTTTTCACACTTATGACCATTGCAGCATCCCCATGTCACATGATTTACATTTGGATACTTGACAACTGACTCACATTTATAACGGTTGCAGCGTCCCGGGGTCATATGATCCCCTTTTGCAAACTTCTAACAAGATTTCCCTTGAGTTCACAACTGTGTATTATTGCCAAATGTATGGACACTAGAACTAATTTTCCTCATTTCTAAATCACTTTTGGGATTTTATCATCTTCACAGTTAAAGAGAGACTTTCTTTGGAAAAGATAAGCACTTCTCTGGCAACTTTATTTTTGGAGCTACATTTACATTGAAACATGGGAAATTTATACCGATATTAGCTTGACTCTCAAAAAATTGGAAATTAAAGAGACTAAAATATTCATATAGGAAAAAATAATTTGTATTTTTTATTTTTGAAACACAAAATTGAAAACTTACTTTTTAATGAATCTGGGTTGTGGGATTATAGCCTGAAGCTTCAGACTGGCATTGCTTGATTTTTTTTTTATCTGATTAGCCACTGATTGGTTGGATTTATAAACAAAGAATTTCCTTTTTTGAAACTTTTTTTTTTTAATGAACAGAAAGAACTTTTTGCATGAGAAACCTGTCTTGTTCACATATTAATTGTAAAACAAAACCTTAAAGGTTGTTTAAAAGACCTGGGCATTTTACGGCCTGCTGGCCACATCCGGGCCTTTGGCTTCCCTATCCAGCCCTTGGCAGTGGTGGGGCAGTGGGGCTGGGAGCGAGGGTGCGGGTGAGGGCGGCAGGGGTGATGGGGGAATGACGGCAGCCCTCCACAACAGTCCCAGTTTCTCATGTGGCCCATTGGGAAAATTAATTGCCCACCCCTGCTTTAAACCTTGTCTAAATTTAGTGAAGATCTGGAACTAATTGCAAACAATGAACAGTCAAAAACAAATCTGCCAAGCTTTATAACTTGAAGATAAAATTCTTGAGCTGATACTGATCATGGAAGCAGTTTGCTAAGTTCATATTTATCCATATGTACCTGGAGAAGAAATAATCCTCCCATTGTTTTGGTTTTTTTCTTACTGCAATTCTCACTTTGTCAAACCTTCGGTATAATTATTTTATTAGGATTTATTCTAGATGCACTGGTTTTATTAATGCATATATTCATGGGCAAAATAGCTCTAGGTATTGCTGGATATGTATAGTTAAACAACATTTGTTTTTTTATTTTCTTGGATGAAGAATAATTCAAGTATGATTTAAAATATTTTGTGATACTGAAAAGTGAAATTACATTTCTCTGATATTTAAACTATAAATCGAGCATTCATATTTTCTCTGTAAAACAAAACTCATTATACTATTGTAACATGTTTGCATAGCTTTGCGCTACCCATCTGCCAACCCAATCAGATGCGCCAAATCACTATCAAGCAGTATGTCGCGCACTATTTGCTGAAACAATGGAGTTGTACACATTCTTGGCCAAAATTAAAAGTGCTAGAGAGGTAAGCAATGTATAAATCAGTTAGTCATTTGGCTTTTTGCATTTTAAAAATGTCATATATTTCTGTTCTTTAGTACTAACACTCCAAAATAATTGTTTTTGTAATTACAAATACTATACTTCTATTTTGGTGAATTACATTTGTCATAATTATTTTGATTTCTGTGGCACCATATAATTATATCTTAAATCTGTCAATATTGGTACTGGGCTCTTTCACTATTACCATATTTATTTGGATTTTAGTTTTTAAATGGATATATTTAATATAAATTCATTTTGTGACTTGAAAGTAGATTCAAGCTTTTCACTTCTCATCATCTTGTTCCTTCACCACTCTCACTATACCTTTCATATCAGTGTGTTAACATATTATCTTCTTTATTGTGTCTGTTAAAAACATTGTTTGGAAGTGACAAATGCCAAAACAAACATGTGATAATCATAATCTTTTTAAATGTGAGTTTAAAATCTTTTTAAACTGTGACGGTGCTGATGTTGTTTCAGGTGTTGCTAAATTATAATGCATAATATCCTTTACCACTGACCATGCTGGGTAGAATTAATAGCTATAGTTCAGCAATATCTGTAGGGCACCGATCTTATTGTAAACAAATATTTTTTTTTTCTTTTAATTAATAGAATTTAAAGAAAATGCAGGAAATGGACAAAGAACGAAATGAGGAATCTAGCACTGACCTTGATGAATTAAAAACTGCTGATTGGGTAAGATTACTTTTTTTAAATAAAGTAATGGCTTTATTTTACAAACTTATAGATAGACAACACAATCCATATCAAATGTTTCTATGAAATGTATACAAAGATGCACATATCTAAAATCTATAAAATCATGGCTAATACTATATCTGTTCTTCCTCTATAAAGTAAATAATAAAGAATTTAGTGTTACTGAAGTTAAGAAACATGACTCTAAGGTGCTCTATTAATTTCAAGACATGCAACTGATTATTTGATTATGTGACAATGTAATTAACTGCTTGCTTGTTTATAACCTTTCCTATCCTGCTTACATGCTTACAAAGAAATATTGGCTCTGTTAGCTAAAATGGAAATTAGTTGGAAAAAGATACTTGTCGCAATATTCAATAAAATAAACTCTAGCTTATAAAAACTGAGCCATTGTTTTGTTTCATGATACATGTAGAAGTTATAATGAGTATTTAAGTATAAGTAGGGCTTAAAATACAATAATACAAACTTTGTCACCTATTAACCCTTTATTTTTAACTACTTCAGGCACAGTTTTGGGTTCAAGTTATGAGAGATTTGCGAAATGGTGTAAAACTTAAGAAAGTTCAAGAACGTCAGTACAACCCACTTCCCATAGAATATCAGCTCACTCCATATGAAATGTTGATGGATGATATTCGATCCAAGCGCTATACTTTAAGAAAGGTTATGGTAAGCTCTGTCAAAATTTTATCATTCTTTGTATAACCTTAAATTATGTTAGGACTACTAAAAAGGACAAAAAAAGAGAACTATTTTAGTTAATTTGAAAAACCAATGCCTTCTGGAGGGGTTTTATATTGTTTTGTTTAATTTTTGCCCTTAAAATATTAGAATCTTAGTTAATTTTACAAGCTGTTTTGAAAATCACCTTGACTTCAATAAAAGTGACTATGTTATAGGACAGTGATGGCGAACCTATGGCACGTGTGCCACAGGTGGCACGTGGAGCCATATCTGCTGGCACGCGAGCCGTTGCTCTAGCTTGGCTCCAGCACGCATGTGCATGCTGGCCAGCTGATTTTCGGCTCGTGCGGAGGATCTGGGAGGGTGTTTTCGGCCTCCGGAGGGCCTGGGGAGGGCGTTTTCGCCCTTCCCAGGCTCCAAGAAAGCCTCTGGAGCCTGGGGAGGGCAAAAAACGGGCCTACCGGGCCCACCGGAAGTTGGGAAACGGGCCGTTTCCGGCCTCCGGAGGGCCTCAGGGGGCGGGGGAGGCCTTTTTCGCCCTCCCCAGGCTCCAGGGAAGCTTCTGGAGCCTGGGGAGGGTGAAAAACGGGCCTACCGGGCCCACCGGAAATCGGGAAATGGGGAAGCGGGTGGGTCGTGCATGCATGCGTGGGGGGCGTGGCAGCATGGGGGGGTCACGCGGTGGGCATTGAATTATGGGTGTGGGCACTCACGCGCATGCGATAGCGCGCGCACACGCGCTTTCGGCACCCGAAGAAAAAACGGTTCGCCATCACTGTTATAGGATCTGCTATTTGGAAGAAAAAGGACCTTAGGCACATAAAAACTAGCTGTGTAGATTTTTGTATCGTATCACGTAGATTTAACAAAAATTGCTGTTCAGCAGGAACACTAGTTTATAAAATTGAAGTTCATTTTATTTCATTGTATATATGAAAGCTATAAACCCTTTACCAAAAAAATTTGGATAGCTTCTAGGTGTCCCTTCCTGTGACCATTGAGCACAGGATACTTCCTAAAGCTGATGCTTTATATAGAGTAATCTAAAGTGCAAAGGTCCATGAATTCAATTTCCTAAGACCTTTTGAACATCTGGGTAGCTATATTTTACAGGATTCAGATACAGTAATATAAAACTGGTTACATAGGTGGTCAATGGGCTGCATTTCAGTAACCACTGCAATTATGTTTGTTCTAGAATTCATTGCCCTTTTGGATTGCATGATACTGATGTGCAAGCAGAATAATAGATACTTTTCTTTCTCTCTTTTAGGTCAGTGGGGATATTCCTCCACGATTAAAAAAGAGTGCCCATGAAATTATCTTGGACTTTATCCGGTCTCGACCTCCATTAAATCCTGTATGTAATATAATGGAGGGTGCGGGGGGCAAAGTTAATGAAAACAAGAAATTTTCTATATCTTTTTACTTTAACCATATTCAGCTTTCTTCTATTGCTTCTCTAAAATATAGAAAGCACAGATTTTTTTCTTATATTTTGTAGCATTGACATCCTTCAAATGCATTTATATAAAATTAATACACAGAGGAATTATTTTGAAATAAAATCTCATGTATTTTTGCTGTTTCATATCAGCATCCTTTAGGAAACATGCCTTATGCACTATCCCTTATGCAATATCAATTCAATGTGTCTGCTACAGCTGATATTTCTTTTAGCCTGTTGGTTTTGTCATCTATTCTGATATGAGGATCTGTCCTGTATCTGAAAATGTGACTTTGTGTATGTGTGTGTGTTCCCATTAGGGTGAATCAGATATACATATACCAGAATAACAGAGGAACAGAATTGGAAGGGAACTTGTAGGTCTTCTAGTCCAACCTCCTGCTCAAGCAGGAAACCCTATACCAGTGTTCTCAACCTTTCTAATGCCGTGACCCCCCCCCGCGACCCCCCCCGCTGCCCGACCCCCTCCCCGTGCGTGATGATGTGACAAAGGGGGCATAGCACCAGGGGTGAAGTTCTCCCGGTTCAGGTCGGCCGTGCCTGCGGGTCGCCGGACAACCGGTAGCGAGAGAAGCAGGAGACTTCGCCTGGACGCCGCCATTTGGGTTCTTTTACCCTCTGCGCATGCGCAAAGCGTTCTGCGCATGCGCAGAGGGTAAAAGAACCTAAATGGCGGTGTCCAGGTGGGTGGGCGAAGTCTCCCGCTTCTGTAGCTACCGGCTGTCTGGCGACCTGCAGGCACGGCCGAACCGGGAGCATTTCACCCCTGCAAGTGACGGTGGCACCAAGATGGCGGGCTAACGCGCGCGGTGACCCCTGTGAAATGGTTGTTCGACCCCCAAAGGGGTCGTGACCCACAGGTTGAGAACCGCTGCCCTATACCATTTCAGACAAATGGTTGTCCAATCTCTTCTTAAAACTTCCACTACAAAGACGAACAAGGTGCTAATTCATAACTGTGGTTCTTTGAGTGGTCATCTGTGCATTGATATAACCTTTCCTCCATCCGTCTCAGGTCTCTTCTTTGGTCTGCAAGAAATAACTTCTTTTTGATATCAATTCAAGGTATTAGGCAGATAGCCAGAAAATCAAACCTGTAGCATGTGCAGTGGCTAGACAAGGGGTGCTTTTCCCATTTAAAACATATTTAATACATTGTTTAGTCTGAAGAAGAGTTAGAATCTATTTAAATGAATATGCAATGATTGCTTGAAAAACCACAGTTATATTGTAGGCAAGCAATCTATTATTTTTAAATTGTAGCTTAGAAATTTACCATTATCTTATTTCAATGGACACGCAGTTCAGGTAAAGCTATGTATATTGATGAACATCTCTTAAGCATTGTCAGTATTTTTCTTTGAGATACGTTATTCTTTCCAGGCATCTGCAAGAAAACTGAAGCCAACTCCACCACGGCCACGTAGCCTCCATGAAAGAATTCTGGAAGAAATAAAATCTGAAAGAAAGCTAAGACCTGTTTCACCTGATGAGGTCAGGCGTAGCAGGCTAGGTGAGTACTTCGATTTTGATGAAACCTGGTTCATCTTTCTGGGCTCAGGAACTGAGTGAAATATGTGTGATTTGTCCTTGGACGATAAACCTCCTCAAAATACCAACAGGTCTAGGATAGACTGAGAAGATGAAACATACCTCCCAAAGAAGGCAATTAAGTTATCAAGAAAATTGTGCATATGTGATGAAATGAGACAACCATCCGCCCTGTTGTACTGTGTGGCACTGAATGCTGGGCGGCAACAACAGGGACTGAAAACTATCTCCATGCCATGGAAATGCAAATGCTCCGATGGATATCGGGCATCTCCCTTCTTGATCACATCACAAATGACACCATTCGACAGCATTTTGGTGTGGCACGAATTACAGAGAAGATGAAAGAAGGCCGGCTCCGTTGGTATGGACATGTCCAGAGAGCAGCATCTTCCACCTTGGCCAAGACTGCCTACCAACTAGAAATCAATGGCCAGCAACCTCACAGGCATCCAAAATAGAGATGGTGAGACACCATCAACAAAGACATGCAAGCAGCAGGCCTGCGCCCCAGAGACGCAGCTAACCACGCAAAGTGGCATTCAATGATCCGAAAAGTGGACCCTGCGTCTGCGGGAATACGCTAGGAAGAAGAAGAAGATATGCGATGAAACCTCTAGGAATCAAGGTCAACTTGAAGAAAACTTTTCCAAGATGTGTTAACCAAGTTCATTTCTAAAATATGTTAGCCATTTCAAGTGCCTGATTGATTAATTTCCGTTGCTGACTATACAAAGAAAAATATAATGAAATGGATAAAATTAAAATATGATGTTCTGACCTAGGCTTCCTGATAAATCATAAAACACAAACGTAGTCCCAAAAAACCTCTTTTTATTTCAACGGCTGTGAATTATTTTCATTCCCGACAGAAGTCTGCCAAAGTCTTTCGGGAGAAGGCTGATAAGCACCCACCTTTATCTCTCTTGACACACTGCCAAAGACCTAATTGGCAAGTAGCTTGGCCAGGCTAAACAGAGCACAGAGTCAAAACGGAGATGCTGAGTTACACCAAACAGAATCCTTTTGCTCCTCTTTTATGTCCTATGGGAGGGGCCAATCATCTCCAAGCCTTACTGCCGAGTAGCCCTTTTCTTCCTTAACTGTTCTTGACTTCTGGCAGCTCTGCGCATGCGCGCATTGGGAACAGGCTCCCCCTGTTCCTCTGCCTCACTGATGTCAGCCTCTGGAGGCTCCGGAGTCAGCACAGACCTCCCAGATGGCCCGGGCCCCATCTCTGCCTCCGACACAGAGCCTTCTCCAGCCTCCAGGACTGGCCCATGTTCCTCCCCAGCCTCCTCGCTGTCCGACTCTGCTGCCAGCTCCGCAGGCCGCTGGCGGACCACAACATATGAACACTTTGAAGCTACTTTTATTTTCTACTGAAATAAACAAAGGCAGCTGATTTAAAATTTAAAAATTAATTCGCGTGCAAGCTTTAAGCTTATATCTCATTTTGAAAGAGGGAATTGGCAATGGATTAGTAAAGTCTTAATGCCAATTCTGTTACCTCTTTATGGAACCTCTGGGGTTAAGAGCTTTCTGCCCAATAAGGATTACATAGGATCACTTACAGAAATCATATGCCTACCCTTGTTTATAGTCTTTTCAGTTCCACAAGCAGAAAAGCTATAAAGCAGAATTGCTGATTGTTTGTAATCAAATTTCTAAGGAAAAGACAATATACTTATCTCAGTGTTCTTTTTGCCTGATTTATCAGAAATCAGGTAAAGATAAGATTATAACTTTCAGCAAGTAACAAGCTATTCTATGGCTCAGGTTGTCTGAATTCCCATATAAATGCTATTATGCTTCCCTGGATATTTGGTATATACTATTACTTAACAGAGGTTCTTTGATTCAGTTTGTTTTAAACTATAAACCATTACTCAGAAATGTGGGCAAGGCTATTTCAAACATCAAATGTATTATTTTAGTATCAATTTGCAATAGAAAATATACTGTACTAACTCAATGTTGATACATATTCAAATGTGATAATCCTTGGTTAACAACCACCGGTAGTACAATCATTCAAAGTTATGACAGTATTGAACGAATGGAAATTATGACCAGTCTTTAAAGTTCTGGCTATGATCGCAATCTGGATGCTTGGCAACAGGATCACACAACAGTTGCAGCATCCTGCAGTTCTGTGATCACGATTTGAAATTTCCCTGTCAGCTTCCCACAAGCAATGTTAATGGGGAAGCCAGCAAAGAAGGCTGCAATTCATTCTAGTAAGTCTATCCCACCCTCAGCCCTGCCGTCCTCATGTTGTGCATTACCAGCCACCTGCGCACCCTGCCCTGCCTGGCAGCAAGCACCCGAAGCCCCATTTGCATTCTCACCACATCTTGATAGCTGTTCACACAGCTTTTCCTGCCTATCAGCAGCCACTTACCTGCCTGCTGGCCTGCTTTCAAACTGCCTGAGACTTACAACTTCCTGCTGGCTTCCCCACTGACTTGGTTTTTTTTGGATGTTGGCAGGAAATTGCAAGGAGGTCCTTGCTTAGTGACCTGCAAACCTCACTTAATGATGGCAAGGATTGTTGTTGTGAAGCAATATAGGCATATGATATCACACTTTATGACCACATCAGTTAGTGATGGAAATCCCGGTCCCAATCGCCATTGTTAATCAGACTACCTGTATGTTTTTCCATATAATTTTATATCAAAGTATCTATGTAGCAGTAATATAGTGTTTTTATCAGTTTCATTTTAAGAACTACTTATCAGGAGCTTAACATGCAAACAAGATACAAGAAAGTTCTTCCTCTTGGCAGTATTCTTTACTTACTACCTTTTCTCAGAACACTTTCCAAATCTCTTTTGAGAGGATTGCAACTCAGATTTAAGAGATATGTCTGTGTGTGTAGGAGACAGAGAAGAAGTCCCATGAAATGGGGCCTGCCCCCCCCCCCACTCCCCATGTATAAAGCTGTCTCACTTGCTAAGCACATTTTTTTCACATTTGGGAAAAAAAATTCTCCAAACTTTAGTTCTCACAACTGATTTTCTGTCACATTACAATTCTTTACATAATTGTAATTTTTAGGAGATAAATACCACAGTAGTAGTGCTTATTCATGCTGTTTTTCTGCTTTTCTTAGATGTACCCACATCAGCAGCCTCCCAAAACCTATTAGAAAGCTGTATAGCGAATGGCAGCTTGGAATCCAAAGCAAAGGTAAATGGCCCAGGTACAACAACGAAATTAACGGTGCAGCGGAAGAGACTTTTGAAAGCTCCCACTTTGGCTGAACTGGGTAGCTCAGATTCAGAGGTAAGATGCATAGCAATAATACATCCCTTCAGTTTTAGATTTTTACAAGTAATCCTTGACTTATAATCGGTCATTTAGCAACCATTCAAGTTATGATGGACCTCCCCAAAACTACTTACACAACCCAGATTTGAAGTTTCAGCAGTCATCCTCTGGTAAAGTGATCGTATTTTGGGTGCTTGGCAGCCAGCCTGTATTTACAATTGCCATATCCTGCACTCACATGACTTCAATTTATGACATCTTTTTTTTTTGTCGGAAAATAACGTTTACTTCTGGTTTCTGGCAAAAAACACTCATTGTGGACAATAGACTTACTTAACCACCACTGTATTCACTTAACAACCAATGCATTCATTTAACGATTGCTGCATTTGCTTAATGATCACTGCAAAAATGATAATAAAATCAGGGCATAAATTACAGTCGTAAGTTGAGGACTACCTGTAATAGGTTCATTTCCATTTACTGCTTTTATTGGTCACATTGGGACTTGTTTTGCTTAAACTATTGTATAGTACATTTGGTAAAAGTACTTTTCAAATCATTTTGAACAAAATGTGGTTTTATCCAATTCATCCTAATGACTACTGTTAAGATTAAAACCAAATTATAAAATTAGAGTGCAAAAGCTGCATATTTTTGCAAGGCTTAAAACTCAAAGATCTTTGTGATGTCAAATGCAGATTCAGTCTGTGTGTCACTATCCAGTTCTGGCTAGAAGATGTTAGAAAAACCATCTATATGAAATAACGTTTAAGTTTATTTGTATTTCTATGCCGCCCAACTCCCAAGGGACTCGGGGCGGCTTACAGCAATATAAAAAACTTGTTAAAATATAAAAAAACTATTAAAAAGATACATAATAAAAACATTTGAAAACAATTAAAAACTCATACACACCTTTTCATGGCCGGATCTTGCCAAATTGCAGAAGCGAGATCAACGGCCCCAAGCCTGCCAGAACAGCCAGGTCTTCACCGCTTTCCGGAAGGCCAGCAGGGTGGGGGTAGTCCGGACCTCAGGAGGTAACTGGTTCGAGAGGGCCGGGGGAGCCACAGAGAAGGCCCTCCGTC
>QLTV01000967.1:789666-800297 GCA_003457575.1 Thermophis baileyi | reverse complement strand
CACTTTCTCTACAACCTTTCCCACAAAGGGTAGGTTGGAGACTGGACGAAAGTTCTTTAATTCTGCTGGATCCAGGGAAGGTTTCTTGAGGAGGGGTCTTACAACCGCTTCCTTTAATGGTTGCGGGAAAGACCCCTCCCTCAAGGACGGGTTGACTAAAGCCTGGAGCCAGCCTCGTGTCACCTCCTTGGTGGCTGAAACCAGCCAGGAGGGGCACGGGTCCAACAAACAAGTGGAGGAACTCATCGCTCCTACATCCTTGTCCACTTCCTCAGGAGTCACAGGCTCAAATTCATCCCACACAATAGGACTAAGACCTGTCCCCGTCATCTCGGTCGGAATTGCCCAATCAGAGTCCAGGTCAGTCCGAATCTGAGCGACTTTATCCGTCAGAAACTGTACAAACTCCTCAGCTCTACCCTGCAAGGGCTCCTCCACTCTCCCTACATTAAGGAGAGAGCGGGTCACCCTAAATAAGGCAGCTGGGCGCGAATCAGCGGATGCAATAAGTGCGGAAAAATGCGAACATTTTGCCGCCCGTATCGCCACTAAATAAGTCCTAATAAAGGCTCTTAAAAGTGTTCGGTCAGATGATAAATGATCCTAAAAATATTATCACCAGAAAAAGTCAGATTATAACTTGGTTTGTTTTAGCAGAAATAATACTATTTGACAATTATATTCTTATTTTAGCCTTTGAGATTAAAAGTAGAGCAAGAACTCTGAATATAATAATAATAAAATTTATAACTACCTGTGTTTTTATAAAACATCAAGTCAGAATTTTTCATAATTATGGATTGTTAGAAAATAAGCCACATGATAATATAAACTAATTATTTCTGGAGTCTTATCTCAAAAAGTAGTTCAGACTAAAAAATTATGGATGCTTTTTCCCAGGGCTTGTATGGCATGATCTCAGAAACAATTTATTCTGGACTTCTTCGTCTGTTCTGAGAGGAGCAAGCTAGAAAAGTCCTTCATTCAGACAATAAAGGATGGCACTGCCATCTACCAGAACTCACTGGGGGTCAAGATAAGCCTCTAAGAGCAATCAGAGCAGCATCAGTATCACACATGGCGTTTGCTTTGCTAAATCAGTTTCTTGGAATAGCATACAAATAGGGGGAGGGGGTAATCAATGTTAATTAAAAAATTAAAACTACAGAAGTTCCTGAATAAGAAATAATTTTATATTTTATATCTTGTACTGAAAGGAAAACCCCATATTTCTGTTGTTGTTTGGTCTTATGAGAATGAGGAGACTTCTTGTAAGTATTTATTTATTTTAAACATTTTATATATTGGTTTCCTTAAAAACAAGGCAGTTATAATGTGTTAACAAATTTAAAATAGAATGAATGATCACAAAGCAGCAGAATCTACTGAATCCTATAGTGATTTGCCAAAATTCCCACATTCCCAGGAGGCAATGACTGAAATGATTGAAATTTCAGCATACATCAACACTTCTTGAAAGTATCAGATTTTTCTAGTACCTGAACTTACAATGGTTTTAGACTTGATAGGCCTCTCACCTGCCCACCAAACATGTTATTGTGATATTCTGTAACTTTATTTTTTATCAGCTCTTTGTAGTTCCCTGCAGATTTCCATTTGGATGTATATCAGGGCTACAAATATGGAAGAAACTGAACCCTCAATTAAGCACATTTGTATCCTGTCACAATTCTATAAAGACTCGTAGCAAATCACAACATTAAAAAACAATAATATTGATAAAATTGAAAATATAAAAAACCCAACATTCAAAAATAGGCAAACCTGGTGCCAGAGCCCAAACATCCAATAAAAAAGTTCCAGAAGTCAACTACAGTTGGGACCAGGGGTGGGATTCAGCCGGTTCTGACCGGTTCGGGAGAACCGGATGCTAATTTTACATCTGGTTCGCCAAACCGGTAGTTGTAAAGACTGGCTGGCCCTGCCCCTCCCGCCCCTCCCAGGAGTCTCCACGCGGCCCATTTTGGATGCCAGGTAAGTGCAGGGGCCGCGCGGAGGCTCTGGGAGGGCGAAAAATGGGCCTCCCGGAAGTTCCGGAAGTCTGGAAATGGGCCCGTTTATGGCCTCCAGAGGGCCTCCGGAGCCCGGGGGAGGCCGTTTTCGCCCTCCCGGAGGCTCAAGGAAAGCCTCCAGAGCCTGGGGAGGGTGAAAAACGGGCCTCCCGGAAGTTCCGGAAGTCTGGAAACGGGCCCGTTTATGGCCTCCAGAGGGCCTCCGGAGCCCGGGGGAGGCTGTTTTCGCCCTCCCGGAGGCTCAAGGAAAGCCTCCAGAGCCTGGGGAGGGCGAAAAATGGGCCTCCCGGAAGTTCTGGAAGTCCAGAAATAGGCCCATTTCCTGTGGTGCAAGAGGGCGAGTAGGCCACGCCCACCATGGCCACGCCCACCCAGCAACCGAGCAGAGAACTGGTTGCTAAAATTTTTGAATCCCATCCTTGGTTGGGACCAAAATCTACATACATAGAATGCAATCTGTTTAAAGTTTTAAAGATTAAATAGCACATTTGACTGAAATAGACATAATGAATATAGTCCTATGCCAGTAATTGTTGTGTTTGTTCATGAGGATGAATCCTGCTATGCAAAATGGCAATTAAAAAATTATACTATGTTGTTCAAAAATAAATATATACCTATTGGGCTTATGCTTTCTTCTTAGGAAAATAACTGATATCACATGTATTTTTTGTTTTTAGGAAAAGCTGTAAATATCATTTTATAACAGTTTATTAATTGTAATTGAATAACTGTTTCACTATCATTTAATAGTACCATTAAAGTTATATTTAAGAAAAAATAGAAAATTAATACTACAATTTTAAGCCTACAGTTTCTCAAAGTATAAAGAAAATAGCATAGATAAGGTCACATTACCCTGTGTTAAATTTAACATCCTCCTTCTTCATTCCTTCCCTCAGGATTGATGGATTGTCACTGCTTATCTTCTGGTGAAAGAAATCCCACCTTTAAATAATCCTCATTTCCACTGAAAAAAAAGTTGAATGGGTTCTTCCAGCAGAATTAGCAGGGAGCTTGTGTTATATCGCACAGTAATTCTAGTTGTATTGAGCTGACTTCCCAATAAGAAAGAAAGAAATATGAATGCTGGGGTTATATTATCTAAAATGGTAGACAACTGTTTTATTTATGTTTAGCCTTCCTTTTTCTACTTCCTATCTAATGCTCAGGTTCCAAGGAAGACCCTTTTTTCAACCATACATACAACTTCTCAGCTTAGTTCTCATCCTTTTGAAGCAGCTTTGTTTGGAATGGCCAGAACTGTGTATTATCTATGTGAAAGAGTTTTTAACCAGTGGAAAGCCTCAAAGGTTTGCCTCCTACTGTGAGCTTTGTAAATCTGTCCTAGAAATCTTTCCTTCCCATCAAATGGGAAGAGATTCCTAAGCTGTAGCAAGACATTAACGGTTTAGGATTTCACTGGATTCTGATTAAAATTGATTTCGGTGCCTGCAGAACTCTTTTGTGCATGCATAGATTCACTGATCAATTTGCCGGGAAGTTGAAATTGTCTGGGAAAGGTAATCAAACTAGAATGTAACATCAGAATTTTATTAGAGAGGTGCTTTTTACGATCTTAACTTTTTAGAAGTTAAAAAAAACAAATATCAAGAGTAGAGAAATAGTTTAGAAAAATTAAGAATGTATTCAAACTCATAAAATCATACATGTCAACTTTGGCCAAGTTGTCACATTATAAATTAATCTTTCAATGTGTATTTATGTACAGATGAATCTATATGCCAAATATTAAATGAAAGCTTAACCAAACTAAGATTTACAGATGGTAAAGTTTACAAGTAAGAACATTTATGAGTTCATGTCAACATAGATGAACATTGTTGAACATTTTTACACAAATTACTGCATTTTTCTCAGTGAATTGGACCAAAAATAAACAAATACGTTGGGCGTTATCATTATAAAGTTTTTTATTTCACTATAGTCTTCACTTGCAAACTATGAATATATTTATTATGTGTTATTTAATAGAAATTATTCCTATATTAGTCTTCTGTAGTTGACAGTATAATAATAAACTAGTTCATAGTTGTCTGAGGATTCTAGCTTGGTAAACTACTGTATCCATCCTGCAAGCAGCTACTTGAATTGCCTCTAATGAAAAAGAAATATTAGTTCAGCTTCATCAGGAACGATCTTAGTCTATTATCAATAATACAATGTTTTAGAAGAAAAGTCTTAGCAACAGTACTATCCTAATATTCTTTGAGGTTGGAGAACTGCTCTCTATTAGTTTTCATTGTAAAATGTCAAATGTAAAATTCTAGTAGTACTTCAAAATGCTTTTAAAGTATAGCCAGAGTGGCTGGATAATTGAAGGTTTAAATATGGATTATTCCTATATGAAGGATTTAGTAGACACATGTACATGAAGCCACCCAGGCATATAGGTCACTCCTGTTTTGAAACAAGAGTGTCTTTATCACATGTCTCCTTTCTCTAGTATCCACACAACAAGCACAATTGTTTTTGAATGAATGTTGGGATCAATGTGTACATGTGAAGAGTTTGAAGTACAGCCGGGCTTTCAGTAAGAGAACAAACACTCCAGGGGTGGGTTCTAACTTACCTTGCTGCCGGTTTGCTTCCTCCAGCGCCGTGTGGCCGCGCCTCATGGGCGCACGTGCACTTTGTGCGCGCACACATGCGCAGTGAAAAAATAAAAAATAAAAAAAACCAAAAACAAGATGGCGACGCATGCGCAGTGCTGGAAACTCGGCTTCTGTGCATGCGCAGAAGGAAAAAAAATTAATTTTTTTTAAAAAAAAGATGGCGGCGCCCACGGACCGGCACCAACCGAACCAGATCCATGACGTCATCGTGACGTCACCAGTGGGTCGCTACCGGTTCGGGCAAACTGGTCCAAACTGGGAGGAACCCACCTCTGAAATACTCTAACCCTAACCCTAACTCTAACATGCTATTCAAAATAAGTATCAGTGAGGCTATACTGAGAAGACCATGATGAAACATTTTCTTCAAGATTGAAAGAACTGAAAATTACTTAGAAAATAATAAGTCATATTTCATGGTTATAGCTTTACCATTATAACATGAAACATTTCAATTGTCCAGTGTAATATGTAATAAGTATTAGCAAAAAGTATTAATTGATACTTTAATAGTTTATTACATATAATAAGGGCAGGAGAAAGAGCTGAGTTGACTAGTTTGATAGAGAACAGCAACTTAGCTTTACTCTCACATGTTCTCTCTGTACTAAACATTTCCAAACATAACTTCTCATTTTCACACTGTTGTTATAGATGTTCACTTAAAGAAGCACATTTTTAAAAAAAAAATATTTCTAAGACAAAAAGTTATGAATTTATAATTTGATGGTATTTTATAAATGAATAAATGAAAAAGCTAGTAATTTCTCAGCGATACCACTATTTACATTAATACAATAATACATTATTTATTTGATGGAATATCTACTTAGTCATGAAAGTTAGTGGACCATGTTGTAGCTTGGGGAGAAACACCGTTGGGAAATAGATAAGAAGGAACTAATTCCTCCTCCTATACCTTTTCTAATTAATCAGTCCTTAAAGGGCATTGGAGTTTTAAACAAAGTTATGAAATAAGCAGCAAAAGACAAGTTGTTTAATAATTTAAACTAATCATTTAAATAGTTGAATATAACTACAGTATTTAATAATTATCAGAAAGGAGGAAGGACAATGATCTTTTTTTGGATAGGGACTTTCATTGATCTGCACTGCAATAGCCAGATGTACTTTAGTATCAGTGATTGAGCAAGGCATTCAGATATGGATTGCTTCATACAAAGGCAACAATCCTTAAAATATGTTGGTGGCAAACCATTTTGGATTACGGAGTATCAACATTTAATATAAAGAATCCTACCATCATATTCCTTGATTTTTTTTTTCTGGGTAATCATATATATCCTATCATACACCAACTTTTATGTATTGAGTCTTGGAGCCCGTCACTAGACACTTTTGATGGAAATTTAAAACACTAAAGAAATTACTATTTTAAAATAAGTTAGATAATTATGTAAAAGCACTAAATAAATAAAACTGAAAGCAAAAGATGAAAAGTTATAAACGCCTATAAAACATGAAGACTTTAGCATGTGGTAGGGGAAAATAGCATTTTCCGGTGTAATACTAAGGTTAATATAGTATAGCAAACCACACTAAATTTTGACTCTGAAGTCACATCATCTTCAGTATGAATAAGTTAATGACAGAAAAGGCACAATTTGTAAGCTGCTTGAGCAAGATGAAGTTTGAGATCCATTTTTAGATAGGTAAGACAGCTGTTCTTTAAAATATGGTGGCTGTGGTATACTCTCTTTACCAGTTCTGCATTGTAATTTTTTTCTGAATTGAAAGACAGAATTATAAGCTGCTTAAAATAGCATCATATCTGTTGGTCTAATTAGTTGGATTTTGCAGCATTATGCTGCATTTATAATATGAATTTCTACCATTTTTCTTAAGAGCTATAAGCAACATAGATTGCTTATGAATGAATGTCCTAATTCATCTGCAGACTACTGATTATTTATTTTCCTCTTGCTCCCAACCTTGTAGTCTTTCTTTCACAGAGTAAAATAAGGTTGGCATATCATTTAATATAACTTAGAAACCAAATTATTTGCAACAAATAATTTAGCTAGGGCAAGAATTCTGTCTTTCAACAAAATCTATGGCAAGAATCTATGAAAGAGGTGAATTTGGGATGTGCATTTTTATTCCGTGGTATCAACAATTCTGGTGATTTACTCAATATTAACCTGTTATGGTGTTTTACTGTTTAAAAAAAGATCTATATACTACTTCTTATAACAAATTGTAATGGATTGATATTCATGCTAACAGCAGGAGTATAAAGTGTACAAATTTGCAACTTTAATTGTTTAAATATTCTATAAAGAAAATAATACATATAATTTTAGTGTAAGTTAAATAATACCACAGAATAAAAATTTCTTCTGGATTGGATTACTAAGTGTTTATTTGGGCATCTTCTCTAGGCTTCTTCTCTAGGCATCTTAAGGTACCAAAGACACCATCATAATGATTGGCTTAATAACCATCAAAGGCTTTTTCAGGGACAATCTTTTTAGCCTGCATATCTGAAGTCTTTGCTATTTTGATGCCTGTGATCACAAAAACGTTTTCTGATATTGATGGTAAAATCTATTTCTTTTAAAATTACTAACCAGGTGGCTGGCTCTTTACATGGATAGCTGGGAAATGCTCTGAGAAAAACAGTTGAAAAACTTTTTTTTTTTTGCTTTCAGGAGGAGTTTTGCTACCCGGTGGAATGCCTGGCTCTCACAGTGGAAGAAGTAATGCATATCCGTCAAGTGCTGGTAAAGGCAGAACTAGAGAAGTATCAACAATACAAAGATGTCTATACTGCCCTAAAGAAGGGAAAGGTACAGCTAATTGTGTTGATTTTCCACAGATATGGACAGCGGCACATGGAAAAGAAATTATCATACACAGGAAGTTAAAATTTGCAGAGATGGGTTCAAATATTTGTGCAAAAGGAAGAGATTAGATCTGTAAATTGAGACTTATTCTTCTGAAAATAGAAGAGTGCCTTCTTTTAACAAATGTTCAATAGGGGGCACAACAGTGATTTTTGCAGATTTTATCATATCTTGTTCCGAATATTGTTCAGCCTTCTGGAGTAGCTTTATATATAAAGCATTGGCCAAGATTCACAGAGGAAAGGAACAAAAATCAGTACATAAATCACCATCTTCACCTTCTCAAACATCAGTAGAATTCTGCAGAGCATAAGTTTGAATTAAGTTCTTGAACTCAATGGTAGTTTTTCTTTGTCAGCATGCTTCTCTATTATGCTGTCAAAATGCTTAATATAGAAGATGATATGTCAGTTAGCAAAGGATTATAAAAACATTTGAGTATTTTATAAAGAGTGAGAAAAACTACTTATTTTAATAAATGTAATTAAAGTTATTAAATTAAGTGTACAACTACTTAATTATGCAATGTATCTTTGCTGAGACAGTTTACAGACATTAATAGTCTATTTGCTGATCTGTTTACAGACATTAATAGTCTATCTTATTCCCAATTTTTGTAGCTCTGTTTTTGTTGTCGCACAAGAAGATTTTCTTTCTTCACTTGGTCCTATACGTGTCAGTTTTGTAAAAGGTAAGCACATGGCTGTCATTAAAAATTGCTGAATAATACAATGATAAAAATGAAGTACTTATTAAACCATTTTTAAAGAATTTGTTATTATTGGTTTTGCATATGAAAGGAAGGAGGAAAGATAATTTTTAGAGAGTAAAGAAGAATTTGAACAGATTAAAGGTTTGCACCTTTAGAGATATAAGTTGGAAACCTTTGCAGCTAACAATGCTAATTATGGCGTATGATGTTCATGCCAGCTAATATAAAATGAGTAAATAGCAAGAGACATCTTTATTCAGAAAATAGATTAACGGTCTTAGTCTTGTAAGCCTGTATACAAACTGCATGCATTTATACTGTACATGGATTGTTATATTGCTCTGAAGAATAACACTCCTCTGAATTTTTCACAACACACATTTATAATTTGCTGTCTGCATTTCTGAAATAAGAGTCTGTTGTAATCTCAAGTTAAATCTTTGTCCAGTTTCTAAATCGTCTTAGGGGAAGAGAATTGCAGCAAATTTTTGTTCCTTCCATTTCTGGTTTTAGATTGTGAAATATTACCCAAAATCTGTGAGCATACTATTTGAAAGATGCTCATTTTGGCTTTTGAGGTTTCTCCTCTCTATTTCCAAAGAGTTTCTACAAGTTAAATCACATTAGTGAAGCAGACTAGGTTTGAACAGGAGAACTAATAGCCCACGTGGGAAGCTGGGATGGATCTAGAAAGGGCACACAAGCTTCTGTATCCAGTTCCAGTCTTCTGGCTTTTTTCTGTGTTTTTTATTCATGCTGAAAAATAAAATAACCAGTGAATTTCAAAAATAGTATGTAACTCTTAAAATATTTTTATAAGAAAAATGCAATATAGACCCCAGAGACAATTTTACTTTGAACTAAGAAAGCCAATCTTTTTTTATGTTGTAGGCCTGTATGTTCACAATGCTGTAAAAAAGTAAGTTTAAAAACAACAATCTAAAATCTGTTTTATTAAACTGTTTCTATTTGTTTAAATATTCCATTTTTATCTGTTAGTTTTAAATTCTGCCTTTTCTTTTGGAATTCAAGATAGTATATATCAGTGATGGTGAACCTTTTTTTCCTCGGGTGCCGAAAGCGCGCATGTGCACGCTATCACACGCACGCGAGTGCCCATACCCATAATTCAATGCCCCCCACCCCCCTGCGCATGCGCGTGTGACCGCTGCCCCGCCCCCATGCATGCACGCATGACCCTCCCGCTCCCCTGTTTCCCAACTTCCGGTGGGCCCAGTAGGCCTGTTTTTTACCCTCTCCAGGCTCCAGAGGCTTGGAGACTGGGGAGGGCGAAAACGGCCGCCTCTGCCCCCCGGAGGCCATCCAGAGGCCAAAAACAGCCTCCTAGAGCCTCCGCGTGAGCTGAAAATCAGCTGGCCGGTACGCATATGCACGCTGGAACTGAGCTAGGGCAACGGCTCACGTGCCGGCAGATATGGCTCCACGTGCCACCTGTGGCACGCGTGCCATAGGTTCGCCATCACTGGTATATATAATATTCCGTCTCTAATTTTATCCTTCTCCAATTTTATCCCTAAAGAAACATAAGAGGTTTTTTTTGAATGAGATATTGTTAGTGGTCAAATGTCATGCAATGAACTTTAATGACGAGTTGTGAATATGAGAGTCTGCACTTGCTCTTGGAATATTATACTTACAAGATAATTGAAAGCTTTGTTAGCATAGCATTTTACTAAGATTCATAAAGTCAATACAATATTATTGAGAATATATTGGAGTAGGGTGCTATAAATGGTATGGCATTTGCAGTCTCAGAGCAATTATATCTCACCATTATTCCCCTGCTTTTATGACAGATGCGCCTACCATCAAAGCCATATTCCACCCTTCCAATTTTTTCCCTGGGACCTTCTGCTTTACAGAAAGGAGAAAGCTTTATGAGGCCTGATAAAACTCCCATCAGCCATCATAGGTCACTGAAGGGCATACCAAGGTAAGTTATGCTTATAATTAATAATGGGGGAGAGAGACAGACAGACAGATAGACAGAGATTCATTTCTTTCTTCTTTCTCCCCTTTCATCTTTCCAAATTAATGGATATTAATGCAACTAACTCAAATTAGAGGTGGAGAAGAAGCTAGAAATATGGAGTTCAAAATGGCTGGATTTAACCAGAGACTATAGAGAAAGATTCCAGATAAATTCACACCTTGGAATTTCTCCTCCCAATATGGAAGAGGCAATTGGTCAGTCACTTGAAATGTTCCCAACACTTCAATGCTAAGCCCCCACCCCCACGCCTATCTCCTGCCCAGTCACACGACCCAGAGTATAGCTATTTCTAAAGGATGAGAAAGAATTCTAGAAGTTACGGTCTCAATGTTTTCCCTATCTTAAAATAAATAATATTTTAACAAACTC
>QLTV01000967.1:754321-789332 GCA_003457575.1 Thermophis baileyi | reverse complement strand
CACCTGTGGCACACGTGCCATAGGTTCGCCATCACTGTCCTAGGCAGATCTCAAAAGGATACCTCCCCTTCCCATTCCTGTTAACATCTTCCAGAGTAACATTCTGTGAAGTACAGCATAATGTGCTATGAAGAAGGCAGACAACCAAAGCATCCTTCTTGGAAAGTTTTTGTGCATATATAAACCTTTTTGAATCTTGACTTGTATAAACCCCTGTGCCTGACATCATCATTTCGCATACATTAAGACTCCTGAGCTCTGCCAGTCCTTTATTTGGAACAGGTATCATTTCTGAAAACACTAGTATGATAGTCTTGGATTACAGTCTGTTATTAGCAACCTACGGTAAATTTAAGACTATCACACTATATTTCCTTATATTATTGGTGCCAACAAAATGACCGTTGTTCCTTCCCTGCACTATCTAGTAATTTACATCTAGCTGACTCATGATACCTAGATGCCTTTGTACCAAATAGGCAAGTCATGATGTGATCTATATGTCAAGCTCACACAACTGGGCAAGCTCAGGGAAACTTAAATGAAGTGTCTTTAATGCTAGTATAAGGAGTAAATACACAATTTTGAAAACTGCAGGAGTTTCCAAACCTCATTAGTGAGTTCATTAAGACAGAGTCTGTTGGAATATTTTGAATTGTTTCTTGTCATCGACATCATGCTGTTTATGAGCTACCAACAAGCTCTTATCTCTTGGTTACATCTAATATTCCTTCCTCTCCAATCTGTCATACCACATACCACATCCCATAGGGGTCTTTTTAGTAAGGAAATGGGTCTCTCACCCAAGGATTGTTCTCTCCAGTGGGAACATCTGCCTTATTCTTGAAATGAGGTCCTCCTTCCCTCAGTCTCTCAGGTAGCAAGAGGATTTTTTGGGATGTGGGGCAATGCTACCACATCCCAGAATAATTTGTCTACACATGCTGTGGCTATCCAACCATTTCCACTTCAGTCATCTTGGTCTTGGAACAGGGTTGCTTCCTGGGTGCCATGAGCTCATTGCATTGAGTGTAAATTTATCTCTACCAGACAGATAGCCATACTTTTGAAACTCTAATAAATTCAGGCGGGGGGGGAGAACCCTTCCTTGATTGACTTTCTACCTTCCTTATAGGTGAGTGTGATGTAGCTATGAGAATCTCAGGTTAAATGAAGAATGTAATCTTCTGTATCTCTTTCAGCCAGTTTTAAATGTAATTTCATGTTGTAGTAAAATGAAAGAAAATATACTTTTCCTGCACAGCATGATTTAAGATAAAATACTGTGTATTTTAAGACTCCACAAGAATTTTAAAAACTCCAAATGTGTCTGATAAACTGCAGTAGCTAGTAGCATAACAAGATATAAATTGCTTAATTTATATTCCACAGCTACAGTCCATCCTATTTTCATTAAATTTGCATTTTTCCTTTCTTGAATATATTTACTGAAATACCTTAGCCCTTCTTGCCTTCTTTTATAATTCATGTGTTAAGTCTTTCTTTTCTTACAAGCAATTTTTTCCCCTGGGGATTAAATGTTCTGATTATATAAAATTGGTTATTTTTGTGTTGTTGGGTGACCTTGGGCCAGTCACACACTCTCAGTCCTGAGAAGGAGGCAGTGACAAACTTCCAAAAAACTGTGCCAAGAAAACTGCAGGCAGTTTTGTCCAGGCAGTCGCCAGGAGTCAACAGTGACTCAAAGGCAGAAACAAACAAATTAATAAAATGATCATAAGAAATTCAGGTGATTTATTTAGTTTCCTCTTTCTCTTTACTCCAAATATTAAGAACTGGAAAAACTTGAAAAGGTTTCTGAAATTCTTTAGAACAATTGGAAAGACGGATGGTACTAATAAGATCAGAATTGTTCCTTTATTTTTAGGTTGTCCTCAAAGTCAAAGTCTGTAGATAAGTCAAATGAAGAACCATTTTTTCCAAAAGAACTCATGGAAGACTGGAGCACCATGGAGGTATGTGTGGACTGCAAGAAGTTCATTTCGGAAATCATTAATTCAAGCCGCCGCAGCCTCTCTCTGGCTAACAAACGAGCCAGATTAAAAAGGAAAACACAGTCATTCTACATGTCATCTCCAGACACTTCAGAATACTGTCCTTCTGAGAGGACTATCAATGAAATCTGAGTCTTGTGCCTTTCTCTTTATTTACTCTTCATGAGATCCTGAGAAAACTCATCAAAACCAGAGTATCATTCTTTCCTTTGTTCTACTTGATCATTTACATTTTCATTAGCTTATTGGTTTCCCTGCTCTATATAATTTATAAAAACAATCAGAAATTGTCCTACCTACCAGGCCAGCAAATAAGCTTGTTTTACTGGAGGAAAGCAACTATACTAGATAGTTGTCTACTTGTATATGTTCAGTGTACAAAGGAAGTCTTTATTTGTATTTTTCCTATTTATCCCTTAGTTATTTTTAAGATGAGTGTCTATGTATGTATGTATATATATATGTAGATAGATCTAAAGAAAAACTAGATTATGGTGTTAGTACATTTGTAAACCATATTGGCATTTGCTACCAATTAAATATTAATCATATTTTGTTAATTTGATGTACCTAGTCCCCTATTGTACAGAACTTGATATCTTATAGCACAAGATTAAGAACGATTTGCTAATATGCTGGAAATGGTTGATCAATCCATACCATCTCAGTCTTAGTATAAAATACTGAATAAGCTGAAAGCCTGAATGGGTAATTATTTTCCTGCAGCTTCTGCTATACTATAATAAAATTAGTGTGTTCAAAATAATATTTTTTCTTCTATTTGGAATGTACTCTTAATATTAGTGGTAGTGTTACCTGTAGCTTTTATAAATAAACAAAGCAA
The DNA here is from genome assembly GCA_003457575.1 of Thermophis baileyi. Lineage (NCBI taxonomy): Eukaryota > Metazoa > Chordata > Lepidosauria > Squamata > Dipsadidae > Thermophis > Thermophis baileyi. The sequence continues at coordinate 786,473 of QLTV01000967.1, read as the reverse complement.
AACCCTTTATAGAGGCAGAATGCAATATAAGTTTAGTTTTTAATATGAATGAACTTTTGTAAACTAGGGTTCTCTGGGTAATAATCCAGAGAAAGTTAAGATAAATATGTATATTTGTTTTATAGAGCAATACGTAAGTACTGCTGTAACTAAGAATATGGGAGCATGTCTTTTATTAACCCCATTTTTATAGGGGTAAGTATCTTGGCTGTAAAGATTTTTTTTCCTGGAAAAATTTGGGACAATGTTTCTCAGATTAAGAAGTGTTTTCATTTCCTTGTTTTCAAAAGGTTGGAGAAACACTGAATGTTTTCAAGTTAAAATACTACTGAACATAACATTTTTGCACTGTTTTATAGTCAGATTTTTTAAAACAAAACTGGCACTTAGTATGGAATTGGGTTGCTTTTATATATATAGCAGCCCATTTAAACTGTTTGCAGATCATCTGTGGAATTACTCTGCTATATTTTAATGACCTAGCTTATGTTTAGAATAAAAATACAATATATGATGGAAAAAAGGTTGCATTTTTATATTATAAAGGGAATGAGTGACACCTCAGTTCACTTCCAAAATAGCAAAATTTTCTTATATCAATTACCAACCAGATATTTATTTATGAAATATACTATCAAAATTTATTCTGTCAACTTAATCCTTGAGCGTTAATATTTTGATTTGATTATTCCTTGAATACCCCAAACAGTTTACTGTTACATTACCTAACTGAAATTATGAATGTTAAATTTAATATCCAAGGATCAAGAATTCATCTATTTTGGGGATGAATATTGGGCTCCCATAGAAACTGTCACAACAAATTGTAGATGACAAACATTTTGTGATGAACTAACTATATAAAAAAGTAACAATAAAAATAAGTCAGCAATCTTTCCAGGAAAGAGGCATGATTATGCAATATCCCAAATAAATATTAAATATATTAGGCATAATTTTAGAAAATTAAATAGCTAAAATCTCATGCATAATACAAGAAATCTTGAAAGATTTGAGGATCCTACAAGATCATAGATATTTGAAATTTATTGAAAACTATATGTTAGAGTTGTGACAACATGAGTGATTACTGACAAGCTCCAAGGTAATTAGTAATCATTTCTGTTAATCAGCAAATAATTTATCTTAGGTTCTTTGCTCTCTTTAACTTAAAATCTACACCCACATATATCAAGGAAGCAAAGTATTGTTCTATCATCAAGCTGGTAGTCCTTATTACCCTGAGTTACCCAGTATCTTTCCGAATGTATATTGTACATTCACTTTCAATGCAGCTGATCTTCTAGCTGTATCACCTAGTTCTCATTACAAAATAAAAATAGGTTATTTTTTTCTACAGAAACCATCTTTTGAAATGTAGGCTAGAATACTTTAATAAAATTTAATAAAATACTACAGGATTTTATTAAATCCTCTTTATCGGCAAAGATTTTCCATAGTTTTCACATTTTTTATGTGGGGCCAAGGAGAACACAAAAATTAAGTATTATATAAATATATCAATTTATTTCCTAGCAAAGTATTTACAAAATTTTTAGGACAATAGTTGGATAGTTGCCTACATATATTTGATGTACTAATGAAATGAATGAATTAAAGATTTGGTATTGGGCTGCACAGGAGAAATATAGGTAATCCTCGACTTAACTCCCACAATTGAGATTGGAGTTTCCATTGCTAAGCAAGTTAAATGAGATGCCCAATTTTACAACCTTTTTTGCCACCGTTGTTAAATGAACCACTGCAGTTAAGGGAATCACGCAGCTGTTAAGCAAATCCAGTTTCCCCCCATTGACTTTGCTTGTTGGAAGCCAGCTGGGCAGGTCGCAAATGGTGATCACGTGATCCCAGAACATTGCAACCATCGTTAAAATACATGCTGGCTGCCAAGTGTCTGGATTTTATTTTGATCATATGACCATGGGGATGCTGTGGCAGTCAAAAGTGTAAGTCACTTTTTTCAGTGCCTTTGAATAGTCCTAAAATGAATGGTTATAAGTTGAGGTCTATCTGTATTCAGCAGTCATATATAGACAATGTTTTACCAATTTGTACTAAAAAAAATTGTTTACCCCAAAATTCCATACTTCAAGCTGAAAAATGAATAGACAGTTGTAATATTTTCCATTTTTCTGATCTGTGACCACCCGTCATAATTACGTTATGCTTAGATTCACAATATAAATGTAAGAACTGATTTAAATAGCTTATTTCTGTGAAGGCAAAGCCTACTGAAGAAGAAATTGTATAAATTAAAATCTATTACTTCCCTTTTCCATTTTTCTTTATAGCTGGGCTTAAATCTATTTATAAATTATCCCCCAGTGATTGCTTATCAACATATGCTATGTAATTCAAAATCAGCTCCAGTGTAAGGTCCCATAAATTAAAAAACAAATCCATTCGTAGGAACATTGTCATCTGACTGGAATTTTATTAAACTGAGGCTCTCCACTCTACCTCAGATTGTTTTTTAATTTAAACCCAAGTTAATCCTTTGCCAAAGCACAGACTCTTCCAGCAGTTTGGCTGCTTTGAAGGTTTTCACAGTGTGTGTCTGCATAAGAAAAAGTTTTCAAAATATTTGTCCTGAGCCTTACAGAGAACATGGCAGCGTCAATGCAGAAGGGTATTTAGCTTGTACTGGTCCACTTTGTGAAGTGATTGTTTTTTAATGCTTTGCACAAATGTCGTGTGCCTAATTGGTTTGAGAATATGACAAAGCTGTTCCACAAGCCAAATGTTCCATGACTGCATGCTTTCAAAAGAAAAGTACACCCCAGGAGGGAAAAATCAAATAGAAGACTTGGATTACTGTACTGATTCTGAAAGCACATCTGATCATCATGTGATGTGTGTCAAAGTTAAATGAACTCGCTAAAAACCATTTGCAAGTTACATATTTCTGTTATTTGCATTCCTATGGTTTATATGATTTGCCTTTCCTGTTTCCAAGATCCATTCTTGCCAAAAGTGGGAAACTTAAAAAAAAAACAACCATCACTAGTCTTAGATCTGGCAGCCGCCACACTTTCCAACCAATAAGAGAATTAGATGAACTCTTGGGTGAGATGAACTCTTGGGTAGGTCAGAATACTATCCTACCACTCACTAGGAAGGGACATCAAGCAAATGTCTTTCTGCAGTTCCATGCTATTCACAAGCGAAACATAGGAAATCTTAAGACATTCCAGCATCTGACCTTGTATTACAATGCTGTGATCTGCACTAAGCTTCAAAGCCCATTGGCATGCATAGAACTGCACACTTTTTAAATGCATGAAGATATGAGAAATAAGAATTCAAATACAAGGTCACTTTAATGACTAGGGAGTGGATACAGAAGTCCTTGATTTGGCTGAATCCATAGGGAAAAGCCACATATACACAGCACAATTCTTTTCGCCAATGTCTATTTCTCAAAATCTGATCTGGAAGACTGGGGAACTCCTAAACCTTTAATGAGATGACACAGAGAGCTGCTATAGAAATTAGGTACTCAGCTTTTCACCAGCAAGAACCCTTTGCTGGAAGCTGCTGCTGCTGGCTGTCAAGAACAATTAATTCTTCACTTGTACAGAGAAGACTCTATATTCAAATTAAGATAATGACATTCAGATTTTAGATTTTGTTCCTGACCGAAGGGCAACTTTAAGACTTGTGGACTTCAACTCCCAGAATTCTCCAGCCAGCTATGCTGGCTGGAAAATTCTTAGAGTTGAAGTCCACAAGTCTTAAAGTTGCCAAGTTTGAAGACCTCTGTCATAAATGAAGATATTGCAAAAAAGCTTTGTAGACATGTATATGTAGGGAAATTATTGTCCTTTTTTTCTTCATTGACTTTCTTCTATGTTTTAAATCTTGCTTTCTGAGAGGGCTGTGCTCACTCGGAAATTCATCCAGGCCAAAGGTAGAAGAAAATCATAATATGGTAAAAATAGGAGGAACAAATGAAAATCAAATGCATGAAGGATTATTGGAGAAAGTTGAGTTTACTAGAGCTAGATTTAGAATACCGAGTAAAGCCATTGTATGTTACAGTGATATTTTAAAAATGATAAGGCTTCATCCCTTGATTATACTCAGAAAGTACTTATTGCTGCAGTGATGACTTTATCTTGCACTGTAAATGAGAAAATGATGGTGATGAAAGAGAAGTTATATAGGCTTCCTCTCTGCCAGTAGACAATATGTTTGGGGAAACAAGTCAAAATCATTTTTTAACTTTTTTCCTATCTTCTACATAGCTGTTTTAAAAAACAAAACAAAACAAAACAATACAGGTCACCAAAAGTCAGGATGCTTACAAGGAAAAAAATTACACACTTGTTTAGTTTTCTTTATTGTGTTCCTGAACCTGCAATGGTACCTGGCAATGATTTGAAAAGGAAGCACAACTGTAAGTTCTTTAATCTACCTTATGTCACCATGTTGGCTACCCTGATGGATAACAATTTGTAAATGAAAAAGGCAATAATTCTTTTTCTGCTTGTTTTCCTGTTACATAATATATTCACCTGCAGTTTATGGATTATTAAACTCATAAAAAAGTTGTAATATTGTTTGTCTCATCACCTGAATGCAATTATCTATTATATGCACATACACAAAAATAACATTTTAAAATGTTATAATCTCTAAGACCATTTTTATAAATTATATTTCTGGGAGTGGATTGGCCTGGATAGGATAACACTCAAGGGAAATAAGAATTAACGTATTTTTCGGAGGGTGGAAATGTTGGTGCGTCTTATACACCGAATACAGCCATTTTTGGCCTCCCGCCCCCACATCCCATTTTTGCGGAAAACGGGCCCGTTTTTCACAAAAACAGGGTGCGCAGAGGGTTTGGGAGGCTGGCAGAGTGCTCCTGGGGGCTAGGGGAAGGCAAAAACGCTGATTTTGCAAAAAAAACCAGGCCGTTTTTGAAAAAAATGAGGGTGTGCAGAGGGTTTGGGAGGCCTGCAGAGTGCTTTTGGGGGCTGGGGGAAGGCAAAAATGCCCCCGTTTTTGCAAAAAACAGGCAAAAAATGGGCCATTTTTTGCAAAAACGGGGGCGTTTTTGCCTTCCCCCAGCCTCCAGAAGCATTCTGCAGGCCTCCCAAACCCTCTGCGTGCCCCGTTTTTCACAAAAATGGGTGAAAAACGGGCCTGTTTTTGCAAAAAACGGGGTGCGCAGAGGGTTTGGGAGGCCTGCAGAGTGCTCCCAGGGGCCGGGGAGGACAAAAACTTTTTTTTCTTACTTTACCTCTTCGAAATCTTGGTGCGTCTTATACACCAGTACGTCTTATAGTCTGAAAAATACGGTACTCTTGTTGGTCTGAATGTATGGTTTCTAGCTTTTAGGAAAAAACCCGAGATAATAGTTTTGTTTTCCTTTTATTAGAGTTTTAAATATAAACACCATTTTATGTACTCCCCATTGGTTTAATTTAAGTGTTTCATACCGTGGGTCACACAAAATTAAGGAATATGCACTAACTATTCTTTAGTTTAGTGATTCGTTCTAGAACATTTGCTACCCTTGCTAGTGCTTTTTTTAGTTTTTATGACTCAGCATATGGTTATCCTGTTCAACAACTGACATAAAAACAGACCGCTTTCCTAAAGAAAACAAGACTTTTTTGCCATCTCTAGGTGGGTCATATTAATTTATAATTTCAGAAATTATGGCATTTAACACTTGAGATCAAATGATTTGCCACTTTGTAGAACTCACAATCAAATCACAAAATAATGACCTAGAATAGAATGCCTCAATGTTTCCCCTCACTACAGTAATGTTATTTGAAAAGTAGTTGCTGTCTTTCATCAATCATGGCAGTTTTCTACATTAACTAAAAGAATGTAAACCAGAGATTTTGATGTGACTGTCCGAAACAGAAAACAAATGTTTTCCAATAATCAGTCTACTCATCTCTATTAAAATCAAGATTTCTTTATTCTAGAAACTCGACCCCATTATCAGGGAAGATAGTATTTTTCTATTTTAATAGCCAATCAGGTAGAAAATAACATTTGCACAGATGTCTCTGGTCATGGCATAAACAGTTTCATCTATTCCAAATACTTCTACATCTTTTGAAGATACATAGCTTTGTCTTCATTTACACTGAGGAATTTTTAAATGCAAACAAAAAACACATGCAAATAAGGAAGAGGTTACAAGACCAATTAAAGACCAAATGGATACAAGGACAGTATGAACTAAACATTTGAACGTGCAACTAACCTTGGCAGATAATGAACCTGAAAAGACACCTGTATACAGTCACTATTAGTTGCTGGAAGTGGTGCAGAGCATAAAGGCTACACTTCTTCAGTTAAACTGAAAATACAATCTTAAGACTATTATTTTCCTTTCCAATTCTCCTTTATCTATTTTACTCTGTTAGAGCGTGAGATGGAGTGAGTTGGATATCAGTAACATTTTGCAATTCCTTTATCTTCGTGAAGGGCTTCGTTCAGCAGGGTTCATAGGAAATTTCCAAATTAGTAAGACAGCAATGCTGCATCCACCATCTTGTACATTTTGACACTACAGACCCTGTTGGTCTCATTCATACATAAGGAATTATTCCTGCCATTAGTGTTGCTAATTATATTGTAATGCCAACAAATGAATGAGTAAATGTAAAATGGTGGTATAGATAAATCTATAGACTGGAAAAGCCTTGGCAACAGAAAGAATTTAGCAGGGTTACGGATCGGGAATAGGATTGTAGTTTTCCTATAGTAAAGGCATTCTTCAGTTTGTGCTTCTCTGAAAAAAACTCTGGAAATAAAGCAATTATGTGCCTTACACCTTCCCCTTTTAAAGCTTTGAAATTACTCGGATATACTATTGATTTAAAATGTTTCCTGCTTCTAATTTCTAGAGAAATTATCACAAAGCAGGTTTTCATTCCTTAGTGAATTACTTGTAGAAAAATACAAAACTTAAATTATATGAAATGTAATGATATGCAAACAAAACAGGCTCCTGTCATAACTTAAAACAGCTGTTCTCCAATTTGTCTTCATTAATAAAACTATTTCTAATTTGTATTAGAACATTTCATTGAATTTTGAAATTTGGAACCAATATTTGAACTAACTTTATGAAGGCTGTTGGCTCCAAAGAGCAATAACTTGAGTTTCACAACATGTGAATGATACAGTTCTATGGACAGGATAAACCCAATTCTCAAAGCAGGATGCGAAATACAGACTGGTATAGAAAACCTTTTTGCAACTTTCTAATCCATAATGTGAAATAATGAGCTAAGCAAGCAAGTTATCCTAAGTGTATGAAAATATATCTACCGACTTTTTATTTCTAGTATTTCCCTCTGAGGTATTAGTTGGCTTTTCACAAATGATTAGAACAAATCCATTTCAAAATAAATAATGCACTAAATATCAGCTGGCAAGAAAATATTCAGATTACTATCTTGTAGCAAAATATCTGCTCCCCTATTTTTAGCAGTGCTTTGAATATAAATAAAGAGGTAAAATGTTGGTATTTCTTGTTCAGCCCTCTACAAACAGTGCAAAAATAATACCACAGAAACCTGAAACAAACAATGTAACTCGCCAAGGTGCACTGCTTGGTATATTCTCCAAACAGGCTTCTTTAAAACAAGAGGCCATGCTGCAAAATTAAGGAAATTAATCAGAGTATGCCTCTACAGTATATCTCTTCTGGATCAATGTTTTTCAAACTTGGTAACTTTAAGATATGTGGACTTCAACTCCCTGAATTCTGGGAGTTGAAGTCAACGTATCTTAAAAGTTGTTCAAGTTTGAAAAACATTATTTTGGACTAGCATTCCACCCCCACCCCCTCAAATAAATAGCCACTACAGATTGACAGAATCTCCATATTTTTGGTACCTGTGTACTTCACCAAAGAACTACAACTGTACTTAAAAAAATAAATGCTAAGTTTCAAGCAGCAAAAAGAGTAGCACATTCAAAAGTATTCACATAGCTCTTTTTATCAAAACCCAGCTTGGTATTTATGTAGACTAATCTTCAATCATTCTTTCAGTTTGAAATCCATGTAAATAGCTTGAATTTGAGATCACTGTCCTGCGGGGAATTAGCTAACTATATCTTGAATCCATATAAAAACATAAAAATAAGCTTAATTATTATGCAGTGGGTCCCCCAAATGCTTCAGTGTTAAGAAAAAAAAGTGTCATGTAAAACTGATTATAAATTAACAGACTCTCTCATTTTCTCTGCCTGCCTGCCTGCCAATATATGTATATCAAAAAAGTAAGGAGTATTTGCTTCAGCAACAACAACAAAAAATTAAATGGAAAAATAAAGATTGTGACAGTTCATCAGTTTTCCATTGAAGCAGCTGCCATTGTTGATTTCATACTGTCTCGTGTTGAAGTTAGTTCACCAATCACCCATTCTAAAGCTTCACGCCCCTGTAATGGAAAAAGAAAAGATTATTTGACTGACTGGAAACAATGCTAAGCATGTCAAACTTTCCTCTGGCAGAACCCAAAAAGTTTCAAAAGCAAAGTAATTTGTTTCTGCCTAGATTACAAAAAAGTTGCTGTATTATTAGTCCTACTGAAACGATAGGGTTATTGCTCCTCCTCTTAAGAAACATCATTAATTTTAACTTGTTTTGAAAATCTTTAATTTTTGAACTAATGACACAATTTTTCTATAAAAAATGCCCTTGCCAATTAAATTACGAGATTGCATGCTAAGAATGGCAATGAATAACTTTCTCAATCCAGCAAATCAAATATGAAGTTTCAAACATTTCTAGATGACTGTTAAAGACAGATTGGATATACAAATACTTCCAGAACAAAACATATCAATGACCCAAGTTCTAATCAAAAAGTTGTTAATTTTTTTCACAAGCCACAATACTAAGAATATTGGAATTACTGTACTCACCATTACCACACAATCTCAACAAAGAAAATACATTAGAGTATCTTTTTGCTTTTTGTAAATGAGAAAATTCCTTGCTCTGATTTCTTTTTCTCCCTTCCGGAATTGAAATAATAATTCAAGGGCTAGTCCTAGAAAATAATGCTACATAAGAATTCTGCAGTCCTTGAGGTTATTTCAAAAGCCAGTTTGTCACCCCTCAGACCTCAGGAAAAATTTGCTAGCTGTTTCCAACTTTGAGAAATTCCCTAACACCAAAGATTAAAAGAAGACATTACAAATCATGGTGAGGAATACAATGGGCTATGAATCCAGAACCTTTCAACAAGTTCACAGCCCTGGAGTTGCTGAAATAAATTTCGTCTAAAAATTTTAATTGAAGAAATGGTTTTAAAACTAATACAAAACCCTACCTAATTTATGTCTATTGAATATTCATATATAGCTAGTGCTGTTTTACTAATATTTTGATCTTTGAAGTTAATACAAAAACTTGTACATCAACCTGTTTTAAGGGCACTTAAGTAGATTATAAATAGCTCAACTAAAGTGTTACTTCTAGCGCGAAATGACTTCCAACTAGTCATTTATTGCCACTTAGATAAACTTATAGAAAGTGAATAACTGCCAATTAAGTTCAATAAAATTTCAGACTTTTTAAAGTATCATAAATACTTAGAATCAAATCACCTTAGAGAGCTAAACCTACACCTAAAATCTAATCAACATGAAGTAACAGCCATATCACAAGTACACACAGTGAATTAGCTGGCAACAATTTGTCATCAAGCGCTAATCATATCCAAGCCTACCTACTCCTTTTTTTAATGTAATCAAGATCAACTACATTCTACCTGCACATACTCCAGCTACCAAGTTTACTATAGTTCTGTAAAAACATGTGAGGTAGGAATAGGAAACTTGATTAGAACTGCTTACCTATGCCCCACTTACTATGATGACTGCAAAACCTACAACTCAAATCAGGAATTTTGGTTTTATTAAAAAAAATAATCAGATGGTGCTTACTACTCTGTCTTCATCTACTAGATTATTGTACTATTTGCGTGTATTGTCCCTAAATTGCAAAAATGTGAATTCTTAATAGAAGTTTAATTACTGTATGATGTGAGGAAAGATGCACCAAGTAAATATAGCAGATCCAAGGCTGAGCCTTAAGAACTATCCATACTCCAGCTTTAGGCCTGCAACAGTATAACTGATCCTGAATTTATGATAACTTAGCTGCCATGACTTTTCCCAAAAGAATCTAGGGTGAGGTCATTATCTAAATTCAGTACTACAGTATCTCTTAATAAAAGGCTTTATGGTAGAGATATGCCACAAATTGCATAATTATTAAAGAGCATCCAGATCAATTACAGTATATATTTTCTCAGGTAGTTTCATATTTTTGCAAACTGTATTCATTGTTAATATTTCCATATTTTTTGATGTCAGCAAACATTTCAACATTTTTCATTCTAAATCAACCATCTTTAAACTACTATCTATCTGAACATGCTTCAGTATTGCAAATTACAGAGTTCAGATCTACTTTTAAAATTTCTAGATAAAAATCTTTTAAAAAATGATGAATACTAATCATCAACATAGAAAAATAACATGCTGAAAGAAGACATTCACTGGTTGATTGCAAAACACAGCGTGAACCGTTGCATTCTTACAGTGCAAGATACTTGCAATATATCAATTTTCAGAAATTTTAAACATTACTTCAAATCTCTCAGCTATGTCAACAAAATTCCAGGTTAAATAAAATTTGGGGATTTTATATTTAAATAAATTCTAGGAAGTGAAATAACAATTTGATTTCAGCAAATTCCAATTATACTGATAAATAAGCGAATGTCTGAATTCCCAAGTTTATGTTGCAATGAACAGTTACTCTTTCATTTATAGCAGTTGAAGGAGACACATAAATTAAATTACATTTAATAAACTTAGTTATGGGTAGAGCAATCCTGACAAAGAATTAGTTTGCAATGTACTTCAAAATAGTGTATTAATATACACTGTAAGCAAGCAGATTTGCCAATAGACATGCACCTTTAATATGTTTATGCATATGATGGTAGTACAAAATTGACACAATGTTAATGGTTTTTAATTTAAGGGCAACTAAAAAGATATGGTGAGCATGTACCATTTTCATACTTATATACACACACTCCAAAAATCACAGTTTTTAAAGAATTACAATATTGCACCATCTTTGTATACATTTTAATTACTTATAAATTAGGATATTAAGCAAAGAAATTAAACTATTCTATTCCAAGATTGATAGAAAAATGTAAAAAGGGCCCTATCTAAATTTATTTCTATAGATAACTGACAATTTTATCAGAAGCTAAAATATGTACCTTTGAAAACAAGTTATTCAATTGGAGAAAAACAAAATCAATACTTTTATTATGGAAAATATTACTTTATTAGTATGAATTCAAGTAACATATCAGTTAATGAGCTACAATTCATCGCATTCCAACGAACAGCAACTGTTGTTTATGCCATTCATTGTATTCAATCTAGATACAAGCATAATTATAAATTATAACTAGAAAGTTCTAGTTTCTCCTTATATGCAAAGGAGAATGAAAAAGAGAAAGCCGTTTTAATCTCAAGAATATGCTAATCATTTTAGCTTGAATTAGATGCGAGTGGAGCCAAAAGGTTCTGTATGACTGCTCACTTAAAAAGCACAAAAGCTATCATGTATCTGTAAACAATGAAGATAACAATATCTACTGGATTTATCCAAAGGAAGACAGTGATGAATTGAAGACATGGTTCACCCAAGGCTACCAATTTTCAAAATAAGTAGATAGAAAAATATAATTCTGGACAAAATTTTGTGCCCAGGGTTTACATTTAAACCAGGTTAACTCACCAGCTGGAAATTTTCAACATTGCCAATAAATATGAGTGTTTTACAGGCTTGAATATGTGATGGACAAAAAAAATCACACTCCAGAAATAGACAAAACTGGGACTACTGAATGAATAACTTTCTAAAATTAATAGACTGTAATGCAAATAAATCCATTAATTCATCAGCATATACCAAACATTCTGTCATATAAACCACTCTACAGATGAAGAATCATATAGGAAGGAAGGAAGGAAGGAAGGAAGGAAGGAAGGAAGGAAAGAGATGGAGATGAGGTCAAGGAAGGAGGCAACTGTTTGTGAAGGGAAGAAAAGAGAGGACTATTTAGATGTCACAAAAGAATAACATTCATCAGACAAGTAGCCCTTTCCAAATAAAGCCCAATCTTCAAAATGATAACTTTAATTCCAACCCCCTAATTATTTGGAGGAAGCAATCTTGTCTTTCTATGGGGTAAGTATAGTACATATAGTCTGACTTAGATATATCATGACATGTATGCAGTCTGCTACCTTCCCCACTTCTTCCCCACTGCATTGTCAAGAAAGGCAAGGCATGACATGTAAATAACCTGAGAATTGGCTGCCCCCTCATGAGGAGGTTTTGGATAGCATCCATCTATCTCTGTCAAATTCTAGCAGCTGGAATCCATATACTTAACCTGATAATCAGAGTACACTAATTGTATATTTCTACAGCTTTTAGCACAAGCTGTATTACAATGTTCTGTTAAGAGATCACCATGCAGAAAAATCTATGTGGTTGTTACAAGTTGATAATGACTTCTTGGCACATAATCAATCAATTAACTAAATAAATACAGTTGGCATCATATTTCTACAGCAGGGGTGTCAAACTTGTGGCCCACAGGCCAGATACATCACGCGCTGGCCACCGCCACCCCCGGTTTAGCAAAGGAGAAAAAAGTCGTGATACGTCACGTGATGACAACGTTTGACACCGCTGCTCTACAGAAATATACTGCAGAGTCAACTGAAACCAATATTGACCTCAAGTAGTACCTGTTAAGCAACCAAGGAGTTGAATGTAACTCTTCATTGAATAGTTATTTCACATCTAGCCTTGCAATGCCCAGACCTGAAACATAATCCATCTGATTTGACAGGTACTGCTACAATAGAGCTCTTCAACCAATTCAACATAGAAATGTCAGAAAAGAAATTTCTTCCAGTATTCTAATAATATTCTTTTTACACAAAAAGTGACAACAAAGAATATAAACATAACTTTAAATTGATCCCCTTGGATTAAGACTCTTCCTATGACAAAGTATTTAGATACCAAAGGAGCCCTGATTCCATAATTAAGGAATTAAAGGCACTGTTCCTCTATATGCAATGTGTGTATATACATATAAAAGCATGCAACTTTTTAAAGGTACATCACCACAACATGCATGTACTTGCTAGAAGCTGAAATGCTATACCAAGATAACAAATGCTGACATTACCACTAGTTAGTACAAAATGCAGCTGTAGAAAGAGACTGCTAGCTTAGAACATTTTCAGAATGTTGAATTGTCCATTCAAGAGCATCCCACCCCTGGAGCAACACAGAAAAAATGTACAACTTGCAGCAAACAGTTATTCCATCATCAAACCTACAATATAAGAGCCTCTCGCAAAATTAAACATTTTTAATTGCATAGCTATAGCAAACAAGAGTACCCCCAAAAAAAGTTTATACGTATAGCAAAGCGGGATTTTGACAGCATATAATATAAACATGCATCCCATCATACTAATACTAAAGAGCCAACTAAGCCCATGTGTTAAAGTTGCTCGTTTGTTTTTAACATCAACTTGAGATTATCTGTTACCAATTCTTAAAAAATAACTGCCATCTAGACACTTGGTTACAAAATTAAAGTGACCTCAGCTGAAAAGGTAAAAATACAGAGGCACATTGACTGTTTAGTGGTCTCAGAATTAGGACAGAAAAGAAGAAACTGCAGAAAAACTGCAGGCAAATGACTAGGTCAAACAATGCATTGACAATTTTATAAACAGGTAAAGTAGGTAAATGTAAAAATGATTATCACATTTCCCAAAATTCTGTGAACAGCATCTCATCATATGGATCTTCCCCCCCCCCCCAAAAAATAAGACTTTATAGGAGCGAGCTACTTAGTTGACATTTTGCCATTCATTCCTAATTAAATTCTAAAGGACATAAGAATTACACCTCATAGAACCCAAAGTTACATTTCATAGCAAACATTAAGTGCTGCAATTAAGACAAACCAAAAGTCACAGGGGAAAAGGGGACTTGCAGATTGTCAGACTTGTCAATTTACATGAAAATACCATTGATTAGTCTCCATATTTATTATTTGAAATTAATTGCACTAGAAATTATTGAAAAAGATGCCATGCTTATAATGCTAGCTTTCTCTTACCCACTAACACAGAATGGGAAACTTGTACCTTTTCATATACTGCAAAACCTTCACTTCCAGAACCTTAAACCATCATGCCCAATGGAGACCAGCAATAGCTGGAGGAGACAGGTTTATCATCAATGTCTCAAACATATGGACTGTGTGTATTACACCTTATTTTAAAGGCAGCATCAATCATTTAAAGTAACCATTTTGCAACCTTAAAATTTTTTTCATTTATCACTAAACAGCAGGTATTTGCAATATGCACTAATCTGTAAAGTGAGGGACAAAGAGTAAAAAGGAGGCAGGCCAATTCTTGACTTCAGCTTTCCCTGAAGCAGCAGACTATTTTCAATGGAATGCAGCCATAACAGAAAGTATGCCATGTTTTTCATACCTTACTGAACTTAGAAAGCAATAGCACTGGCTATTTCGGATACACTGGATAAGAGTTGTCTAATGACACGATCCATGGAACAGTTGGAACGAGTTCCACATTGTAGTTGCCAGATTATATTTGCAAAGAAACCAGGGGCTGGGAAGAAAGAACTATTGGATGGTCCTTACAAGCTTGTAACCTTGAGAAAAACAAGATTTTGCACACTTTTCTCACGTTATATTCCATGACATTTGGGCAATTTTAATTTTAAATAACTTGTAAATAATTCCCCTGTTCCTAGATTTCCCTCAGGAAGGTGCCCACATCACATCATATCATGCAGTGGTAACTGCTGCCTTAAACAGTTGCTAATGCATAATATAAACCAAAGACATGAATAGATAAACACCTTTCTATCTCCTCTCTCCTACTTTCGAGGCTAAAAATGGCAAGCGGGTGATTGGCTTGCTTCCTCTGTAATCCTATGTGCCTTCAGAAACCCACTGGTGAAGCTAATTAGCAATAAGAAATACTATACTTTGATACTATACTATAAATACTATATCTATGTTCAGGAGGCCAGCTGCCACATTTCCAATTCAAGTTCAAACGGAATATGTGATTATATCTCAGCCACACACATTCTACTCTTTTAGCTATAAATATCCATTTTAACCAGCACATACACACAGAGAAATGTATGTGAAAAGGAAACCTAGCCCATTGTTCCCAATCATCAGTACATATGCAATACCACCTGCATTTTTTAATCTTAACCTCTAAATAGTAAATGTTCTCTAAAAGACCACTGGTTTTCCTGTTCTTAATCTTACTTTTTAAAAATTATATTGAATGTTTAATGTAATGTTTCCCTACCATTCAGCAATTTAGTGATTTTCAGATGGGTTGGCTTTGAATTCCAATAGGGGCCTCAGACATTTCTTTGGCCTATCCTCAAGCCTCTTACCTCATTCTTAATGTTTAAAAATAAAATTAGAAGGAAGCTACTACATTGCAAAGCAAAAGAGCAGCCTCATAATTTTTATTTCTAAGAATCCCCTGGATTCCATGCAGTGGTGGGTTTCAAATTTTTTTACTACCGGTTCTGTGGGCTGGCGTGGCTTGGTGGGCGTGGTGTGGCTTGATGGGTGTGGCAGGGGAAGGCTACTGTAAAATCTCCATTCCAACCCCACTCCAGGGGAAGAATATTGCAAAATCTCCATTTCCTCCCGATCAGCTGGGACTCGGGAGGCAGAGAATAAATGGGGGTGGGGCCAGTCAGAGGTGGTATTTACCGGTTCTCCGAACTACTCAAAATTTCTGCTACCGGTTCTCCGAACTACTCAAAATTTCCGCTACCGGTTCTCCAGAACTGGTCAGAACCTGCTGAAACCCACCTCTGATTCCATGACTTCCTTTTAAAAATAAAATGGGGTGTAGCTGTAGGTAAAAACTTCTGTGATAATTGCTCTCTGCAATTAAAAAAAAAGGCTGAATATTTTAGGAAGTACAGAGGTTGCCGGAAGCACAAATGGTTTGTGAATGGGCAATCCATCACCCATCATGTATTCACCATATGTTTTCAAAATGTTGAATAAGGGACTTTTGTTCAATTTAACTCTTATCACTCCCAGACAATTTATACATTGGATTATAATCCAAAATGTCTAGATGGCATTATGCTGGAAAAAACTACTAAATAGTCTTGCATTTTGACTACTCTTTTATTTCTGTTAAAAGGTTTTTAATTGAGGGCATCTTGGATTCCATCTATCCCAAAAGCCAATGGATTGACAATGTGTACTAATTAAGTCTTAAAAAGGCCTCATCGTAGTAACAGTAACACAATAAAAAGATTTTATATGCCTACCTTTCTAGCATTGGACGATATTGTGTTGGCCATTAAAGTTTCCAAATAACTACTGAGACTAACACCTTTTACTGTAATAATTGCTTCTTGAGTTAGAAGAGTCCTAGGGAAGGAAAAAAATTAAAAAGTTAGACCACAAAGGATTCTTAATTTTCACGCTTTTGTTTAAGCAGAACATCTAAACTTACTTTTCAGGATTTTCAGGATGAGGTGTATAAACTAATCGTTCGTCCACTGATACAAGATTCGTAAGTGTTATCTTAGAAAAACAAAGACAGAAATTAGTTCATCCATTATTTCTGACTTACTCTTTCATATTAAATGAAAAAAATCTTAAAATTAGATTCTGCAACTCCTTAAATAAAAGGACCATTTTAAAAATGGTGAAATCTTAAACCCATTGTTGGGGGCTGTAGCCTGAAGAGTTTCAAGGCTCATAGTTTAAGTATCAATATAAGCAGAATAATTTATTGTGATTCTTTTAGGATGCCCTACTCTCAAATCTATAATCCCCAGCATGACTTTCCTAAGGCTTATTTCAGAGATACTGAATATTATCTAGCGTTCTGTCCTCATTTACCACTTTGGTCTTACAACTATATTTTTCAAAGAATCTTCATTGTATTAAAGACACCCAGAGAAAACATTCAGCAAGCCTCTTGTCCTGCAAGCAAAAAAACAATAGACTTCATTACTTACATTTGTGGAGCTCAATACCATTTTCTTTTCCACTGGATCAACTACTGAATGTTCTTTAATGTATGTAACAGTTCTATTTGTTCCCAAAATCTTGAAGAAAAAAAGAAAAAATTAGAATTAATCCAAAGTCACATGAGCAGAAATTATGCAATAAATATAAATCTTTAAAAGTATGGTTCCTCACAGACACTGTAATTCTTTCTCCTAACAAAACGATATTAAATATTTATCATTAGAATCATGCAAAGTCAAAAGCGATAATTGTATTAAGAAGCCAAGAGGGTAAGTTAATTAGTAAAAACATTCTATTCGTTTTGTTTTCGTTTATTGCTGGCTTTTGTAACTTACAGCTTTTACAATATTTGGTAGACCCCATTCTGTACTAAGTAATCGATGACTATGTAATCTTCCTTGATTATCAAGGCTTCGGTCCAGGACATCAACTCCTACCACTGACGGGTTCATAGGATTGGGGTATTTTCTCATTGCAGCTTTTATTACAGTATCCCATGGATGCCTGAGAAAAATGAAAGAGAACAGAATTAATCAATATACATCTTTAAGAAGGTTCAATGCAAGTAGCAATTATTTTAATTTGTGTTAAAGAATGCCCCCCAAAGGAATCAGTATCTCCTGAATCTCCTTATTTTTTTAATTCTTCTCCCAACTTTTCCCATCCATATTATGTTAGTTAGGAGAAAGTAAATGTATGCAATTTTTTTAATGAAAAGCCCTCCACATCCGCAATCCAAAGGACATAAGTGTAGCCCAACATAAAATTAATGTACAATAAAATGATGTGCTAATGTTATAAAGAATAAAATCTTCATGTGTAATGTACTTTTTGGGATGCGGTGGCTCAGTGGCTAAGACGCTGAGCTTGTTGATCAGAAGGTCGGCAGTTCAGCGGTTCGAATCCCTAGCGCCGCGTAACAGAGTGAGCTCCTGTTACTTGTCCCAGCTTCTGTCAACCTAGCAGTTTGAAAGCACGTAAAAAATGCAAGTAGAAAAATAGGGACCACTCTGGTGGGAAGGTAACAGCGCTCCGTGCGCCTTCGGCGTTTAGTCATGCCAGCCACATGACCTCAGAGATGTCTTCGGACAGTGCTGGCTCTTCGGCTTAGAAACGGAGATGAGCACCGCCCCTAGAGCCGGAAACGACTAGCACACATGTGCGGGGGACCCTTTACCTTTACCTTAATGTACTTTTAATGTTGATTCTACTTTATATTCTTCAATTGGAAGAATTATATCAGAATTTGTTTTAGTATGAGAAGCATTACAAGAACATCATACTATTACAATACCAATGCAAATATTATTCATTTAAAAAACTAACAAGACAAATTTTCTCTGTAGAAAGTTCCTATCTAGGAATGGTCTACTGTACTCAAAGGAAAATCTTTCAGGTTATAAATTCAATCCTGTATTTAAGATTTTCTTAAAACAAAGCTCTGCTAATCACCAGTGCCAACAATGTATTTAGAAACTGTTTCAATTATGGTTATGGTTTTTTAAAGTTGTTTTTAGTCTTGTGTCACATCCACTTTACCACCTGACCTGGAAATATTCTCTCATTACCACCTTTCCTTGAAATTTTCTTCCTTTTCTCTTTGTTTTTCTTTTCCCCCCCCCCCCCCACACACACACCATATTTCTGGAAGTTTTAAATTCCTAAATAGCTCTCATCTGTCACTCTTAAAATCTATATTTTCCATTTATGCTGAATTCTGATGGCTCCAGAAAACTGACTATGCAAATGAAATATCTGACAAAGGCATCATGATTCAACGCATGCCTATTCAAGAATCTAGGTCAGTTTGAAAACTATTGCTGATAAGTCTGGAAGTATCCAACGATAAACCAAACTACAACTCACAACCTTTGTTCCCTACTTGCCCCAGGCTGCTGAATATAAGTCAGCACATAACACGTGTATATTCTGAACATGTAAGCTGGACTTTGATTTTTAGAAGTACCTTTAGATCACTCGAATTGAAAGGAGAAGAACAGAACATTCTTCTATAGAATCACTTGTTCCACATCTCTCTTTTAAGTGGCTCTATTGCAATTCCCATATGCTAAAATATACATAGCTAAAATATACATAGCTCGAGCTTCTGTTAGATTCTCTTGATAATTAATACTTGCCTGGAGGTTTAATTCATTTATACTTCATTTAGTCTTTTAGTTAACAGCTCTCCCATAATTTAAAATTGAACTGTACAGTAGAATTTAAATGAAGACTAGTGCAGTGTCCCTGGAGTAACAGATAACAGAAACCAGAACAACTATCTTTCCTCAGAATGTTAACAGAATGAGATGAGAGGAGGAAGCATGCAGATACATTAAACACTATTGGTTAAAAAATGTGCTCACTGTATACAGCAAGAGGGAATCTTAATTGTGTGAAGGAATACTGGAGCACCAGAGCAAGGTTACTCACCATCATATTCAAAGGCATTCTTATGCAAAGGTCTCACTGTGATTTACATTTTTTCTTAATCTTTCTTACGTAACAAACCAAATGGCTAACATCTATAACCATGCTTTGTTCAGGGTTCCTCTGCAGTTCCTTGGTGTGAAGGCCTGTGATTTCTATAATCTGGGCCTGCCAATAAAATATACTTTGTTGGATCTATTTTCAATCACTTTGGTTCTTAATTTAATAGGAGCAATAATATTTCCTCCAACACAGGGAAAAAGTCAGTGTAGTCTAGTAGTTAAGGTGCTGGCCTAGGAACCAGGAGACCGTGAATTCTAGACTTGTCTTAGACATGAAAAACTGGCTGGAGGACTTTCGGGTCAGTCATTCTCTCAGTCCAACCACTTCATTTCACAGGATTGTTGATGTGGGAAAAATAGGAGGAGGAAGGAGGAGTATTAGGTATGCTTGCCACCTTGAGTTATTTATAAATAATAACACAGGCAGGATAAAAATAAAATAAAATGCTCAAAATGCTCTCTTTCCTGATGTGCACTGGCAATTTCAAATCAATTAAACATATCTTTTAGCATGAGTCTTACACAGGATAAATAATTGCAACAAGAACTTCACCAATTCATATCAGCAGTACAATCTCATTCAGTGTGCCAGAACATTCCATTCTTTCTTTCCAAATCTGAAGAGCTGACAGGAACTTATTTTTAGGCAAGAATGCATACTGGTAGTTATTGGTTAACAACCACTTGTTCAGCAACTATTCAAAGTTAGGACAGTGTTGACAAGTGATACTTACAACCAGTATTCATATTTGTGGCCATCTCAACACTCCTCAACATGACCGCGATTCAGGTGCTTGGCAACTGGCTTACACTTACAGCATCCTGTGGTCATCATTTGTGACCTTCTCTGCTGGCTTTCTATAAGAAAGTCAATGGGGAAGCCAGTATGGAAGGTTGCAAGTTACTATGGTAAATAATTCCCACTGTTCTTTCTCTCAAAGAAATCCCAAACCATGGGCTCAGGCAGGTAGGCAGCCACTTATCTGGTTGCACTTGTGCTGCGCACACACATGCTGGCCTTGCCGGGCTCACACCACAACAAAGTACCCACACACACACTTCTGCATCCCAGGTCCTCAAACACCTGCTGCCCTGCTTGTAAAGCCACCGAAGGAGACTTGCAACTTCCTATCAGCTTCCCCATTGTCTTTACTTGCTGGAAGCTGGTAAGAAGTCACAAGTTCCAATCACATGAGATCCTCACTTAACAACCATGATCCTCACTTAACAACAGCAACAGGAACTGCTGGGATTGTCACCAAGAAATCTGGTCATGTGACATCACACTCATAACTTCATTGCTTAGTGATAGAAATTCTAGTCCGAATTATTGTCTTTAAGTGAGCTCTACCTATACAGTTTATCTTCTGGCACTTCCATATAGATTGAGGCTTTTGCTGAAAGCTAAATGTTTGATACTAAATGTCAGACAAATAATAATGTGAATTTTAAAAACTCAAGGTAAGCATAATATACGTTATATTACACCACTCAAATTGACTATCTCAAGTTTCGAGATTTAACCTTTGATAAACTTTGGCAAGATGACAGCTATTCTGGGGTGTTGGTTCACTGACATACATCATACCAATCATGCAGTTCTTTTGTCTAGTTAAGCAATGTTATGCAAATCTTAGAAAAAGAGTAACACATAAACAAAAGATTCAAAAGACAAAAAATAAGGCCAGGAAAAGACACCTTCAATACATGTCCCAGTTTCGGTTTTTACCTTTTCTATATGCCATTTCACACAATAGTTTTTTATTCTTTAAATCCCTCATTGGTCTCTTTTTGAAGAGGTAGTTCATCAACTCCATGCAACCCTAATGTTCTTTGTCTTCTCCTTCACATACTTGTTTTGCAATTTGATCCTCATTCTTTCTCTATGACCAAGCCATCTCAACATTCTTCTTTAACACTGCTTGCTCATTTTTGTATTCAATGTTCATTCAATAGCATGCATTCTTATTTCATAAATTTATAAGCTATCCCCTTCCTCTTAACTTTGCCTATTTTTGCTTTATTAGAGTTTAAAATAGCCAATTTCTACTACAGTCAAGTTACTTTTATATTTCTTTTGATATATCCAACACTCATTTCTATACAATAAATTAGGCAAAAGCACATTCACACAGCCAGCCATATTAAATTATTGGGACAAATATTCATTTTTTTACCACTGCTCACATGCTACCTGCTACCTTTGCACCACAATTTGCATGTCTTAAAAATGTATCCACCTGTTGTTTCCATTTCTAGTGGAAGGAGCACTGACATATATTAAGTATAAGTAGCACCATCTTTAATTTTCATTCTAAAAAAATGATCCTCCAAGGAATTATTTCACATATTAATTAAAAAGTCCTCTCTTAGCAGAATATTATTGATGTAATTAGAAGAGGGTCCTATACATTTTGGTAGGAAACTGCAGCCACAGGTTTGTATTCTCATTTTTATATCTATTGCAGAATAAAAATGCAGATTTAAAATTGCTGAAATGTCAGTAACAAGATTACAAGATTTTCATCACACCAATATGTGCAATCTTAAGGTTTATGCAATCTAACCAGACACTGTACAGAAAGGTGATAAAGGGTAAGTTCACATTCAGATGTCCTTAAACATTCAGGGGGAAAAAACCTCACAAGGACGAGAGTGGCATACTTAACTGGACTCACGCTTCAAAAAAAAATTAAATGCTTCAGAACCACCTTGTCATTTATTAAAGTACCCTCTTTTTCTTTAGGCTTTCATGGAAGTCTAAAAACGGTGTGAATGTTTAAAGACATCAATTCATTACCTTCAATGTGATTCTTAAAGCAACAGCACTTTTCAGAATCACTCAGAAGCCTGAAAATTAGAATAGCTGAAGGATACTATGTTGGGCTTATTCATATTCATTAATCAGACAGACAGACACAGACAGACTGACACACACACACTCAGTATCAGCTGGAAGAACTGTATGAGGTTCTGGGAAAAGATCACTGAATAGGAAAGACCTATGGTTTATCATGAAACTTCATAGAATTATTTTATAATGGCATAGCTATTTACTAGCATATTATGCTACTTAAAAATAGCAGATACTTTTAAGTATCTGCTATTCATGACTGGACAATCACTGAAGCCTTTAAATGTAAACCAAGTGTATCAAATGAGTTTGAGGAAATCGTAATTCTAATTTCCATGCAAGAAACATAATTTTGTTAGAGAGAAAATATAACTTCTGTTCATGCAAAACAAAAATTATCCAACAGACCATTACAACGAAGACAACTTTTACAGTGTCCTAAATTCTCCACTTAGAAAATTCCAAAATGATTGGATCATGAATTTATTTCCTCCATATCTGTATATTTGGAGACATATCACAACATTACCTCTTACTTTTAGCCACCCTTCCTTGAAGTGCTAAAAGTCTGTTTTATATTAATTTGGTCTCCGAAAGGGCAAACTCTCTACTAAAAAAGATGACAAAGAAGAAATGGATTTAGAAAGCAAAATGTTTCTTATGTATACATACAGAGAAACATAAACCAGGAAAAACAAATAAACAGTTTAAGTGACAAGTAAAACTAGTCCTAAATCTTCCTCTCTGGCCTCCACTGTTTTGACATTTTTGAGTCTGCAAAGACTTAATCAAACTGTTTATTAAAATTGCACACTTATCAGAAAACTATTTCTAAAAACCTCAGAACAGGTAAGGGTTTTAAGATCATCCACAAAGGGCTACCCAACCTGGATCACACATGTTTATAGAGGAAGCAAACACCAACTTGATGACCTTCCAGCATCCTAGCAGAAGTGTCCTCTTACCAGTTTCCGTTAGAGGGCAAATCAAGAACTACTTTGGCCTCCAATAAGGACAGGAAGGAAACACTAGGGGGGGAAAGACCTATAAATACTGAATTAATGCCTTAAAGAAATCAAAATGAGTGTGCCTCTATCTACACACACACACACCAATACCGGGCAACTTTTAAAGCTCTTCCCACTTTTCACCTAAGTCTTCGACATCACGACTGTGAGGTCGGCAAAGCTACAGCAATTAGGCAGAGACGTTGTAGGAAACGGGTTTCCCTGGCGCTACCCAATAGATTGGGGGTTACGGGCTGCGTTCACACAATATCTTGAATCAGAATAGAGCTGGAAGGGACCTTGGAGGTCTTCTAGTCCAGCCCCCTGCTCAAGCAGGAGATCCTCTACCATTTCAGACAAGTAGACCTTCCAGTCTCTTGTTAAAAACCTCCCGTCCAAACGAGGCTGCCTCTTTATATCTGTAGAGAGCGTTCCGGAGATCCAGGCGGGATGGTTTGTAAATCGTGGGTAATGCGTAAACCCAAGAAATAAACCATGATTTCATTAACGCCAGCAGAGTGGATCACTTCAGACTTTCCCATTAAAGGGAATTTAAAGGGACGGCAAGACAGCAAGCTAGGAAAAGCTGGAGATCTTCAACAGAGCAGGCTAGGGAGGAACCCGTGTTGGATCTCAAGCTACGTCCCCGCCGAAGCGAAGCGCCCCTTCTGCCGTCCCTTACCCGAATTCGTGTTCCGAGCTCCAGATCTTCATCCTGCAAAGAGCGGCGGCGGCGGAAGGCACCAGCTTCTGGGCTCAGAAGGAAAAGGCGGAGCTTCCAGGATAGGAATGTGGCCGGAGACGTCAGCATCTGCGTCACCAAGGCATGGGCAGAGACCTTCTCCTGGGTCAACCACTCTCGGCTCTGGCAGGCGGGAAAAGGCGGGCCGAGCGCGCAAGGAAAGACAGCAACGCCCTTGAAGCAGGAGACGCCGAGTTCATCTTGTCGGTCGGCGCCGTCATTGCTACGCGACTAGGCCACGCCCCCGCCTCTGTGAGCGGGCGGCTTTTTTTTCTGTTTTTTTTTCTTTTTCCTAAAGCGGCTTTTCGTCGCGTGAGTGACCGCGCGCGGAAAGTTTTATTAAAGGTGGCCTCGGTCGAGTCGAGTCTGTGCCGAAAGCAGAATAATAAATCTCGGGTTTGCTGGATTTTTATTTGATGAAAGATGCAATCCGGTACTGTTTTATCGGGACAAATCCTACCGAAATCAGAGAACAACTTACTTCAGAATGGGCAGCACCTTACTTTAAAGAAGAACGTTCTCATTTTAATATATGCCTGGCTAAATCCACCGAATTTAATCATCGTATTGGATCACTAATTTTAATTAAAACAGAAAAAGAAACTCAAGTATAACATAGCCCTATCAGATGGGCATGTTCACATAATAGGTATTTTGGTTAGAGTTGACAGCAAGCATTGTGCAATTTCAGCTCAGTTACCTAATGTACAGTATTACTACTATATGTAGTGCAACCCCAGACATCTGTAGTAGTTCAGCCAACTGGATTAGTATTTAATATTGGGAATTTTTTCCAGATGCCCAGTACAAATCTACTTCCTTGTAATTTAAACTCTTTTATTCCCTGGATTAAAAACCTTTAGTGAAACACACTTTTAAGTTCTTTCCAAACTTTTTTTTTTCTGGAGGAAGGGTAGCCGAGTCATGTAGTGATGTAATAGTAGTGTAAACAAAGACCAAGATAAACTTTTTTTTTTTGCTATTGATGCCCTTGCTGCTTGTCAGAATGTCCTAGAACTCAGAGTATTACATTTATATATTATTCCAGTTCAAGCTGGTTCAGCAAGGGCATCAGTCACACCTACCATGCCATTATAAAATTGAAGTATAGAAAAAAAAAAGGTGACCTTAACTTGCTAAAAGAATGCAAATGTCCAGCTGTCTGCAAGGAGTATAAATCCTTCCATTCCCCTCCATCCAGTCAGAGCTGAAGAAGCTTCTTGGATGAGAAGTGAAACGTCTTCAAAGAAAAACCAGAAAGTCCAGTTGCCTCTTGAAAAAGCACCTTTGGGACAACCATGACCTGGATGAGAACCTCCATAGACATATAGAAAAAAAAGTTTTTCAGATTTGGAGCAGACTTGAAACCATGTTTTTTATTTCCTGGATAATTACCATTTAATTAGAAAACAGAGTTCATGTTCATTTAACATAATTGCCGCAATTCCATTTCTACTTACTTGAACATAAATCCCATTAATTATTGGGCAATTTCCTTAACACAGTGAGTCTTGTATTCCTCACAAACTAGAATCTAGTAGCCCATTTTCCAGCATCAGGTGTTTCCAAGAATTCTGAAAGAAAACAAGCCAGTTATATTTGATTTGCTCTGTTCAAGCCGAATTATTATTATATTGTCTTGAAGCAAAAGCATACACAAGAAAGTCATCTTTATCCTCCTCTGCGAAACTCGTTATGTATGAAGAAGGTCTGCAAATATAATTCTAAACTTACAACTTTTCAAACTTATTCTCTCTGCTTATGCTACTTTGGTCCGGATTTTGGGCTACTTTAGCTGATCTTTTTCATATTTGTAAAGATCCTTCTGGGAAAAGCACGGAAGCGCTGTTGCTCGAAAACTGCCTTGGGAAACAGCGGCGCTTCCACAATTAAGAAAAAAGAAAGAAACGGCCCCATGGCTGCAAGAAGAAACGGAACGCTCGCAGGCAAACGACAGGCGTGGAGACGCTCTGCGCGCGCATGGGAAAGAGGAGAAGGAGGAGGAGGACGTCGACGTGATGACGCAGGCGGAGCGCCAGGAGCGTGGTCCAGCCTCTTCAGGAGGCGTGATAGAGCTGTGCTTGTGGGGCCTTTAGGCCTGTTTGGGGGGCCATGGCTCATCGCTGTCTCTGGCTGTCGCGTGGTTGTTGCCGGCGCACCCCTACCGGGGTCCCCGGAGCTCAGCTGCAGTTTTGGTCCCGAGGTCGAGCTGTCCCTTCCCGCTCCTTGAGACAGGTGAGTCACATACGATAAGCAGGGCAAGGGCAGATGGGTGTCTTCTTTCCTATGTCTCCACTGCTGCCCTCCCCGCATAAGCGCTGCTTGAGCCCCTAATCACCCGAATCGACTGAGCCAGCGGCCGGGACGAAGCAAATTTGCGTAGCTTGCGTTTTTGCTCGCGGCAAGAACAACAGATCTGCCTGTTCAGATCAGGATCGCTCACTTTAAGGGCAACCTTAATACTAATGAATATCCTATAATCTTTTAAAACGGGGCGTCCTCTGCAGTAGACTTAAGAGTGAACTTCAACATTGTCAGAAAGTTAAAAAAAAAAAAACATTACAGCGCAACAAAATCCCCTACCCTCTCTCATGTGCTGGGATTCTCGTAAAATGCTTGGCTAAGGGTCTAATTCCATAAGGAAGCAAGAATTTTATTTCGCATGGTTTTTAGCACATATTAATTATACTTTAATTATCTGGTAAGTAATTCTAGAAAAAAATATTACTTGGAAAAGAGATTAACTTAAAGAAGTTTTGTTCCATTATAAATTGCAGAAAAGAAGCTCCCCTCAAATTTTCAAAACCAGCACCGAAAATATATAGTGGATGGCTGGACCACTTACCATGCTAAACCATAACATGGTCGGTTTGTTGCTTGCATAACCCAGTCCTTCATATTCTGTTACTCCTGAACCCCAGCTTAGCACAATATATGAACGTTACCTAACTTTAAAATCGTTAAACAGAAAAATAAGACTTCTGTTAAATGTGTTGCCAGAAGAAGTATACAGTACAGCATTCTGTCTCAAAGATGCTTTTTCAAAAGGCAACTGGACTATGTTTCTTCAAGGAAAAAAAACATAGCCCAGTTGCCTTTTGAAAAAGCATCTTTGAGACCACCATGATCTGGATGACAGAATCTCCATAGACATTTGGTACAGCATTCTTTTTCCCCTTTACCAGACAATTCTATTTCTCTGCTAATTGTGAAAACTACCGTACTTTTATTCCATGGCTCACATAGATATCAAGGAAGAGCCAACAGGGATTATCTATGCCTCATCTCCTACTCACGTTCGTGGACTTTCTGATTATTTCTGGTGATCACTATATTGTTAGACATTGAGCTGTTGTAACTTTTAAGAAATTCCAGATGTGCTTCCTGTCCGTGTGTGATGTTGGATGTTAAAAGCCATTTCCAAGTGCTGTTTTCCTGGGGCTCTCATAGGAATTCAGAAGAAGTTAGGAAATGTACAATATAGTGGAAGTGTGACATCAGTGAGATATAATCCTGGATAGGTTTATGTAAATTCAAATCTAAGAGAATATTGGATGCAGTTTACCAGTAATCCTTACTGTAAGCATCTTAAGTTACTTTTAAATGTGCCTAAAATTGTACTAAAAAAATCTGAAAAGATTTTCATTCTTACACTGATCATTCTCATTTTTTTCAGCTTCATGATAAAGTGATCTCCCAGGTTCCTACAAACAGAAGCAGTGTCCTTGTAAATGTAATTGCTGCTTACCAAAAACTCTTTTCCCAACCTCCAAAAGGTAATTGTTGTTATATAACAGTGATGCCATATACAGTAGCTTACATACTGTTATCTCCTTTATGTAAAAGTATGTATACAGGTAAGAAGACTTATTCTGAATGGTGAGAGATATGAAACTGTGATTTGCAGATTGTATTATGGTTTAAAAATACTCAAATTCAGTCACTAAGTAAATCCACTGAGATAAAAGGAATCTAACTCTCATTAATTTCAAAAGATTGTTCAGAATATGATTATGTCTGAAACCAATGTTTCATATATTTATTGTACATATTGTCATTTTCTGCAAAGTGTTTATTTTATTAAAAATAGCAAAGTTTAAAATGTAATCAATTGCATTCAATGAAATTTTCATTTCCATTTGGAAAATTCCTTATATCATCTTAAAAAGATATACAACAGCTACATCTTCCTGAAATCCTATAATATCTGTAATACTTACTGGAAGCTAGTAATGTGCAATGAAATTTAAACTCATAATATGCATGCTTCAACTATTCTATAATTTGAGTTTCAACATCTTAAAATTCAATGATACCAATAGAATTATGCATGTATTTTCATAATCTTTGAAAACTTTCTCTAGCTCCAGATACTTTCAAATCAAAATACTTTTTTCTTTTAATTTAAAATAAAAAAATTCAAAGGAGATATCTACAAATGGACATATTTTCTGAAATTGAACAATTAATGGCCAATTTAATATTGATAAAAGAAACGAAAGAAAGTACACTGAGTTGTCTTTATGATATAAAAAAGAAATGTAACGTTTTTAGCTTAATGCCAAAATGTCTACTATATTATTATTTATAAATGTTTAAAACATAAATAACATAGGTAAATATTTGATTATTTATGTCCCTTTTCTTTATGCCAACTGAATCAAAGACAGTACTCTTAAATGTGGCTTTGTTTTTATAAGAAATGTGCACAAACATATATACAAATTTTGAATGTCAAAAATCATTCTAAAGCACAAATCAGAAGTCATCTTGTCCATTACTTCTTTATACTGGAATCCACCAGGGATAATATTTTTTCTTCTTCTTTTGGTATTAAAAGGAATGTGTTTGTGAGCTTGAATAAGTATATTTCCTTTGCTTAATAACTAGCTTAACTGAATTAGTCACCTGATAGAATTAAGGATCTAGGAATATAAATATATGGAAGAACTAAGTTACAATTATATCTCACTTTTTTTTTATTAATGGGAGTTTTATTTTATTTGTTTGTTTAATCAATCCCAGTCAAGGCTAGCTGACTGGGTAGCTTACAGATAAAAGAAAAAAAAATGTAAAAAAAAAGGAAATACAGTCTTAAACCAGAAAATATTAATCTAAACTAAAAGGAGCTCCTCCACCACCCTATTCCATGGCCTGGGAGAACAACTGGGTTTTCTCCTTCCCCTCCCCTCTTCCCCCTNGAATATCATGAGGGTGGGAGCTGCACAAATCTTTGAGGGGTATCATTTCAGAATTCAGCTGCTGCAACCAGATTGATGTGCCTACTGGATCTGTAAAGTGACCCTGTTTGATAGATAGAATCTATACTTAGAGTACACCCATCGTTCTTGATTACACCCAATGAGCAGAAGCAGCTCGTGGTAAATGGTCCCTCTACTAGTGATGCTGTTTGCCCTGAAGGGCTTTAAAGGTGATAACCAGCAGCTTGAATTGCACCCGGAAGCCACCTGATAATTTGTATAATGAAACTTTACTGTCTTAGGCATCAATGTCAAGGTGATTTTTATTTCCACTGCTTTATTTTAATAGGATTTGAAAAATATTTTCCTGGGGGAAAGAAACCTAATGATGCGAAAGATCCCAGTGAGGAACCCAAAGGTACCAAGACGCTCTTACATTAGGCCTGTATGTAGAACGAATATTAACTTGGTTACTTCCATTTTAGTACTCATTAATTCAAATGACCACTTGCACTAGTACACACATTTATTGTTTTATAATTCAGTGCTTAAACTGGTTCAAATGACTCCCTCTAAAGATAATCTTCCTGTTCTTCACTTGTGTTATTTTACTTTCTGTAAATACCTTTTAGTTAGAAAAAAAATCTATTGTGTTTACGCACATTTCAGATTTGACTTCATTATATTAAATTGCTAGTTCATTGTCAGATTTGTTATATATTAAGTGTTGCTCGAAAGCAAAGAGCTGATTATTTGATAACTGTTGTGTATATTACAGGTAGTCCTTGACTTACAATCATTTGTTTAGTGACCACTCAAAGTTACAACAGCACTGAAAAAAGTGACTTATGACCGTTTTTTACACTTATAAGCATTGCAGCACCCCCATGGTCCTGTGATCAAAATTCAGACACTTAGCAACTGGCACGTATTTATGACGGTTGCAGTGTCCCAGGGTCATGTGATCACCTTTTGCAACCTTCTGACAAGCAAAGTCAATCAGGAAGCCAGATTCACTTAACAACCGTGTTGCTAACTTAACAGCTGCAGTGATTCACTTAAGAAAAGTTGTAAAATGGGGCAAAATTCACTTAACTACTGTGTTGCTTAGCAATGGAAATTTTGGGCTCAATTGTGGTCATAAATAATAAGAGGGCAAAGAAAAAGGGTAACATGGAGGGCAATAGTGCTCATAGGAGGAGGGTGTCAAATTGAGCAAGAGTGTAGAAGAAAAACGTTGATGGAAGTTCCACTTCTTTTGTACATCCGCCAACATTGTATGCTACTTAAAGAAGTGAGGCCTGTATTGTAATAGTCCATCTGCCATCTTGCTAATTTTGACCTTTTCATCCCTGAAGACATTACTGATGGGGTAGTTGAAACATCTCTCATCTCTCTCTGTATCTCTCTCTCTCTCTGTATCTCTGTATCTCTCTCTGTATCTCTGTATCTCTCTCTCTCTCTCTCTCTCTCTCTCTCTCTCTGTATCTCTTTCTCTCTCTCACTCTCATATATTTCTGGACAGAGATCCATCAAAAAATGTTTTCACCTTCCCCATCAGTTGTTTGCAAAGAAATAGATAATAGGTAGCCAGAAATTTGTGCTAATTTTTTTATTTCTGTTTCCTGCATGATACCAGGAAATCTTTGTTTATCTTTGCATAAGTTACAAAATTAGGTGTTTAGCCTTCATTGATAGTTCAAACTATATTCATTGGAGGGGCAAAGACCCTTCTACGATGATCTGTAATTAAATTTCTTTCTC
Source organism: Thermophis baileyi (assembly GCA_003457575.1). NCBI lineage: Eukaryota > Metazoa > Chordata > Lepidosauria > Squamata > Dipsadidae > Thermophis > Thermophis baileyi. The sequence continues at coordinate 755,206 of QLTV01000967.1, read as the reverse complement.
GCCACTTTCATGATTTTTTTCTTTCTTAGTTAATGTGAAAGTTGCAGTTAAAATGCCCATAGAACAACTCTGTCATTCCACTTGAATTTCTAATTTTTAATGCCTACAGTTACAATGGGATTTTAATATATTACACAAACAGAATGTGGCACTGTCAAAATCATTTCAACATTTGATTTTTAATGTTTTAGTTGTTAGAAAGAACCATAGGTTGAAAGAATTTTATCTATCTTGCACACTAATATTAGGTGCTATGTGCCAAATGAATCTCCCTGAAAGGTAGTGGTTGCAGCAGGAATGCCTAAGCTGCTACTTCAGAGCAAGAAGTAGGTGCAGGATGCAGGGAATCATAGACTCTGTTAAGGAATTGTGCAGAGTAACCTCTGGGCCCTGAAGGCTTGCACAGTTCACCGTAATGTTGCAGTAGATATAAGTAATGATTCAGTCAATAAACAGATACGTTAAAGTGTATAAAAATAGTTTACTCAAAGAAATAGCACAGTCCCAATAACAGTCCGAATCATACACGTTCAGTCAGTCAGTGTTTAGAAATACAGCAGTCTCCTTACCAGCCTTTCTTTGTCTTAATCAGCAAACAAAGATTGCAGCTTTCAACACTATCAGATAGTTAACTACACACAGAGCTTACTCTCAGACACGAAGTCACTTAAGCAATGAATCAGCAGAAGAGAGAGAACTAACCATGTTCTCCAGCTCCCTCTTATGGCCGTTACTGCAAGTCAGAATGCAACAATGCATTTAAAGCAATATTACATATATACATTTAAACATTGATTTGTGGCTTGTTTATATTAACAAACCCAACCATTTGGACAGAGTCCTAACAGGACTCCTGGCAGAGCTTGCCCAGTATGGTCTTAAGCT
>QLTV01000967.1:714753-751346 GCA_003457575.1 Thermophis baileyi | reverse complement strand
GGGTGAGCCTCGATCCCTGCCTCACTGCCCCATTGCAGGCAGGAGCGCGTTTCAAAACGCTGCCATAGACAGAGCCCAGAGGAGCCGAGCCATTCTCGTGGGGTGTGCGTGCACCCGCCTCTCGCTTGCTCTCGCTCTCCCGGCCAAAAAAGTGCCCGCCGCAAAAAGAGCGCCTCCCGGCATGCCCCCCTTTCCCCTGGAAAGTAATGGGGGGGCCTTATTTTCGGGGGGGGGCTTATTTCAACGCATGTCCCGAAAAGCCCTGTTGGGCTTATTATCGGGACATGTCTTATTTTCGGGGAAACACGGTATACATTTAAACTTTGATTTGTGGCTTGTTTATATTAACCAACCCAACCGTTTGGACAGAGTCCTAACAGACTCATAAGGTTGGAAGGGACCTTGGGGGCATGTAGTCCAACCCGCTGCCCAAGGCAGGAGTCCTTATTCCATCATGGATAAATGGTTGTCCATTCCTTTCTTGAAAAGCTCCAGTGAGGGAGCACCCAAAATTCCAGTAGGCAAGCTGTTCTATTCTAATTGTTTTCACTGTGAGGAAATTTCTCCTTAGTTCCAGGTTGGATCTCCCTCTGATAAGCTTCCACCCATTGCTTCTTGTCTTGCCTTCAGCTATTTTGGAGAATAAATCAACCATCTTTTCACAGTGACAGTCTTTCAAGTATAGGAAGACAACTATCATGTCATTCCTAAGCCTTCTTTTTGTTAGGCTAAACTTACCTTAGTTCCCTTAGGATCAGGGGTGAAATCCAGCAGGTTCTGACAGGTTCTGGAGAACCGGTAGCGGAAATTTTGAGTAGTTCGGAGAACTGGCAAATACCACCTCTGGCTGGCCCCAGAGTGGGGTGGGAATGGAGATTTTGCAATATCCTTCCCCCAGGAGTGGCGAGGGAATGGAGATTTTGCAGTATCCTTCCCCTGCCATGCCCACCAAGCCATGCACACCAAGCCACATCATGCCCACAGAACCGGTAGTAAAAAAAAAATTGGATTTCACCACTGCTTAGGATCCACAGGGCATCTCGGAGATGAAACTGAATTTTCAGCCTTCTATTTTGCGGGCCATAACATTAGTACAGATATTTTAATAAATACATCTGGAAATGTATGATAAGCTTCCACTCATTGCTTCTTGTCTTATTGAAATCCAATACTGTACCGGAAAATTGCAAGCAGTCTTTGAAACATTCCAGTCATAACAGTTTATTTCTTGATATCTTCCTGAAGGGCTATCTGTAATTTGTAAATTGGTTACAAAACTGTCTCCCTCAGTATTTACATGTTCTAATGGTAGCAGCATAATCACATAATTTGAATATTAGTATTTTTCTTAGGTTATTATCTTGAAGTGGCTGGGTAGATGCAAACTTTGTAAAACTGCAAAAACTCCAGAATCAGATGTTTACAGTTTTATGTACCGTATTTTTCAGAATATAAGACGCACCTTTTTCCCCCTAAAAGAAGGTGGAAATGTTGGTGCGTCTTATACACCGAATACAGCCATTTTTGGCCTCCCGAAGCCCCGCCCCTGCGTCTCATTTTTGCAAAAACTGGGCCCATTTTTGCAAAAAAACGGGACACGCAGAGGGTTTGGGAGGCCTGCAGAGTGCTCCTGGGGGCTGGGGAGGACAAAAACTTTTTTTTCTTACTTACCTCTTTGAAATCTTGGTGCGTCATATATACCGGTGCGTCTTATAGTCCGAAAAATACGGTACTTTGTGGGAAAGAAGCCATGTGACACAAGGAAGGCAGTGCTTGCCAGAGATATCTTTCTCTATAGCAAAGCTGAAACTACACTAATTCTTTCAATGAAGTACCATCCTGCAAAAAAATGTCAAATGGGTCCCATTTGTTAATGTTTAAATCTAATTAAAATAGTATAATTGTTCTATAATGGTGTAGTTAATTATTCCCCCCCTCCCTTTTCTTACATTAAAAATTGGCATTTGATAACTTTTGAAAGACTCTAGGATTACATTCTAGGTTTTCAGAGACCTCGGGTTGTGGACCTTCTGGCTTTGAGATTATTGGCACACAAAAATGACTGGAGCTTTCTCATCACGTATTGCAATAGCACTATCCTGTATGATGGTACCTGTATTCAATTAGGTGGGAAATAGAGGACAACTACAGTTAATATTAGATGTTGGATGTAATAGTGTTTCTTAGTCAAATTTGTATGCTTTCTTGATACCCAATAGTTCTAGGTTAGATGTGCAAAATATAATTTTGATGGTATAATTACTTGAAGCTCTAGTTCGACTATTATAGCGATTAATGTTGTATAAATATTGTGTATACAGAACTGTCCCTATCTGAGAATGTCAGATTGATAATTTTAATAAATCTTTTATAGTTTCCATTGAAATGTATGTATGTTTATTATAGATGCAAAGGAGGCTGAGTCCCAGCAACCTTCCAAATCTGGCAGTGGAGGAGGTAGTGGTGGAGGCAAGAAAGGTGGCAAGAAAGAAGATTCTAACTGGTGGTCAAGATTACAAAAGGTTCCAATTCTTTTTCCAAGAGATAGCAGAAAGTTGGGTTGGAGGTGTAGATAATGGATCCTTGAGAGAGACAATGGCCCTATCTGAAGGAAATGATGATACATCCCCTCCTGAAGAATACTCAACCCAACAACAATAACAATAATCTAGTCTCCTTTTTTAGGAAGGTTGTTGAGAATATGGTGGACTAACATTCACTATACTTTTCAGTTGGGCTTCAGACTAAATATGGTACTGAAACTTTATTGGCTGCCCATATGGAAGATCTGTGGTGAGACTGGGATACAGTAGTGTGACTCGCCTGATGGCCATTCCCCCCCCCCCGCCAAAGGATTAAGAGCAACAGGCACTGTTTTACAATGGTTTCTGAAGAAGACGTTCCAGTCAGTGGTAGAGGAGATAGGAGAAGTAGCCTGGGGCTGCTCTGTTATGAAGTGCTTGCAGGGCTTGTCACTTGTATCCCTTTTATACACTTGTATGAAGTTACTGGAAGAGATGATTCTTTAGCACAGAGTCCACTGATACCTGTTTTATTTCTTCCTAGCCCAAACAGGCAATGTGGTAAAGCTGCTATCTAATATCTGGAGAGAAGGGAATATAAGCCCCTCAAAGTCCTTGTGGACTGGAGCAACATAAAAGCCTTAGTAAATTAATACATTAACATATGATATTCCGTTTGGAATGCTGTTAATTTAAGAAAATGTTATTAAATCAAATTCTTTATTGGTGTAGAAGGCAATACAAATTATGCCACTCTGTGTTTTAAATTTATAAGTCTCTGACCTAAACTCAGTGTTTGTGGTAAGCATCTGTATTTATCTCAACTATAATCTTTGCTTGTATTTATAATTTATAGTGCCTTTCATTTAATGCATTTTCAGGTAATGTACAGAACTCAAATATTTTTAGAACAATGTAAAACTCTGAAAGATATTGTACACTGTGAAAGATATTGTAATTGGTAGGATATTTAAAAAGCTACATCCTTGTTTTTGTTAGTATAAAATAAGAAATTGTTATCTTTTCATACAGAATTGTCTTCTGGAGGTAGTAATGCCTTTTCTTTCTTTTTAGGGTGATTTTCCCTGGGATGATAAAGAGTTCCGATATTATTTCATCTCAACTTCTCTTTTCTGGTCTGTGGTAATCTATTACGTTATGTTCAGGAATTCTGGAAGAGAAATCACATGGAAAGACTTCGTCAACAATTATCTTTCCAAAGGAGTCGTAAGTAGCCATAGGAAGTAATCTTATGAAAGATAGCATCGCTATATAATTTATAATCAATGTGATTAAGCTCACCTCAACACAGATTAGCCTAGAAAATTGTAGAACATTTAGTCTGCTTTGGGTTAACTTTTTATAAGTAAATAAAACAGCTATATAATATCAAGAGCAATAACCAGAGCTAGTGTTTTCCATGCAGAAGACTCGATCCCATATGTCCCCCGATACAAAATGACACTTATCTAAAATCCTAGAAGAACTGATGCCAGTCAGAAAAGAGGACAACTGTAACTCACCTGACATAACTGAACTATAAAATATTTAGACATTCCTTACTATTTATCATGAATCTGTTGAAGTTCACAAAATCTGTAACTTTATAGGTTGTCTGTTCTTGATGGAGTGATGGATTGGCTAGCATAAGGCAGTTTCCTGTATTCAGTGGAAACCAGAATCACTGTATGATGGTTCCCCATGTTACAAGACCCAAATACACTAATATTTATATGTGAGTTTCTTAATGAGGTGCTTTAGTTTCTAGAAAGTACTTTAGCTTTTAAATATTATGAGTGTTCTCATTGTTTACTTGTATATTAATAAATGTGTGCCAGAGTTCAGATACTTAACATTGTAATTAGTATAATAACTTTAAGATGCGTGTGTTTCAGAAGACAGTATTCTAAAGTTGACACAAGGAACAGTTTTACTGATCCATAAACGGAAGTAGAATCGCAGATAAAGTCTTAAAACTAGAACTGTACTTGAGGGATCCAGTTTGATTCAGCCATGGAAACCTATTGGCTGATCTGGGGCCACTCTTTCAATCCAGGCTACTCTACATTATTGTTATTATTGAATTAATGTAAAAATGTGCCCATGTAAATTGATTTGAATTTCCAGAGGGAAAAAATAGAATATAAAGATTGCATATCCTGGAGATTATATCGTATCCGGAAATGGATCATTAGCTTGTCTGAAGTCTTAATAATCTGGTGACAAAGAAAGAAACATTTCCTTCCTTCCTCACTAGATCACCCAAAGAAAGAGATACAGAGCAATTTGATTTCAAATTGCCATATTTTAGAAAGAGAGAAGGACCTGCCCAGGTTTGACAGGTGGGGATAGAAAAGGCTCACATTGGATAGTCCCATGTTTATCCTAAGCCATCTTGTCTAATAAACAACATTTAAAGCACAGGTGAAATCCAGCCGGTTCTCACTGGTTCACCCGAACTGTTAGTAAATTGCTTAGGCAGTTCGGAGAACTAGTTAAAATTAAGGGTTTCTCTCTCTCTCTCTCTCTCTCTCTCTCTCTCTCTCTCTCTCTCTCTCTCTCTCTCTCTCTCTCTCTCTCTCTCCCTTCAGTTAATAGCTCCACTTAACAGTTGCAACTGGAATGCAGCCATTACATGCTGAATTAAGTCAATAAACAACAGAAACTGACAGGATTAGGGCAAGGAAACCCATCAATCACCCATCTAGGGATGGAATTAACCTCTTCCTTTCAGGAAGAAGGACAAGATTACAAAGATCTTTACATTTTCATTATAAAGAGTATTAAGTAACTTCTGTGATCAGCTGATAAGTAACTTCTGTGATCAGCTGATACTCCCTGGAGTTTCCCAAGACCTTTTATAGCTGCTGCAGTGTTGGCTACTTCTTGTTTCTTCCTGGGGGAAAAGATACAGGAGGGGACAATGATGCAGCTTGATCATATAGGCCGTGAATTTAATGCATGTGTGGTCCAGCCAGCTGTATTGCTTCTGCTGTGAAGCACCCAATTTAGAACATAGAGAACATAGAATAATAGAGTTGGAAGGGTTAATGGGTTTTGGCAGCACGCCCAGGCTTTCAATTAGCCTGAGCAGCTGCTCTTAGTTTCCCTCTCAGCTGCTGCATTTGCTTTGGGGTTGACTTTTTTTAAAAAGGGGGAATGACTGTTTTAAGTTTCTTGCTTTGTTTTTGATGTTACGGGGACCGTTTAAGGGGTGATTTGATAGCAGTCTTCCAATATTTGAGGCACTGCCATAGAAAGGTGAAGGTCAACCTATTCTCCAAAGAACCTGAGGGCAGGACAAGAAGCAACCGATGGAAACTAATCAAGGAGAGAAGCAACGTAGAACTAAGGAGAAATTTCCTGACAGTCACAAAAATTAATCAGTGGAACAACTTGCCTCCAGAAGTTGTAAATGCTCCAACACTGGAAGTTTTTAAGAAGAGATCGGATAACCATTTGTCTGAAGTGGTATAGGGTTTCCTGCCTAAGCAGGGGGTTGGACTAGAAGACCTCCAAGGTCCTTTCCAACTCTGTTATTCTATTCTATTTTAAATATTGGAACAGTGCTATTTTATTCTGCTATTTTATTGTGAGTTGGACTAAGGAGAAATTTCCTAAGGGTGAGACCAATCAAGTTGGCCACGCCCACCCAGTCACATGACCAAGCCACGCCCACCAAGCCACGCCCACAACCGGTAGGGAAAATTTTTGGATTTCACCACTGATTTAAAGTATCTTGAACAGGATTTCTTTAAATTATCCAGAGGGTAATTCATACTTGGAATGTTCTTGCAAGCTTATTTTTATTTTTATTAACAAAATAATCTTACCCCACATTTCCATATGAATAAATACAAGTCCTAGTTTCAGAACTTTACGACTCATTTTCCTATTTTTTTTTAAATCTATCCTTCTTTTGAGAAGGTAGTAGTACATCCATTTATTTATTTATTTATTTATTTATTTGGTTTACATGGATGCCCATCCTAAGTAACTCTTGGCTGCTCACAACAATAAAACCAGTGATTATAAAACAATAATAAAAGCAATAAAGCAAAACCCTTGTATCTTAACCATCCCCACAGAAGGCTCCAGTTGCCCTCATTCCAAACTATTTGTCTATACAATCCTATCTCAACATCTAAATAATAAGCCAGATTTTGATAGCCTACCTAAAAGCTAAAATGGTGGTGGCCTTCAAATCATTGGGGAGAGGGTCTTCTGTAAGGTAGGGGCAATCCAGGAAAGGCACACTTCCCACTAAATGACATAATTTCAGGGAAGAGACCTGGAGCATGCCTACCTTACCTAATCTGGTGGAGTGGGCAGATATTCTAAGGGAGAGGAGGTCCCACAAATTTACCACATACACAGTGAACTGAAGGCAAGATATTCTCTAACTCTTGTTTTTGTTTTTTTTTGTTAAAAAAGTCATGATCCCCCAAGAGAAGCAAATAGGTATCTTCTTATTAGGTTACATATATCTTGAGATCCATAAGTCTATTAATGTTGCAGTGAGAGACTCAGAATAGTCTTTTTACAGAATAATAGAGATCTAGTCCAACCCCCTGACCAAGCAAGAGACCCTATACCAGTGATGGCGAACCTTTTCGGCACCGAGTGCTGAAAAGGTTGAATGGAAACGTTGCTTGTGCACGCTCGTCAAAGCTATGCTCCGGAAAAGCCAAACTTCTGGGTTCTAGCGCACATGCGTGCCCGACGATCAGCTGGCCGGTGCGTATGCGCAGGCCGGTTTTTGGCACTGCCGCACATGCGAAGGGATCGCGCTGCGGAAAAGCCGAACTTCCAGGTTCTGGCGCGTATGCGCACCCGACAATCAGCTGGCCGGCGCACATGCACACACCGGTTTTCGGCACTGCAGCGCGCACGAAGGACAGCTGATTGTCACGTGCGCATGCGCGCCAGAAACCCGGAAGACAAACAGGCAAGGGCGCGCGTGCCGGGCGACATGGCTTCGTGTGCCACTTTGTGCACACGTGCCATAGGTTTGCCATCATGGCCCTATACCATTCTGGACAAATGGCTGTCCAATCTCTTAAAAATCTTGAGTGTTGGAGTATCCGCAACTTCTGGAGGCAAGCCGTTCACTGACAGGAAATTTCTCCTTAGTTCTAGCTTGGATCTTTCTTTGGTAATTTTCCATCTGTTACTTCTTGTCTTGCCTTCAGGTGCTTTGGGTCCTCCTCTTTTTTGTGACAGCCTCTCAAATATTGGAAGACTGCTATCATGTCACCCCTAGTCCTTCTCTTTGTTAGACATACCCAGTTCTTGCAACTATTCATCATATGTTTTAGCCTCCTAAGCCGTAATCATCTTTGTAACATACCACTATAAACATTAGTCGGGGATGGAGAGCTAATGGAGCAATCTACATTATTCAGTGTGTAAAACACATTTAACTGTTTATTGTACCTCAGAAGTTAAATAGGAAAACTGACATTCAGAAAAAGCTCTATTGCAAGTGCTAAAAGATGCACATTTTACCAAATAGTAGCGTTAAATAAGTTTAAGTAATGTTAATCAATCCATGGCTTCAGGTACTATTTGTTTAAAGAATGGGCCCACCAGTGCAATTCAAGACATGTAAAGGACCGCAAACCAGGGACTAATGGATTCTCATTTACTTTCTGTAGTTCTTCCTCCCATTGCCCAACATATTTTGGACCAGTGATCAGGGGCACAGTTTTGTGAATCACAGGAAGCAATAGCAGTCTGTTCACAGGGAGAATTTATCAACCTCACCCATCTTCTTTGTTATTTTAAATTGAACACCGGTTGTTGTTTTTTTTACATGATTGTAGCACAGATTCAGATTTAAAGCCTCTAATTTAATTAGCAAGGAGAACAATTTGGAGAAGTTAATAAATCTAATACTAATACTTTGCTGCCTGTATACAAATAGAAATACAGTATTACATGAACAAGGAATACTGGTAATAATATGTTTCTTTTCTTTTTGATAGGTGGACAAACTGGAAGTAGTGAACAAACGCTTTGTCAGAGTCGTCTTTATTCCAGGGAAATCTCCTGTTGATGGGGTAAATTGAATTTATAGTAACCTGCAAACATCAAGGGCTGCAACATTTATACTTATATGCATTCCTATAAGTTAAATAATGTCTGACTCCCCCATTATGTAGCATTATGGCAAAGGACTATGTCTTCATATATAATTGACAAAAACTATGGCTCATGGAGCAGAAATGTTTTTTTTTTTTTGCTGCACTTTAAGAAATTTATGTTTTTAATGTTAATCTGTTAATCATCTCAGTCACAATATGTTCTTTCTAATTATCAAAACCATAAATCATAAGGTCATTTTTTCCTCTCTTTTTAATATAATATTATATAGATATATATATATAATAATTCTTTTCTCTGATCAAAGAAGTCAATTTATGCATCTCAGCAAGTTCCATCACCTTCATCAATCATTTCTCCATTGGGGTTAATGCCGAATCTTTTCATTTTTGTACATACTTTAATCTCACTTCAGTTATGCACAAAACAAATTATTTCCATGATATTTTTTTTCCCAACTGCTTCTTCATCAACCCCAAAAGAAAATCTGTTGGTCTCAATTGTATATTAATCTTTAAAATCCTCTGAAATCAGTGTGTGGATTTGAATCCAGAATTCTCTAACGTGGTTACATATAAACTAAACATGTGTTGAAAAATAGAAGAAAGTACTATATGTGGCAATTTGAGATGAATGAAAAGCTGAATAGCAATTCAATCAATAAATATTTTTTCTGATTCACTTAATGCATAATGGAATCCTTTTCTCTGAAATTAAGTCTTATTATTTGTCTAAAATTATTTTAAGTAGTAAAACTAAATTGCTACCATTTTGGTCTATTTACAGCAATTTCTTTGGTTTAATATTGGGAGTGTGGATACATTTGAGCGGAACTTGGAAACTGCCCAACAGGAGATGGGCATAGAAGGAGAGAACAAATTGCCAGTAGTATATACTGCAGAAAGTGATGGGTAAGCATTTTAAATGATAGAGATTTTAATTTTTGCATTATAATTTACCTTTAAAAATCACTAGAAGGCACTATTAAACAATTCTCCTGAAGGGTTATTGAGACTAAAGCTGAAATTTTTGAAGAAAATTATAAATAAAGATTCACTTTTGCAAGAGCAGCTGCTTTTAAAAGATTTTGAATAATTATGTCATTAAAGCCTTTGTTGGTTTCTCGGAACTAAAAGCAAAGATAACCTTCAAATATGGGGTTTTGAGCAGTTGCTGCTAAGTTCAGTATTTTGGGAAATGATTTTTTTAGCTATTTCAATGTGTGACATGTATGAAGTAAACCATTGCTTCCTTGTTTTTAATCTGAATTCCATTTTTCATCATTTTAAATAATGATTGGGATCCAAAGTTCTCTTTAGTTATGTTTGCACTTACCTCAGTAGAATTAGCCTTATGGTCAGAACTGCCACCGCACGCTCTGCTATCACTTGATGCCAGTCTACCATGAACCTTGGGGAGTTTGGATGGGAGGGGGGAGTACCCAGGGGTAATGAAGAGTTCACTGTATCAGCTAGAGAAGAGTTCACTGTATCAGCTAGAAATGCGACTTCAAGGTCAGGCGACTGAGAACTGACTGTAGCTGCATTCCAACCCACACTTGGAACAATTGTTCGGAAAACATCATTTTCGAATTTGATTGGATATTTGGGGGCTAGCATGGGGAGGATTCTAAGGGACAGGATGTTAGACTTGGGTATTTTGGCAAGCACATTTCAGTTCTGGTTTTGCTTTACTGTAGTTCACTTGACCTTTAGTAAACTAGCTTTCTCAGCGAATGGAGTCAAGGATCATTCTTTCTTAAAGATTCAAGTTGAGGCAGGTCTGACATTAAGCCAGAATTGAAATTCCCCCGTCAAAATCCCCAAGTCTAACATCCTGTGCCTTAGGATCATCCCCATGCAGACCCCCAAATGTCCAATCAAATTCCAAAAAGATGTTTTCAGAACGGCTGCTCCAAGTGTTGGAATGCAGCTGCAGTCCGTTCTTAGCCATCTGACCTTGAAGTCACATCTCTAGCCGATGCAGTGAACTGTTCTTTAACCCGGGTACTCCCCCTTCCCATCCAGTCTCCTGGAGTTCATGGCAGACTGGCACCAAGCGATAGCAGAACGCGAGGTGGCAGTTCTGACACTTAGACCTGTTTGCAATAAGTTAAAAGGAGTGCTAAATGTCTGAAAAATAAATCCAGTATTCTCTTTAGGACATAGATGGTGTGTTTCTAAACATTTTAAAGAAGAGAATAGATATTTTGCTAATGTAAATATTAACCTTTCTATTAGGTTTAGAAGTTTCCTAACATAATAAATATACACCTTGCAATGTACTTTCCATGCATTGAGTTTGACAAGTTGCTTGAATATTTTGACTAGCCCACGCTTTATACCAACTTTCAGTTTTTATCCTTTTTTTAGTTCATTTCTGCTGAATATGTTGCCAACAGTCCTTATAATTGGCTTTTTGCTATATTCAATAAGAAGAGGAGCAGCTGGATTAGGCCGAGGAGGCCGGGGAATGGGTGGACTCTTCAGTGTTGGTGAAACAACTGCTAAAGTCCTAAAAGATGAAATAGATGTGAAGTTCAAAGATGTAGCTGGCTGTGAGGAGGCTAAATTAGAGATAATGGAGTTTGTTAACTTTCTGAAAAACCCAAAGCAGTATCAAGATCTTGGAGCAAAGATCCCAAAGGTACTAATTCTCAAGGGTATTCTTTGACTTAGAGCTAGAAATATCTAGAAATTTCTTTGGTATGGAATAGTAATTTCAAACTTAGTCACAGTTTATTATCTTCCTACATTCTATTTATGTTAGTTTATTTTAATTATCTGCATGAATAAGAAAAATGTGTTTATTAATTTATGGATTGTAAAGAACTCACTGTTGATGTTGCTGAATTATCTCAATCCTATTACTTCCTTTTAGATAAAACAAAAAAAAGAAACCTTTTTTATATAAATTAACCTCAACAAATGATGGTTGCACGTTTTTTTAAAAAATAAACATGTTCATATTGCTCTGTGCATGTTGGGAGCTATAATCTAAAGGCTGCCTTGCAAGCTAATATATGCTAGCTTCATCTCATCAGTAGGAAGTATGTGCCCTGTATTGACATAAGATCTTATAATTTGGATTGAGCTTCTTAAATATTTCACATTTCCTCTGATTGAAACCCTTTGCTGAATTTTGCTAGTACTATGACAAAAATGAATGATGATCGCTCTCTCTCTCTCTCTCTCTCTCTCTCTCTCTCTCTCTCTCTCTCTCTCTCTCTCTCTCTCTGTGTGTGTGTGTGTGTGTGTGTGTGTGTATGTGTGTTTAATCATGCTTAACTTTTATTCCCTACCTTTTCTTAGGGTGCTATTCTGACTGGACCCCCGGGCACTGGAAAAACTCTTCTAGCAAAAGCAACAGCTGGGGAAGCCAACGTTCCTTTTATTACAGTCAATGGGTCTGAATTCTTAGAGATGTTTGTTGGTGTGGGTCCTGCTAGAGTAAGTCCATGACTTTGCTCTTTTATTGCAGTGTCATTGATTAACAGGATATAGTTAACATTGAAAGCCTAAAAACCTAATAATACACTGTACTTTATTTATTATGCAGATTACAGTTCTTTTTCAAATTATAGGTGTCAAAAGTTTTTAATTGAGCCCATTCGATGATATCCCACTCAGTTTCTAAGAAATCTTATTTTGGATGTGCAGTTTTCTGTCGGGGTCTTTTAATTAGTAATTATAACAAGCTTGTTGATATATACTCTAAACAAGAAGGCTAGAGATGCATATGGGCTAGGTGCAGAGTGTCTGGAAGAACAGCATTTGTCTGGTTGAGATATCTAAGACAGAACACTTAGGGAAAGTTATATTGATACCCTATAGAAAACCATCTCAATGCAATTCATAAAATACACATACAAAATTAAAGATAATATAAAATCAGATACCATAAAAAGATAGGGATTAGAAATAAGACTAGTAACAAGAACAGTTCATCTGATGTGTGCACAGGGAGCCTGAGTGAAGAGACACATCTTCATTAGGTGCCTACATGATCAGCCGGGGAAAGTTTCAAGCTGCCGCCGCCTGGCTAGTTCCTGAGGACTGATTGAAAACCTTGGTTTTGAGGATAGACCTGTTTCAGCCAGCCTGTTTGAGAGCAAAACAGCTGCTTGGCAGAGGGACTTTGTCCCACATGGGCCATATCAATCTGGCAGGAAGCTCTCACTCTCAAAAGAGGCTGGCTGAAAAGGTCCTTCTCTGGTATGGGGTTGGGGGAGAACTCCTACACTGGGCTGGCTAAACAAACTTGGATCCCAAAGAGTTCACACCTTCCAAGGAGTTCACACCTTCACTGGGCAATCTACAGTAATGGCCAAAATTGTGGAAACCTTTTGGGAAAAGTGTGTTTTTATGCCATCACTACCAAACAGGGAGATCTTGGTCTCATCACTCCAAATAACACTGTCCCATTGTTCCTCTGTCCAGGTAACATGGGTTTTAGCCCAGTTTTTCAACCTTTGAGAGATAAAAGTGGCTTTTTTTGTGGAATTCTAGATTTTAGACCAAATTCCTGCAGTCTGCGCCGAACGGTCCTTGCACTCAACTTCACATTGCATTGCGCCATTTCATCTTGTATATACCCAGATGATTTTCTTCTGTCACATAGGCACAGTCTCTTAATTCTTCTATCATCACTTGCTGTTGTGCATCTTTTCCTGCCTTTACCAGTGTGGTTTTGTAGTGACTGGGTCTCCTTATACCTCTTCAAAAACTTAGAAATGCCCAGTCAACTCTTTGCACCACTACTTTAATTATATTACGTTTTACAAGCTCACTAAATGAAAGAACACAAAAAAACCCAACCAACTTTATAGTGATCACATAACACACTGACAAATGTCCTCCTCTAAGCTTCAATACATGACATCAATAACTGAATCCTACTGTGATCTGATTGGCTCGTTGCCAAAGCAAGATGATGCCTGATTGGCTCTCTAAACATTCATGCTCATTGGCTACAATCAGATGAAGGAAAGCTACCTTATACTGTATCAACCTAAGCAGGTTGTGCTTCCTTTTTCTGGTTATTTGGCTATAACTTCTCATAGAATACAGATAATTGAATGACCTTTGTTGCATTACATTCTTGATTAAATTACCTTTCCATTGATATATATATAACTTTATGGTACTATTCCAAAAAAAAGTGGTGTTATTAGCCATCAAACCTCAAAAATACACTTTTCCTAAAAAGGTTTCCACAATTTTGGCCACTACTGTATGGAAAGATCCTAGCCCTGTGAAGAAGTTCAGTGAAGGAGCAAAAGAGTTGCCTGCCGTCCTCCAATGAACTGCAACTACAGAGCAGAATTGTAGTCATTGAGAAAGTCATGTGGGTGTCTCGCTTAATGACTGCAACAATATACAACCGAATTTCCGGGCTCAGTTTTAGTTGTTAAATGAGGACTACTGTAGGAACCTAATGAAATTCAAGAGACACAGGTTATGTTCCAGTGTGTAGGGATCACCAGAGAGAAATCTTGTCATGATCTATCACAAAATTATCCTCTAAGATTCTAGCACAGTCAACAATTTCAGATTACATTTTGTAAGCAAAACCTTGACTCCTCCAAGTTGGTAGCTGCAGCATTTGCTTTAATAATACTGTTCAGAGATGGATTATAAAAATCTGTGTGGTAGTAATCAGGTTTTCCAAAAAATACTCTCTCAATTAGTTCCCTATGTAGTGAAGACTTTTTTAAAGAAAAATATTATTTGCTGGTTCCCTGAACAATTTTTTTTTGGTGTATAATTTGTATTAACTAATTACGTCTTGAAATTTCAGTGATTCATTGATATCTCCAATTTTAGCAAGATTTCATGCATACAATTGCTCTTTTATCTGTTAATAATGCAGTATTGCAGCAGCCTTAGGTAGGATAAACATTACTATTTGGTTGCATTTTTTAAACAGCATATGGACAGAACTATGAATAAAATAATTTAGATTCTAGGGTTCTGTGTGAAACAAAAAAATACTTTATTTTAAAACCCACAGACATTTGTTCTGTGATTTGGCTGAAACAAAATGTAGAATGATTCTGTGAAGTAAGTAGGACATGGGACCGCTCTCTTCCCGTCTTCCTTCAGCAGCTCCTAGCACTATATATCCCATCTGTGACTGTGCATCTTCCCAGCATCTTCTGCCCATAGTCTCAATATGGCATAGTGTACCAGACAAAAACAACAGCATCCTTGATTTTCCCCCCTATCTCTCCCCACCACCACCTTCTGCCTGAATGTTTCAATCCATATAAAGAACGAAACAGACTTGAAATGCCAAGTGTTTTATGCCTAAAAAAGTTTATGCACAAGTTTGCATATCTTATATTAGATATTATTATCTTTTTTACTTATTATTTTATTTCTAATAAGGGGTCGGATGTAAAAATAAAATAAGATATAAATAAGAGCACAGATTTAATGCAACTTGATTGTTGGGATTGAATCCAGATTTGAACATAAATAGAGGAAATTTACTAGGATTTGATTCCAATGTAGAATATTACAGAAGAGGAATAATATAAGTGAGTTTTCATTTGTTTGCTTACATTCCAGTTCATGGTTTATGATTTAGACTCACAGTTTTATCCATATCTGTTAAAAAGTTTTTCACATAACACAGTGTAACGTTTTCATATTCCATGGCTAACGACTGCCCTGTTTAGTGACTGTTCTCATTTATGACAGTGATGAAGGAGTAACTTCATGGCCAATCCTCACATTTCCAACCTTCACAGGTCTGTAAAGCATAGAAAAGCTGAAGATTGTAAGCAGTTTCACTTGGCAACTGCTTCTCTTAACCAAGTTGTCAGTCCAAATTGTGGTCGCAAAACAAGGACTACCTGTATATCAAATTTTCCTGCCATTCCTGCTTCATTCTTGCATTAATATAGGTAGTCCTTCACTTAAAACAGTTCGTTTAGTGACCATTCAAAGTTATAATGGCATTGAAAAATGTGACATGACCATTTTGCATAGTTACGACCTTTCCCAGATCATATGATCAAACTTCAGATGCTTGGCAACTGGTTCATATTTATGACCATTGCTGTATCCTTTTGCGACGTTCTGACAAGCAAAGTCAATGGGGAAGCCAATTCACTTAACAACTGAGTTACTAACTTTCAACCGTAGTGATTCACTTAACAATTGTGGCAAGAAAGGTCGTAAAATGGGGCAAAACTCACTTAACAAATGTCTCATTTAACAACAGAAATATTGGGCTCAATTGTGGTCGTAAGTTGAGGACTACCTGTAGTCTTTTTTATTGTCAGTTTTTTTCACTGCATGTCAATTTATTCTTCTTTACATTCTTATTAACAGTCATGTGAATACTGTTATACTTTGAATCCTTTGTTTCCTCACTTCAAAATATGCTATACTGGACAAGGACCAGATAAAGTGCTGTATTTTTCGGACTATAAGACGCACCTAAATTTACAGGATGAAAACAAGAAAAAAATAGTTTTTGGCCTCCGTGTGTTGCGTTTTCACCCTCCCATGCCCCCAGAAGCACTCTGCAGTGCTCCGCACGGCCCATTTTTGCCAAAAACGGGCTCGTTTTTGGGCTCCCAAGCCCTCCGTGCGTCGCACTTTCGCCCTCCCAGGCCCCCAGAAGCACTCTGCAGTGCTCCGCACAACCCGTTTTTGCCAAAAAAGCGCCTGTTTTTGGCCTGCAGAGTGCTTCTGGGGGCTGGGAAGGGCGAAAACGCCACACGCGGAGGGCTTGGGAGCCCAAAAACAGGCCCGTTTTTGGCAAAAACGGACCATGCGGAGCACTACAGAGTGCTTCTGGGGGCTGGGGAGGGCGAAAATGCAACGCACAGAGAGTTCGGGAAGCCAAAAACGCCCTTATTCGGTCTATAAGATGCACCTAAATTTTCACCCACTTTTAGGTGGGGAAAAGGTGTGTCTTATACTCCGAAAAATACGGTAGTTAGGTTCATATCAGATTCTTTATTTATAGCAATGAAATACATTATATTTACCTGTATAGATAAGTTATAGGCAATTGGTTGTCTGTAATAAAAGTGAGTAAGGCTATGGAGTTACTATCTGAATACAGTATGTATTATTCTTTCATAGTTTTCTTAAATAATAGAATAGTATACGTACATTCTGTTTCTTGTGAAATAAGCTGAATACAGGATAGTCTTGATTCATGTATTTTGTTATCAATGTTGGAAATGTACTAACTGGCTCATGAATATAGAGTTGCATAATCAATAAGAAATGTGGGAGAAGCAATTTAATACTAAATTTTTGAACAGATTTAGGCAGTATTTTTTCCCTTCAGTTCTGATTAAAGTTACATTTTATTGCATTGTTATAGTCTAGCAACAGAGCATGGATTGTTTTGGTATTTCTAAGATGGAAACATAGTACTTACTATGTTTGCTGAAGTTTCATTGTTTATAAGCACTATAATGTAGCCGTTCATATTATCTGGGTAAACAGAGCATACATAATTGAAATGATCTGGCTCTAGCAGATGGAATTTGTATCAACCTTTATTCATTTTAGATCCAGCTCTTCTATATATTTGGCTCTCAAACAACAAAATACCTTTATGTTTAATTTTGTTTAAACTAAACATATAATACATGTTTGATGCATTTTAAAACATCTTACAATTTACACAAAATGCATTTTACATCTAGTTTATTGGCTACAATACAATCTTCGTGATTTCATGACTTTGCTGTAACTTTGTGTTGAATAAAAAACAAGGTGGAACTAAATCATTGAAAATACTTTCTGTTCTCTTGCAAAGGTTCGTGATTTATTTGTTCTGGCTCGTAAAAATGCACCATGCATTCTCTTCATTGATGAAATAGATGCAGTGGGAAGAAAGAGAGGAAGGAGTAACTTTGGAGGGCAAAGTGAACAAGAAAATACACTCAATCAACTCCTAGTGGAAATGGATGGTAACTGTTTACCTTTTGTAGTAATTCTGGTACATCTTACTACCGGTACTTAGGTATTAAAATAAAACTACAGTTTTAAAGAGATAAAATAGAAATAAATTCTATTGCTTCCATGTAACTTACTTTGAGAGTTGGAAAACATATGCAGTAAAAAACTATGGAATAAGGAAAATTATTTTAAAAATTCACTGCAACAGCTTTTTTCAGCAATGTTTGTTGAAGCACAGTTCCCACAATTTTGGTCTAATATAGCTTAAATGCATTTTTGCCTCTTTAGGGCTTTCTGAATAATCAAGAGTCAAATCATAATTTGTTGGTCTATTTTGGAAAATAATATATTTGCAATAATCAATAACTACTCAATATTACTTTCTATTCACAGGTTTTAACACCACAACAAACGTCGTTGTCTTGGCAGGCACCAACAGACCAGATATCCTGGATCCTGCACTTCTGAGGCCAGGTCGTTTTGATAGACAGATCTTCATTGGTAAGCTGTTCCCCATATTGGCCTTGTAAAGATATTAAACAATATTACACAGAGAGGAAATGAGGTGGAATTCTTATTTTTCCTGGAGCATCTTAGCCAGAGGTGGGTTCCTGCCGGTTCGGACCAGTTCTATAGAACCGGTAGCGGGAATTTCCCCCCACTCGCTGAACCGTCAGCAATGGCCGGCTGGACACACCCCCGAACCGGCTCTCTCAGCGGCGCCATAGGCGGCACCATCTTGTTTTTTGCTTCTGCGCACGCGCAGAAGCTGGGTTTTTAGCGCGCGCCTGCGCGGCGCATAAGGAAGCGAACCGGCAGCGAGGTAAGCCAGAACCCACCCCTAATCTTAGCAAACTTAATGTGTGAAATTGCTTATTATCTAAAAGGTTCTCAAATTGGATACTCTTTGTGCGTGGAAGGCGAGAGAAATGGAGTAATTAGAGATTACTATTGGCTTTTATAAAAAGTATACACGTGTTTGAAATATTTGTAAAAAGTGTATTTTAAAAGTATTTTTTAAACTTTCCAAGGGCCACCGGATATAAAGGGAAGAGCATCCATTTTCAAAGTTCACCTTAGACCTCTTAAGTTGGATACTACCTTGAATAAAGATAATTTAGCACGGAAACTTGCATCACTAACCCCTGGATTTTCAGGTAGGTAATCCTAACAACTAATGCATTGTTAATACATTGCATAACAAATTTACTGAATTTGTACTTATATTAAGAAGACTTTGCTTTTAGTCTTCCTGATGTCACATGCCAAGATTATTTTGAAGATGGCATAGTGACCCTCAAAGGAAAAAAGTGAATAACAAAATAAGGTTAGCCTTGAGCATACCGAATATCGTTTTCTGGAGCTTGGCAAATAATTTTTCTTTTAACTTAGGTCCTTAGATATACTGAATGGATTCTTTATGAGCATATTAGCTATTTGCCCTGATTCTGAACAAATAATCTTTAATAATTGACTCAAAATTTATTTGGGGTTTGATTTTTCCAGGAGTAGCATTTATTTTGGTGAAACATTAGCCATTGAGATATAAAATTTCAAAGTATCCTCCTTGTGGTAAATGATTAAAAAAAATGGAAATAGCCTGGAGTTATGTGCCTCTTATCCTTTCTTTCCTTTAGGTGCGGATATAGCTAATGTATGCAATGAAGCTGCCTTAATTGCTGCAAGACATCTTGCAGATGCCATCAATCAAAAGCATTTTGAGCAAGCTATTGAAAGAGTGATAGGAGGTGAGGAGCTCACACATTATCTGTGCTGTTATCAGTTGGTTCTTTTATTCATGTTCTAATGTTGCTTGTTTGGCAAATACTTTCAGTAATATATGGACAGTGCTAGGCTTTACGCAACACACGGATGCCATGAGCATCTGTGCAGCGTCCATAGAATAATTTACAGGGATGGAGGAGGGAATTAAAAGAAGGAATGACAAAATCATGAGAGTTAAAATTTTGATAGACAAATGGCATTTTACTCCTCTAATGCAGTAAGAACCACTTTTTCATTGGATGCCCCCAATGAAAGTTGCAACCCAGGGGCAGGGGGCAGAGGTTTTAAACAGGTGAGACAGGTGCCTTAAGCATTCATAAGGTTTAAGGCACCCGTGTTGCCCATTCGTCTGTAAATCCTTAAACTGCAAAAAAGCAGAGTCTTATTTATTTAACCCCACTCACTCAGGGGGCTTTGGTGGCAACAGAACTTTGCATTGGCTGAATTTGTCTACATTTTTTGCACCCCTGCTATGAAGCAAGAATGATATTTTGTTTCTTACTTGAAACAAACTTCCTTCTTCCTCTCTTGTGATAATTTCTCACTCATGCAGAGGGAGAACAGAAAAATTATCTACTAGTTTCATGTTTTCTTGTTAGCCACTCATTGGCACAGCAGCTGAGAAATATGCTCCATAGAAATTGATACACTGATTGAATACTTATTTATTTAACCAATCAAAGGCCTGGAAAAGAAAACACAAGTGTTGCAACCAGAAGAAAAAAAAACAGTTGCATATCATGAAGCTGGCCATGCAGTTGCTGGATGGTTTCTGGAACACGCTGATCCACTTCTGAAGGTATGTTGACTTCTGGCACAGAGGTTCTTTCGAAGGATTGCTTCTCAGTTGAGATAAATTATAGGTGAGCCTTTTATATATATCTCCTTGGCATCCCCCTTTGCAGTGCAGGCTTTCAAACCAGGATGCCTTGAATTAATCCTCTATCACTGATGATGTTACCTAGTTCGGGTAATGAAATGTCTGCAAGAAAACAAGCAAGCTCAGAGAGCACCAAGGCCCTCTAATTAATCCTCTGTCTATTTCATATAGAATGGAAGGTTATTAAATCAACTTTAAATTATCTTTGAATTCAAAAGTCATGTCTTACATATTTCTTATGTAAAAGTGTCTTTGCAGAGATAGCCATCATATGAAATATGGATTTGTTATAGGCTAATGCTTGCTTGTTTATTTGTTGGTTTGTTTATTATAAAAATCCTTTTATTTCTCTTCTGACACAAGGTATCTATTATTCCTCGCGGGAAAGGACTGGGCTATGCTCAGTATTTGCCAAAAGAGCAGTATCTGTACACCAAAGAACAGCTTCTGGACAGAATGTGTATGACTTTGGGAGGACGTGTGTCAGAACAAGTCTTCTTTGGAAGAATTACAACGGGGGCCCAAGATGACCTAAAGAAAGTTACTCAGAGTGCATATGCTCAGGTCTGTATTTTTACTTGGTGTTTTCACCACCTTTGTAGAAATCTTGCCTGGCGAGAATATTGGTGGTACATGCTATTTCCTCTTAATATCTTCTGACAATACCACAGTTTCTCTCAAAGGTTCTTCTGAAATCTGCTAAATGCAGGCTGAAAAAGAGTTTGCTTTCTTCCCAAAATTCTGTTTCTTCATGTAAAAATTTTAAAATCCGATTTGGTCATTTAAATTTTATCATCTAGCCTTGTCCAAAGTACTATATAATTTTGATTAGCATCTCCCAATTAAATGGCTTTTAGACTACTGACATTAACTGCAATCAGGGGAATTAGAGACTTATGGTGAAATGCTCGGGTCTCCTCATAGCAGCTTAGATTGGGCCTGTCTTATTGCTAAACAGAACTTTCCTGGATAGCCATTAAGCATGTGCCTCATCCCCTTTACAGGCTCTATTGGGTGAAATCCAGGAAGAGCCTCTTCCGAAGCAGCTCTCTGAGAACACAGGAATGAATGGGAACTGCTGCACAGGTGTGTGTATTGCATTCTTGAGCAGGTTCCATACATTTCAGTGAAGTTACATCAGCATTATACTTTCGACTGCCTGTATGGTTAACTTCATAACTAAATAATTATGGAATCCCTAATTTCTACTGAATACGTCTGTTACGAAATTTGATGCAATTGGCTTAAATATTTTATTTTAATAGTTATGTACAAGTTTAATTCTAACTATTAAATTGCAATGATTTAATAATAATATTTCAGTAGAATGACTGGTATTCATATTTAAAAGACCACATTCCTTTGGAATATAAGAAAAGCCATTATGGATCAGGTGAAGATTATCTAATCTGGTATTCCACATCACAAATGGTTCATACAGTACATTACAGAAGCAAAGGGTAAGAGTAATAGCTCTCCAACTGTTACTCCCTAACAACTAATATTTAAAGTATCCTGCCGATTGTTTTAGCGGGTACAATAGAATTATTAGGTCTGTTGATAGTGATGTAATCTATGAATTTCTTTAGTAATTTCTCAAGCTATTTAAATTGGTGGCTGTCATATTATCTAATGGTAGTAAATTCATTAATTCACATACTTTTTGCGAAGGAGTATTTAAACTGATCTTGAATCTTCTGATATATAGTGCCAGGGAATGTTCATTAGTACTAATATTGTGAAATCGAAAGAAAAATCCACATTTTATGCAACACTCATAACTTTACACAGGTAATCCTCAATTTACAGCTGGTTGGTTAGCAACCATTTAAAGTTACAACAGACCCAAAAAAAAAGAGGACTTATGGCTCGGATCCAAAGTTCCAACAGTGAACTTTCTCCATAGTCACGTTATGGAATTTTGTGTGCTTGGCAACACAGCTGTATCTGTGGCTATTTGCAGCCACACAGATCATGTGTCTGTCTTTTACGATAGTTTTTCTAAAAACCAGTACTTCTGGTTTTTGGCAAAACCATGCCCATAGTGAACCATTGAGTGGAGGTGTTGTTTTTTCCTTGATGAAGTTGTTGTTTATTGCTTGATTGTTTGTTTGAGTTGGTAGTTCCTTGATTAGGATATTGTTCTGCTTGATTCATCCTGATCCAGGGAGTCTTTGATCTTTACTGCCATTTGGAATGTCTCTTTTAGGGTGATTAAGAAAGTCAGGCTTTTGCTGATTTTAAATGAACATTCATTCTGCACTTAAGGGTGTGTTTTAAATCCTTTTGCTCCCAAGCTGCTCAATTCTCAATGGATCCCAGATCAAGAAATTCAATTCCTGTGGCCTTGTGAGGAGTAGCTTTTCCAGAGTGCAAATGGGCAATCCTTCTTCCTGAGAGATTTTCAAAAGTCAGAACCTGGCTCCTGGCCAGCGATTCCCTGACAGAGGTTCTCACTGTGACTTTTAATCTGTTCTTGTTCAGAAGCCAACTCCATATTAACATATCAACAGTTAATGTTGGTCAGCTTGTCAGCTAAGATGTTATCACCGAAAACAGCTACCCACTAATATTAGATTCTTGATTAAGTGTTGTAGAAATCACTTAACTACTCTGCTGTTCAATCCTCAGATTGTTCAGTTTGGAATGAATGAAAAAGTTGGCCAAATTTCATTCGATCTTCCCCGGCAAGGAGACATGGTGTTAGAAAAACCCTACAGTGAAGCAACTGCAAGATTGATAGATGATGAAGTGCGAATACTTATTAACGAAGCTTACGAAAGGACACTATCTCTACTTACTGAAAAGAAGGCTGAGGTAGAAAAGGTATGCATTCTTGTCCTACTTATGATTCTTACCTAAGTAGGTTAAAAGACCTGATTTTCTGAGAACATAAGGATTCCTTCTAGTTGATCAAAGAAATGGGGACAATCATTTCTTCCAACTCCTTTTTCCTTTCAAATTCCAGTGTTATTTGGTTACCAAGAATTATTATTTAAGAGTGTAGGTATAAGAACAGAAATAAATGAAAATTGCCTACCTCCAATATGAAATTAAGGTAGTAGAGTTTTACTAAGCTCTGTGCATCAGAAAAATCCGTATCTATTGAATCTATCATGTTATTTGTTCAAAAGTACAATTATACAAAAATAATAGCCATAATCTCTGACCAAAAGCTTTGACGGCAGCAGCAATGTTATTTCCGGGTATCTCATTAGTATAAATGATGGTGTTTTAGTCATAACAGAAGAAAAGTTATGCATTTCGTTTTTGGAAAGCTTGAAATACAGGGATAGAGAGATGCAGAGTTCATTCTGCGTATTCTTACCTGGAAGGCCTTGTAATAAGTAGTACTGTAATCTGCTCAGAACATGTTCAGCAGAGGTTAATGGTTTTAAAAATCTAGAATATCTTTTATCCATAAGCACTATATTAAGATTGTGAGAGGCTGAACTTCCTTGTAATACATGTGTGCCTATTGTTTCAGGTGGCTTTAAGGCTCTTAGAGAGAGAGGTTTTGGATAAGAGTGATATGGTTGAAATGCTTGGCCCCCGACCTTTTGCTGAAAAATCTACCTATGAAGAATTTGTTGAAGGCACGGGCAGCTTAGATGAAGATACTTCACTTCCAGAAGGCCTCAAAGACTGGAACAAAGAACGCGAGGAGAAAGAAGAGGCAACAGATGAGGGAACTGCCAGGCAAATCAGAGGACATGTGCCTTTTTAGTGTTGCAGTATGATGGTGTTGTACATAAAAGTGACACAGTATTATGTTGCGCACTGAAAAGTAAAGGGGAAACACTTCAAAAATCTGGTGTCCAAGTATCCTCTGCTTTATGGAAGAAGACTGCCATGGTTGATAAACCAGAAGGGTGGGTTTTTCCCTCTACAGAGTATTCAGAATCCACAGGAAGCTTGTTTCCCAGAATTCCTGATTTAAAAAGTAGAGTTCGTAGAACTAATGGGTCTATATTGAATCTCTTCTAGAGTTGCAGCTTTTCAGATCTGTATCACAATTGTGTAACCTGATATATTTAAACTGCCCTAGAATGTACAACTTCCCAGAAGACCGGAAAAATTCTTCTATCTTTTTATCACCTCTACCAAATGTGAGTTGTTAATATCCTGAAATTGTTGGTTTTGATCATAGAGTATTTCCTGGGACCCCACATTGCTTAAATATGTTTGTTTTGTTAAAGCACATAGTTTTCAACCACCGATTTAAATTTATTTCTTTACCTTGTTGTCCAATAAAAGGACCCTGCAGGTATCAGTGATCAAACTGGGAACCTGCTAAAGCTTATTCCTTAGAGATATGGGTCTGTGGCTGCAATGAAGTGTAAAAGCTAAATTATATTACTGCAATTTTAATAAAGTGTGGATTTTTTTCTACATGAGATTGTAAAATATTGAGCATACAAATGTATTTTGTAAATACAGTTTAGAAACATCAAATAAAATCAGCACACTGGACTGTGCAAACAGGCAGATTCTCTTGGATCCTTGGGCTACTAATGAGATCATACAACCAGTTGTTAGATTTCTAATAACTACAAAAATGTAGACATGAAAGATTACATGGTAACTTTTTGAAGGAGACTAGTGGTCCCATAGACATGCTGATAAAGTGTGGCTGTGAGATGAGAAAAATCAGAATTCAGCATGTACCATCTACTGTAGTAAATTGACATGAAAAATAACATCAAGTACCATAGTCTGCTCTGTACTGCCATCTAGATATTAAGTAAAATCATCATATGAGCTCACACACACATGTACATGATACTGAGCTTCCTGTTCAGAACCAGAGATAGAATGCACAAGCAAGAAAGGATGGATGGACCACTCATTAGCAAAGAATATGTAAGACTAAGAAGCAGGAGTTCCTGTTAATAGATTAGTAATTAGAACAGAATGCAAATTGAACAGCTGACAATGAAAAAAGGGGGGGGGGGGAATCTCTGCTAACACAGATCCTTTAACTTGCTCATAAATTACCTGGTATTAAGCAGAAAGAAGGCATGGCTACTACTGCTGCAAAAGTATCTAGGTCAGTAAAAAGAGAGGAATAGAAAAGTGTTCCCACAACATCAAACTAAAAAGCAACAAATAGTAGAAGCAACTATCAAAGGAAGAACATTGGGGCAAAATCTGTAGCTTCACAGTACGTTATGAACTTCCTGTGACAAAACAAGTAGTAGGATTGTGGAAAATAGACCCATGAAAAATCCAGTCCACTTTGTGGCTGCACTAAAAAAAAAAGTTTCATGTTGGGAGATCTTCAAAGAAGATATTAAAAATTCAACCGTTAATGGCACATCATCTGGATTGTGACGAGAGCTAGCACAAGCATCAAGGATCAAAAAGGTGAGATAGCGAATGAAAGATCTGAGAGAACCCAGCCTTCCATCCTATTAATCATTAGGGTCCTGTAGTAGCTATTTCATATGCACACACTTGGAGATACATCTTTGCAGCCTGGAATGGGAGTTCAGCTGGAAAGTGCTTTGTTTCACTTGATGCTGGTTGAGTGTCATACTATCTAATCCAAAATGTCCAAAGTCAGCATAGGACAGGCATAGCATTTAGGAAAATCTAATGTGGCAGATGGTGAAGTAGACTGGAATTCTTATGGAATGTGCTGACATCTATTCAGACAACCTGTCTGGTCCATCCACATGATGGGGATTACCCAAGAGAATGACTGGTGCCGTGCTTGCTAGCACTACAAAAAAAGGTAGGTGGGGCTAAAGGCAAAGTTGCTGGAGCCAGAAAGAACGTGTGAATTAATTTACATTTCAATGTAACGAAATTACATTGTGTAATTAAACCACATGGAATGTTTTTAATGCTTTCTATCACATGTAAAGTGGAAAATTAGTAACAATGTTTGAAAGAATTCTGGGAATTAGGTAGGGTACATGGGGACCTGCAGCCTCAGAATACGCCTCCTTCGTATCATGAAATTTAAGGCTTCAGCTTCCAAAAGAATCATCCACTTCCTCGGAGGTTACTTTTTTAAAGATTCCAAAAAACCCAATGTTGAAGCATTAATTTATAAATATGGAATATGCAGACAACTATATTTTAAAATTATTTTTAATTAATGGAGTTTGTTCCCAACAAGTCAATACATGGTACAAAAGAACAAAGACATAGTAACACTGCAATTCTGAAACACATTTACTTGGATAGAAATCCCATTCAGAGTAAGAAATATTTACTTTGAAGTAAACCGTGCATAGGATTGCGGTGTAAATTGTTTCAGTTGGATGTGGGGGGGAGGGAATATTCTTTCTTAAAAGAAAAAAAATCTCCGTTTCTTTCAAGGAGCTGGATACAATTACTTATTTCAGTATAACTTTTATTTATGTGCACTAACACCAAGTCAAATGAAGTGCACTCATAAGCCCATTATATAACGGGTAGCTCTGTAATTTATAAACTACAATTATGACACTAAATGGCCAAGATTCAATTTTGCTGCTTCAGCCAACCCAGTGAATATGGGAGGGATAATGCTCCTTTTGTAGAATTTGGGCCATGTATGTGTTAAAGTCTTGCTCTCACAGCCCCATTGAGCAAGTAAATAAATCAGGGGAAACCTTAGCTTTACCTTTGATGCAAAGCATTCACGATCCATTCTAGAGAAAATGGCTAAATCAATCCTTTGAAAATTAAGCGCTATGGTATTCTTAATATCATGCAAATGGTTAGCACTAAAGCAAACACTTCAGACTTGAGAATTGTATTAACTTTATTCATTAACTTCTTCCTCATCATCTTCAAATGCTTCCTCTCCATCATTTGCTGTTGCTTCTTGGTACTGTTGGTACTCAGAAACAAGATCATTCATGTTGCTTTCTGCTTCTGTAAATTCCATCTCATCCATACCTTCACCAGTAAACCAGTGAAGAAAAGCCTTTCTCCTAAACATAGCAGAGAACTGCTCTGAAATTCTTTTGAAGAGCTCTTGAATGGCGGTGCTGTTTCCGATAAAGGTAGAGGCCATCTTGAGACCACGAGGTGCTATATCACAAACAGCCACTTTGACATTATTTGGGATCCATTCTACAAAGTAACTACTGTTCTTGTTCTGGATGGCCAGCATCTGTTCATCAACTTCTTTCATGGACATGGGACCTCGGAAGACTGTGGCCACTGTCAGATATCGTCCATGTCTTGGATCACAGGCTGCCATCATGTTTTTGGCATCAAACATTTGCTGAGTGAGCTCTGGGACTGTAAGTGCTCGGTACTGCTGGCTGCCTCGGGCAGTCAAAGGAGCAAATCCAGGCATAAAGAAGTGTAAGCGTGGGAATGGAACCATATTTACTGCCAACTTGCGTAAATCAGCATTTAGTTGGCCAGGAAAACGCAGTGATGTTGTCACCCCACTCATTGTAGAAGACACCAAATGGTTGAGATCTCCATATGTTGGAGTGGTAAGCTTCAAAGTACGGAAGCAAATATCATACAGCGCTTCATTATCAATACAGTAGGTTTCATCTGTATTTTCAACCAGCTGATGGACTGAGAGAGTGGCATTATATGGTTCTACCACAGTGTCAGACACTTTGGGAGATGGCATGACACTAAATGTATTCATTATCCTATCAGGATATTCCTCTCGAATTTTGCTGATGAGAAGTGTTCCCATCCCAGAACCTGTTCCTCCTCCAAGAGAATGAGTGAGCTGAAATCCTTGCAAACAATCACAGTGTTCACATTCTTTTCTCACAATATCGAGCACTGAATCTACAAGTTCTGCTCCTTCAGTATAATGTCCTTTGGCCCAGTTATTTCCAGCACCTGTTTGTCCTGAAATGATAGGAAAAAGGTCAGATTTACCAAGGCGTGAAGCAGACTCAAAATATCTGTAACGATGCATCTTCACCATTCCAAAATGTATATAAATTTA
Organism: Thermophis baileyi; assembly: GCA_003457575.1. Taxonomy (NCBI): domain Eukaryota; kingdom Metazoa; phylum Chordata; class Lepidosauria; order Squamata; family Dipsadidae; genus Thermophis; species Thermophis baileyi. The sequence goes on along the minus strand of QLTV01000967.1, from coordinate 723,200 downwards.
AACATTTTCAAGTGTTATCATATATTGGGAACTATAGCTGCCAAGTAATAGCCAAAACATTCTTAGAAATGCTTCATATAATTTTACATTCAGGTATACTGACATTCTGGTATACTGACACTATGACACAGGAATTCCATTCACACCCATTAGTGCTGAGATGGACAGGTTTTCCAGTTCGCATTTTTTAAAATCTTTTATTAAAAATTCAAGATTAATCCACCAGCGCTATAGAAAAATGCATTGGCTAGCTGTATGAAGTTTTGTTACATTTGGAGTTAATGTGAAACAAGAGGAACCCACCAAAGCTGTCAATGTGCATGTATTTGTCTACTGCATGTATTTAAAGCATTGTCCTTGAGAAGTTTTGTTTTTGTAACAGAATATCGTCAACATACCAAAGATAAAATTATCAGGCCGAAAGAGTTGTCCAAAAGGGCCAGATCGAACACTATCCATGGTTCCAGGTTCCAAGTCCACCAAAATTGCTCTGGGTACATATGTTTGGGCTAAAAGAAATGATATGTACATTAAATTAAAACTGACTACCCATCTTATCACATGAATTTCTGAATATTTGATACACCATCTAATTTTTATTTGATCTCAAAAAGAGGGACCAATTTCCTTACCGTTCTTTGGAAAAATGTCTTACTGTCCTTTATTTAAATCTTAACCAAGGCTTTTGCTTAAGTTCAGCCAATGCCATCCCATTTTGAAAATCTGTAAAGCTCATTCCCACATCCATCCTTTAGGTGCCATATCAAGTGAGCATTTATATAAATGCCAAGCTGGTGTGGTTTATAAAACCAGAATTTCCAGCACTAAACACCTTTACAGTCACTACGTCAACAGTCCGACTAACGAACCCAACAAAAGCAGACACTTTCAGGAACTTCAAAATCTCCAAAGCAAAACTTTATTGAGTACATGATTTCGGCACTGAAGAATGCAAAACCAGCTCTAACGTTTCCCGCGCAACTCCGCATGTTAAAGAATAGATCTTTCCCCCCCATCCCATGGAACAGGTCACATTGTCCAATTATGAATTGTTCTTATTGTTTTGAGAAGTCTCTGTCTCTGTCACACCTGCAGGAGTGTCCTTGTGAGTGAGTGAGATTCTTGGTTTCAGGTCATCAAGGTCTTTTCCACATACCATTACAACTATTGCATTCAGATTTTGGCTTCCCAAAGGCATGTCCTTGGCCATGTCTGGATGAGAATGATAGCTCTGTTGTTAGCCTCAGGTTAGTATGTCATGCTAGTACAGTGGATTAGAAAACCAGTATAACCATCATCGGTTATAAACATGGCCGACAGCTATTAGAGCCTCTTTTGTTTACCTATCATGCTATCAGCTAAAGCAAGGATAAGCAAATGGAACTTGTGTACTTCAATAGAAGGGGAAAGTTAGTGGGAGGTTTCATTCAGCCAGAAATGTCAGGAGCCCTGGGGAGGGGAGGGGGGGAAGGGGAGAGGAGAATGGACTACTACCTCATCTGAAATTAATCCAGGACAAAGCTTAACATGCTCACACTTGTAAAGAATGGCAGGATTTCATGCTTTTGGATTGGGACAATAGCTCAAAACATTAGGGCTTGATGTTAGTAAATCACTGCTAGTTGCTGAGGTTTTGCAAACTTCACGCTCATGATTTTTCTCTAATCAAGAAAGAGCTTTTGGGCAACTATTCTACACCACCACCCCCAATGCTGTAGGAGGCAAAAGATGGTATGTCAGAAGTCAGCTACACATATTGTACTCGTAAATATGCATGCACCCACACTCAGAAATGTCTCTCACTCAGTGGAAGAAGAACTGCAATTTCCCGTTCCTGAGAACTGAGAGCTCATTAAGTAATTTCCCCATTGAAGTCAAGGACAGATGACTCCTGACAGCAAGCCTCTTCCAGCCAATGCATGCTGCTTCTGCTTCTTCATCAGGCTTGCACTCAACCCTTGCATTCAGCAACAGTTAAGAAGTGAGTTGAGTAAATGTGGCAGGAGAAAAATTTGAGGCAGCAGTATCAGCAGCCATTTGTCAAGGATGTGACCACAAAGAATGTATCTCAGGGTCATATGTAGTGAAGTTCAAGGATTGACAAAGGTAGCAGATTTTTCACTACAAATGAGGAACATTCTTAAAAGAATGACTCAACAATGTAAAGGACTCAACAATATAAAGGAGCATCGCAAGTGGTAGATGTGGTTTTTACATTGGGAATTAGGATGAAATCTGACATCTCTGACAGGCACTAGTTTGGGCTATCTTATTGAGAGCCAAATAAAGCACATATTATTAAAATTGTATTTGTCTGTTTCATTTGTCTCCCCCGGGAGCCCTAGGAGACAGTATGTATTTTAAAAATTATTTATACATGTATGTTACACTTCTGAATTAAAAGGCCTAAAACACATGGGCAACAGGGCTTAAAAGACAAAAATGCAATTTCACAACTAATTATAAATAATATGCAACGTCTCACTTTCCATTCTGAAGTGGTATAACTAAAATCACAGGTCACTCATGACGGTGCCGCACTTAAATGCTGCTTCCTATTACTATTATAGATATTACACTAATAAGACAGATTTCTTTGCTAGATGATTTTTTTTAAAAGCCAGCTTGATAATAAGTATGCTGAAGTTCACAGAGCAGTTTCTAAAACACGAAGGCGTATTGGGACGTTTCCAGAATTTCCCACCATGCTTGGGAATTCTGGGAATGGGCACCCTAAGGCCAGGGGAATGTGCTGCTCTTTGTGTGCCAGCTCCGGGAGTATTTTTTCCTAAAGGAAACGCCTGAGCAACCTGGTTGCTCCCTTCCCATTTTTCTCCTCCCCTAAAGAGATCGCGGGGAGGCCTGAAACTCCGTACAACTTACAGGATGATTCATTGTAGTAGACGCTGATCCTCTCCAGCTGCAAAGCTGAGTCACCAACGTAGCCTCCGGCCGGGTCAATCCCGTGCTCGTCGCTGATCACTTCCCAAAACTGCGAGGAGCAGAAAGGACAAGGACGGTTGAGGGCGGCGCCGTTCTCAGCAGCCCGCAGGGTCCGTTGCGCCGCCGCCGCCGCCTGCCTGCCTGCCTGCCTGCCTGTCTCCCACCCACGGCGGCCGAGGCAGAGGCGGCCTCGAAGGCATGTGTCGGATCCAGCAGCTGCCGAATGCCAGGCGTGCTTGAGGGAGGCTCCGGCCAGTCCCTCCCCGCAACAACCCAGCAGGGAAAACGTGGGGCGGGCTGGGGGTGGGGCGGGGTGGGGGAGAGGAACCGAGGAATTGCAAAGGAAAAGAAATCGGTTTTAAGATCCTCAGCCCGCTTCCTATTGGAACCTTCACCCTTTCTCCCCGCTTTTAATCGCCCCATCCTCCTTTCTCTCCCCCCCTTCCCCGCCGCTGCAGCATTTTTTTCCTCCCGGTTTCAGTTTTTTCCGAAGCCTTGTATGGTCAACACGAAAGAAGCGGCTCCATTTAGTTCCCGTTTGGAGGGGGGGGGGTTTCCTTTCCAGCGCTCTCCGCGCCCGGGAGGCGCGCCGGCAGTTTTAAAGGATCTTCTCCCCTAATCCCTTCCCCTTTTCCCCCCCCCCCTTTTTGGTATTAAACACGAAGGAAGGAAAGGGGCGGCTTTCTCTTCGCCTGGATCGAAGGCGTCGCGTGCAGGTGAAAGGGAGAGACGGGAAGGCGCGGTCGTCTTTAGGGGATTGCTGGACATCGCCCACTGGCGCCCACCCCTCGCGATCGGCTGCCTACAAATGAATCGCTTGGCCTTATAATGCGAGATGATCCCCCCCCCCGCCACTCCTCATACCTTGGTTCCAATTTGGTTTCCACACTGACCCGCCTGGATGTGCACGATCTCCCTCATGGCTGCGGTGCTTCGGCGTCGCCTCCGCTGCTTCCCCTCTGCCTCCCGTATTTCAAGCCCTTCGGCGGATGAATGCGGAGCAGCTGCCTCAAATGGACGTTTTTATTGGCTCCCGGGTCGTGATTCAGCCGCCCGGCTTTGCTCACTCGGCAACTTCACAGAAGTTGGGTGGGAGGGAGCAGCAAGCGGCCGCAATTGGCGCTGCCCCTGATCAGCCTTTGCTCCGGACGCGCCCAGCCCTTCCTCAGCCACGACAGAGTCTAGTAGGTGGCCACGTACTCGTCCTAAACATTAGGATGGTGTAATTTAGCAGTCTGAATTAGAGGCAGTTTGGGGTAATGGTTAAAGGCACTGGGGAGTTTTAATGCTCCCTTAGGCGTGAAAGCTAGTTGGGTGATTGGACGAATCACTTTCTCTTAGTCCTAGACTAGGAGGTCAAAAAAATAACCCAGAAGAAGATGCAGTAAACCATTTTCAAAAATGTTACCAACTGCACAAGCCTATCCAGGCATTCATCGGTAGTCAAGGTTGACAAAAAGGATCATTCATTCATTGCTCACCTAGACTTAGTGCAAAAGTAGATAAAGTAGGGAGAAAATGGAGTGTACTATCTGCAGTATAATACATGCATCCCATCCCATCTCCCCCCTTTTTTTTTTGTTTAAGCTTTTAACAGATTTTTAGAAAGATGAGGATTTAAAACAGAATACAGGTTGTCCTCCACTTACAACTATCCATTTAGTGACTCTTCGGAATTTCAGTGGAATTGAAAAAAGTGACGACTTATGATCGGTTTTCACATGACAGCATCCCCATGATCACATGATTGCTTGGCAACTGGTTCATATTTATGACGATTGCAATGTCCCAGAGTCATTTGATCACCTTTTGCGACCTTCTGACAAGCAAAGTCAATGGGGAAGCCGGATTCACTTAACAACCATGTTACCAACTTAACAACTGCAATGGGTCACTTAACAACTGTGGCAAGAAAAGTCGTAAAATGGGGCAAAATTCAACTCTCACTTAGCAACAGAGATTTGGGGCTCAATTGTGGTTGTAAGTTGAGGACTACCTGTACTGGAATTAAAAAAGAAATCCCTAGTGATTAAAGCATGGATACAAAACATTATAGAAAAAAAAAATTAGGGAACTTTTCTCTTTTATTTGTTTCCATGACTTAACTTAGCATTAAATTTTGAAGGATATTGCTAGTTTCTGTTTAGGTCATTTAACTGGTTATTTTTGGTTGGTCTCATAATTGTTTTCCTAGAAATCATATTACAAATGTCTAAATTTGCCTTCCTGTGTCATGTGTGCTCCTGCTTAAATTTGGTTAGATTTCTATAATACAGATATGTCAGTTTCCTATGTTGTGGCAAATTGTAGATGTCAGCATGTTTCTTAATGAATTGTATTTTTTTAATTTATATTTTCTGGAATTATATCAGAAAGAAATATTAATGGTTTCAATTCAAATTTTATTGTTAGAATTTTCTGAATATTTTGTTATATTTTTTCAGTATTTTTAGGTTTTTTTTTTTAATATGACCATCATATATGATAAAATGTTCCTTTTTGTGGCATTTCCAACATATATTGTTATATGATTTGTCTGCTTTGGTAATTATTGATGGAGTTATATATCACCTGTAAAATATTTTATACCAATTCTCCCTTAAATTTTATTGATTTCCCCCACCACCACATTTCTTCCCATTATTGTATTGTGTTTTGAACCTACCAGCTGAAACAAAAACTACACATGTGGTAGATGTCAAGGAAAATTAGCAATTTGAATAGGAACTGAATTGAATTAGGCAAGCAAGTTTCCTGCTTTGTCCAGCAGCCAACCAGATGCCTCCAAAAAAACCCCACACAGTAAGTGTTGCTTCCAGTGAATTGAGAAATGGAGAAGGTGCCCAAGAAGTTTGTACTTTGTAAAGTTTGTGCCAGTGCTGATTTGCCACTGGAGTCTTGTTGCCATACATGATTCCCAGGCTTATTTTGCAGACACTTTGCAAGTGATCCCTTAACTTCTTTGACAGGAAAAATCTGACCCATTTGGAACAGCCGGCTACAAAGTGAACAGGAGGGAAGTGAGTGCCAGGAAATTAGGGGCCATGCCAACTTTAGGCTCTAGCTATATCTACCCATGAATTTATTGCCATATTGCTTCCAGCAGATTACTCCTACAGGAATGTGGGGAAAAAGTGGTCCAACCTTGGTTTGCATTTGTAAATTGGTTAGCGAATGCAGCCACACAAAAGATCCTTCCTTTACTGTGGCTTGGTCTTAAATGCAATGAACACTACGGGGCAGTGGTGAAATCCTCCTGGTTCTGTCTGGCACGCACGAGTCGGTAGCGGCGGCAGTGCATGGTTCGGAGAACCAGTAGTGGCGTCAGCGCAAAGCTCCGCCCACCTGCCCAGACATCAGTTACTTCCTGGTTTTAACCCTCTGCGCATGCGCAAAGCCTTCTGCGCATGCGCAGTGGGTCAAAAATCGGACGTGACGCACGCACTTCCGAACCGGTAGGGAAGGGAAGTAGATTTCACCCCTGCTACGGGGCAATTGATTATTCCAAGCATCTGGAATCTCAGTCATGGCCACCTGCTAGGGAGGAGTCTTCCAGCACAGAATTGAGAGGGGAGCCAGAAGGAACAATTTTGTATTTGCCTGGCAGAGTTGTGACTCAGAGCTGGAAGAAACAGGTGGAATAATGTTGCTCTGGGAACAACAAAGTGATGAGTATGTTTGTGCTTCCACCCCCTGTGGTGTGTGATTTGAAAAGGAAAAGATTATCATTACACAGCTGTATCACAACTGAGCCAAGGTCAACATTTCCCAAGTCCCAGTTATTTTGGAGCAAGAGTACAAGCAGGGGCATTATCCTCTTATTGAGAGGAACTACCGCACAAAGATTCCTTGACTTACAACCATTCATTTAGTGACTATTCAACGTTACAACAGCCCTGGAAAAAGTGACTTACAACCACTACTCACACCTAAAACTGTCATGTGATCAAAATTTGAGCAATTGGCATACATTTGACAGTTGCAACAACTTGGGGTCATGTGATTGTCACTTGCAACCTTCCCAGGCAGCTTTCAACAAGCAAAGTCAATGGGGGACCCCACATTTGCTTAACACCCATGGCAAACAGGTTGTAAAATTGGGTATGACTCACTTTACTGTCTTGCTTAACAACAGAAATTCTGGTCTCAATTGTGGTCGTAAGTCGAGGACTACCTGTATTAGGTTGTGTAGGCTACTCCTATTCTTTGGTTAGGATAAGTGCATGGCACACCCCTCAACCTCCGTGCCTTTAATCATTGGGAGAAAGGATCTATGTGTGTAGAGCTATTTTTTCCATATTGGTCATCTGCATGGACAGCAGGAATGGGTTTCCTGCAGTCAAACAATGTATGGGGATGTGTCTATGTCAGTGATGGCTAACCTTTTTGTTGTCGTGTGCCGAAAGTGCGTGTGAGCGCGCACCCATAATGCAATGTGTGTGCGACCCCCCTCCCCCCATGTGTGCCCCGCCCCCCATCCATGTGCACACAACTTCCCTGTGCTCCCCGCCCCCCGTGCATGTGCGTGACCCCCCCATGCACCCCACCCCGCATGCATGTGTGACCCCACACACATGCGCCCTGCCCCCTCATGCATGCATGCACATCTCCTGCATGCGCCCCGCCACCCACGCATGCGTGGCAGAGACCCGAAAACCAGCTGGCTGGCGGGAGGCGCACGCGCATGCACGGTGGAGCTGAGCTGGGGTGATGGCTCACGTGCCCGCAAAGAGGGCTCTGCATGCCACCTGTGTCATAGGTTTGCCATCGCGGGTCTATGTAATCCCTTCCCCTCATTCATTCAGTAGATATTGGGAAGGTGAGGCTATTTGAGTCTTTTCCATGCTAAGGAAAGGGAAACCATAGAAAAATGCACACAGTCCTGAGGCAGAAGAACAAATACTGAAACTGTATTTGAAATATTACTGAGTACAGCTAACCAGGGAAAAGAATTTATTTATTTATTTATTTTATTTATTTATTTTGTTTGTCAAACGTACAAGATAGCAGGTATAGGTATAAACATAAACATAATCAAGGTGAATACAGATAGATGAGGACAATAGGACAGTAGGACAGGGACAGTAGGGACGCTGGTGCGCTTATGCACGGCCCTTACAGACGTCTTAGGAATGGGGTGAGGTCGACAGGAGACAGGCTAAGTATTTATTTTGTTTGTCAAACGTACAAGATAGCAGGTATAGGTATAAACATAAACATAATCAAGGTGAATACAGATAGATGAGGACAATAGGACAGTAGGACAGGGACAGTAGGCACGCTGGTGCGCTTATGCACGCCCCTTACAGACCTCTTAGGAATGGGGTGAGGTCGACAGTAGACAGTCTAAGGTTAAAGTTTTTTGGGTTTGGGGAAGAAACCACAGAGTCAGGTAGTGAATTCCAGGCATTGATCACTCTGTTGCTGAAGTCGTATTTTCTGCAGTCGAGTTTGGAGCGGTTTACATTAAGTTTGTATCTATTGTGTGCTCGTGTATTGTTGTG
>QLTV01000967.1:694099-713707 GCA_003457575.1 Thermophis baileyi | reverse complement strand
AAGGCGCGGGTGGATTTCGTGCGTAGAAGGTTTTCTTCTTGATTAATGTGATAATTGGTGCATTCAGTCTTTATTTGGTGGCATAGATTTTTGTAGCGGCTTTTAAAGTTAGCAATGCAGCCAGTTTTATTTTTTCACCAAAGAGATCTTTTTTTGCATTGAAGCTTCCTTATTTTTATGGGTAATTTGTTTTTCTTGGTTTTGGTGGTTATTAGTGGTATGTATAGTTTGATGACTCTTTTGATTTCGAGCAAAAAGATATTGTAGTGGTCTTCGATAGTATTACAGCCAGAGAGTAGTATTTGCCAATCAAGAGATGAGAGGTCAGTGTCTATGTTATCATCGTTGGCTTTTTTAAAGCTATAATTGGTTATCCTATCATTATGTTGATTTTTATAAGGACATATATTAAGACAAAAGTCAATCATGCTGTGGTCACTGTTGGAAAAGGGTTCTTTTATTTGTAGTCCATAAATTGAGTGTAGACTGTTGCAGAAGATGAGATCGAGGCAATTGTTGAGTCTAGTGTTGTTTGTTACCAGTTGATCTAGCCCTAGATTGGTAATAGGGTTGAATGTATAGGGTTGAATGTATGGGTTCAGTTGTACATTCATTTAGTGTCCAGTTAATTGAAACCATGAGTGATCGGTACCTTAGTATACTACCAAAAACACAGCCACCTTAGTTGAAATGGTTTGTATGTGCTACCTACATAAGAAACGAGCAAAGAAACAATAGAAATATTGTTTAAGTCATGGAAAACAGATGGAGTGCTTTTTCCACATTTGATCTGTTTTGCAGAATCTTTTCCGTACTTCCAGGAAGGTTTTTTTCCATATTTCATTCCCCCCCCCCCATTTTTTAAATCTTTTGAACATTCAACCTTACCAATTGACTTTATTAGAAGTACTAAAAAAGGCCACATACAACTTTTGAAGCAGTTGTGTATCTCCAATTATTGATACCTGTGTATTGCAGCTAAAATAAACTTAGTTCTGTTCCTCTTTTCAATTGCTACGGTACATTGCCAAGAAAAAAGAAAGGAGTGGAAAACATAGCTCCCTGGCATCAACGCAATACAGAGTATGCCTACCAACTTTTATTGAGGAAAAATCTACTGTTTACAATCTATCATCGTTGTTTAACTGGAGGATGGAATCAAAAGGTTTGATGACCAAACAAATATTAATTTTGAAAGAGATACATCCTTTCATTGTAAGATAAATAGGCAGGAGCCAAGGAAATTACAATAGTAATTTGTTACCAAATGAAATATGCTGAGACAATTGCTCTGCCTTTTTAAAACTGGCTATTATGCATTCAGAGGATGGCAAAGTGGCCACAAAGTAGGGCACTGAAAAGCACTATATAACTTTCAAGCATACGTATCATTTTAATCTCTGCTTAGCTTTTTTTTTTTTTTTTAGATCAGCCAAGGGCACTTAGTTTCTACTGTACTGTCTGCTGTCTACTGTGATGAAAAAAGTCAAAGTTGAATTGAGGGACTTTATTTTGAAGTATATATTTATAATCAGAAAAAGAGACTGAGTCCACATATTGCTTGATTATTTTTCCATTTGGCTTTCAGTCAGGCATGTTTATTAATAATACAATTATTTCTCATGATCATTTTCCTCTGTTGCAACACCTTAAGAAACTTTCTGCTGGTACGATACAGGATGTCAGGTCCCATAATTCCAACAAGTTTTGTCATAATTTTAACCTCAAACTGGAGAGACATACCGTAATCTTTAAGTGTGTGTGTCACTTGCTCTTTAGATTTTTGACTGTTCAAATGTCTGCAGTCGGGCAATATAATTCCTTACAGTTCCAATTATGTGGCCATATAAAAACAAGTGGCAATCACACCCTAATCAGCATCTCCTGACTCAAACAAGACTGCTCCATTTTGACAAAAAGACAAAAGCTGTGTCTTTCAGCAGCAAACTAAAAGAGCCTGTTGAAAAGTCCCAAAGGATGAATTGTCACATTCTTGCATCTTATTTATTCAAAAAAAATTTTTTCCAGAGATGAAGCTAATTGTTAATGCACAAATTAAAACTGTGTGTGTTGTAATACCATACACCCCATGATTTAAAGGCATATGAATGCTGAGAATGTAAAAAGGTCAGGACAGCCTTTCTTTATCCCACCCTTTACAGCCCACCCACAAATTAAAAAATCTGTGTCAAAGTCCATTTCTTAAACAGTGTGCCCAGAATTTGGGATTGCATTATATGACAAGTGCATCAGATAATTAAGAACTTTGAGGAAAGAGAGCAAATGCACAATTGTACTCTGTGCCGAGGACATGTTTTGCCAAAACATTACCATGTCCTTTAAAATAAATGAATTCTTCTTTATGCCACTTGTTCTTCTACAGAATTAAACGGAGTGAAAGATAACATTCTTTTTGATACTGAAGAAGGGGAAAAAAGCCTAGAATTTGCTTATGTGAAGTTGTTTGCCATACATATCTCTTGCTGTTCATAGATTTGTATCTGGATTTAAGGCTACATCTCTGTACAGAAATAGAACCTTTCTGATGGGAGATTTACACATTTTTAAATCCAGTATTGGCATTGGTTATTTTCCATTTTTTCTGGAGTTTGATGGAACTGGTCCAACTATTTGCTGGGAATTCATGCTGGTGTCAGGATCTTGCCATCTTGAGTCAACTAATTAATCCATCTAATTTAGTATTAATGAGATTGATGAATGCTAAGTGAAAACAAAAGAAACTACATGAGTTAATTAATGTGTGAACCCTATTGAAGTGTGGTTCTTTGGGTTCTGTCTTAGCATGATGGTGAAGCTAGTAATTGTGATTTATAACATGCTTTGTGGCTTATCATCCCATGTCACGCTGTCCACTGTGACTCCTTCTATAAGATTAAATAAGACATGCCTTAGTGCAATGTGTGAACTCAGTCATTAACTTGCAGTAGCTGAGTTTCAGATGAATTTCTTCCAGCTCGCCCTGAAGATGCTAGCCTCTGAACATCTGATCTACTGTTAGTTATGGCTTCCCTTATGTTTAGGTACACCCAGCAATTATTATGAACCCAAATGGTCTATTAAATGTTTAGATCGTTGTAAGGCATATGAGTGGATGGATAAATGCAAGTCAGATGGCAACTGACTAGGTTTTATTAGATTATGCTCTATATTTTAAATCAAGATGGTTAACAAAAGTTAAAACAAAAACATAATAGAATTAAAATACTGATTAAAATGAACTATAAAGTAAAATGCTAAAATAATCTAATAATGACAAATCTGGTAAAAGAGAAATGACCATACAAATTTCCTAAACACAGAGGGAGAGGGAGCCAAATTTAACTCATGGGGAACTGCACTCCATAACTTAGATTTAACAGGGGTGTCAAACTGGTGGCCTGCGGGCCGGATGCATCACATGCAGGCCACGGCCACTCCAGCTCTGCGAAGGGGAAAAATGATGGGAAACATCACATGATGGCAACATGGCACCGCGAGTTTGACACCCGTGACTTAGAAGGACAGTAGGAGAAGGTCCCCCCTTTCTGGTGTGACATTAAGTATACTTTGACATAGGGATGATTTTCAAAAGGGCTTCCTTGCAGATCTCAACAAATGGACAGTTTTGTAATACGAAAGGCAATCCTTTAAATATTCAGACACTAAACTATAAGGGACCTTTTGGGGAAATAGCAACAACTTAAAATCTGGCTGGTTTGCAATTAGCCACTGGCATCTATTAATACAGTTATCCTATGATCCTGTGTCTTGTATCCATGCCAGTGGGTTTTCAATTGTAGCTACATTGAATTGGTGAAGGAGAGTTGATTTATAGTTACTGATATTTTTTATTATTTTGATTTATTTCTATTGTTGAAGTTCTTCAAGATTTTATTATTCCATTCCTGAAATTCCCATTGTGCTTGCTTCTTGACTTTGGCTATCATGAAAGCCTGTCCAAGTTTTTCTCTGTCCCATGTATACTAAGCAAAAACAATGTAGGGTACTTTTAAGCTTCTTTCTCATACTTCCCTCTTTCTCAAGACCATGGGATCATTTCTGTGAATTCCCCATTAATTGCTTGTTCATTCCTACCATATGCCCAAGACCAAATCCTTTAAACAAATATGCAGTATCTGAAATTAATAGGTTATCCTTCTCAAAATAATATTTTGTATGGGTTCTTATGTCCTACTTTCCTTTAGTAATATAATATTTGGAGAACTGTACCAGGAATAGTGCATATAGAAATATATTTCAAAGCCATGCAAAATGATTGGCATTATATCTATATAAAGGACAACATTTGCAATTATGCATTAAACATATAAAATGAAGAATATTAGATCATTAGAAAATAATTAGCAGATTAGATTAGAAAATAATTAGAACATTTTAAAAAAACTTACTTGAAGCAGCTAAATGAGGAGATGTGATTTACATGATAATTAAGATTCCAAAAAATACTTGAAACCTTTCCATCATTAACAGGAATCAATTATCCCAGAAAAGTCAGAATGCAGAATTAACCTTCACTTATATGCCATCTTTAAAATAACTCTATAAATATTTGCCATAAAAAATAGCAGTTCCTGGAAAACTGAAACTGATGCTAAAAGTTTTAATTAGGCCATGGTCTCATTCTCAGAAAGGCAGGCAACCTACTTAGGTCTGCATGACTTCACATTAGAGGTGGCACTCTGCAAGATTCTGTTCATACAGAAAAGTAGATCTTATGGACAACATTGTCACTTTTCTTATTATTTTCCAGATTAGCTATAGTAGACTAGCTTGAGGCCATATACCAGGGCTTCATTCTACAATGCTCTATTTTTAATGCACTCAATGTCTGCCTAATATTAGGTGAGCCATGATGAATAGGAGTGTATTTGTTCTTAAAATCATCTTATTTTTTGTAATCTTAAGCAAGCGAATAAAAAGAGGTAGCATGTTGCAAGAAAGAACAGGCAGAGAAGGGGAAATCAATTTTTCCAAGGCTTAGAAAAATTGAAGGTAATGAAAAGGAGGCAACTAGAAGACAAGGTGGCTTATATTACCACGACACAACCATACACTTAAAAAACTGAAAGTAGTAGTTATTAACAGTCAATCATATTACTGGGAGAAGGCAGTCCCATAGATATCAAGTACCATGAAGGGCTGTAGAGGTGACAACCAACACTTTGAATGGCATCCAGAAGCCAACTGGGAATCAGTACACCTCTCTAGATGGAGGTATTACATGGGTATCTCAAGATTCATCCATAAATATTCAAGCCACCAGATTCTGGATTAGCCTTAGCTTCTGAATGCTGTTCAGAGGAAGCCCCATATTGAAAGTGACTGAATGACTAAACAACTGACTATAGAGGTGGGAAATGACCCTTACGTTTTTGGAAGGTAAATAAACATTTGGTTTGAACCATGATGCACGTCATACATATTGGCCAGACGTGCTTTTGAGAAGTGTGGGGGTTTTCTGCATTACTTACCCTGCATCAGGGTTTATACTAGTTTAATGTTGTTTGATGTTGTCCAACATCAAGAAATCGCACCACTCATTCACACAGCAACCATAGTCATAGAGAACTTCAGAGGCTACAAAAAGGCTTGGGGTTAGTGTTGGGACTCAGGTTGCCCAACCAAGGGAGGAGGCTTATTTTTGATGTGCCAGAAAGATGTATTGTGCAGAATTATTGCCTTAATTTGTTGTTACAATATTTGTGTTGTAACTACAGAACATACCTTCAGTTCAGTTGGGGGTGGTGGTTATGGAATGAAGTAAATTCTGTTGAAGTTGTGTAATTGTTACTTTGTTTCATGGAGCAGATGAACTACAGAAGAGTTGTTATAATTATATGTAGTGCCCATTTGTTATCTAAAACTGTGTAGTTTCAGATAAATGCATGACAATGCAGAGATTGACTATTCTACTTAAAATTGTTTCAATTTAATTTCACATGCTTTTTTATTGGATAGGGAAACTGTGCTGAAGACTGCAAATAAATATGAAAGGCAGACTGCTGATAAATTTAGTTGTTTCAGCATACTTCTATTTTCCATTATTCTATTTCCATTAGCTGTCAACAGCATGTGAGACATTTACAGATTTCACTTTGCATTGTCTTTTCAAATAAATATAATTCACAAAGAAATAATACAATAACAGTATCTATTGAAAACCTCAGTAAACCTTCCCCTTACACTCAAACAGTCATTTTAGATGAGGAAGTGAAATTGTTTCAAAAACCTTTGTTCATTTGAGTTATGTTGGGAAGGATTTAAGTCACAGCAAGATGGAGAACTGGACCATTATTAAACTTGATTCATTTAAGCTAACCCATAATTTGCCCAAGCTGCTCAACACATCAGTTGCTAACAGTGATTTACAAACCACAGAGACTGGGTTCACATATTGCCTGAAGCCCCAAATAAGCAAACCACACCAATAGGACTTACATAGGATACAATGTAAGCCACTGAAGCCTTGTTTGATTTAGGCAGCCCTGTGTGATTTAGGCTTAATATGTTGTTTGGAACTAGTCATCTATGTTGTGAAGCAAAGCATAATAGCAAGCACTTAGACTTATATACTGCTTCACAGTCCTCTCTAAGTGGTTTACAGTCAGCCTATAGCCCCCAACAATCTGGGTCCTCATTTTACCGACCTTGGAAGGATGGAGGGCTGAGTCAGCCTTGAGCCAGTGAGAATCGAACTGCTGGCAGTCAGCAGAGTTAGCCTGCAATACTGCATTCTAACCACTGTGCCACCACGGCTCTTCAACCTAGATCAACCTTTCTATTTTCTTTTTCTTTTTTTTTACTATGCAGGAACGCTTGAAATAATTTTCAGGTCTCAGGGAACTCTGCATAAAATTTATTATATCCATATCTAGCAATGCACAGTATATGATGTTCAAACATTTTTTCCCCTAGTCATGACCTCTCATATAACCCCACTTGAGCAAATCTAGTCAATATGAACTCTCAATCCACATTTCATAGCAGCCACAAAGCTTTTACTTTTCTTTGCAGGACTAAGGGACCTTCTTCCTTTTGTTATATTATCAGTAGAAGGTGACAAATCATTGGCTTTTTTAATTTCTGGATGTCACTGCTGTTGCAATTCAACCCTATTCTTGGAAATCTGGAGTAACTCTGGATAAGCAGGTTTGAGAAGAGTCCTATTGATCTGATGTGCTCACTATTAAGCACCTAGCTTTTTCCCATAGGTTCATTACACCCAAATCTCTTGACTCGGGTTTCTCCAGTTCCTTAAAAAACACTTGCTTCCTAGAAAACCTTTAGGTCCCTTACATTCATTCAGCTAACTTCCTGTCAATTGAAATAATTATTTTCCATAGATATTTTGGAGCTTCTCATGATCTTGAACCAGGATAGTAATTGTACTTTTGTTTAAATAACGAACAATAGGAGGAAAATGGAATGTTCTCACTCTGTGCTTTACCATGCAGCTCAGCAAGGGGGAGAAAGGGAAAACATTTGATATTTTCTGTCAAGTGAAATATTATCAGTCCATTGCTAGTCTAGCAGTTTTGAGGCCAAGGCTTGTCCTAATGCTGATAAGCAGCTTGGGAGACTGCATAAGGAGGAAAGATGGGGCTATGTCTTAGCACAAATGTTAGACCCAGTATCTTGGCTTTAACCATTAAGTCAAATCCACTTAGGCAACTTTTTTTTGTTAGCAAAATCAGCTTTCTTTAACAACTGTAACCAGAGTTTGAACAACTAAGATTAAAAAGTAAGAGCCGATTCCTGAAAAATAAGACATTTTTAATTCTGAGATGTGATGTTTATTTATAGATTAGCAACGAGGAAGTTTTAAATAGACATGAGATTAATGTTGAAATTCTCTGAGGTTTAATACGACTATTCACATAGTAATCAAAGAAAGTTCTTAGTATGTGTCATGTTTTGCTGTGTGAACTTTCTACTGGAAGTTGATGGCAGAAGAGTTCTTCGACTTAAATAATTTAGTACATTAAAAAGATTCCGACCATATTTACAATTATGACATCATTATCTTAAAAAAAGCTTAAACATTAAAGTATATTTATGTACCCAGCTAAACTTAAGATATTTAATATATTAAGGTGTAACTCAATCTCTCCTTCCCAAAACCCAATTTATAGTGTTAGCTGGACAGACAAGCAGTTAAAAGGGCTCTTATGTTTGCTTTAGTGTTTGGCATCCGTAAGCAGACCATCTTCATAATCACCCATTACTTGTAGTATGTATGTTCCGGTATGGAGAAGAAGTTGCCCTGTTACTTGGGCAATCTGTGACAGAAAACGAAGTATCCTCCTGTGAAGAAGATAACATTTGGCTTAGTCAAATGTAAACCAAATGATCATCAGAGCATGGATTACAGCAATGCATTATCTGACAAAGATGGTTCAGTTTATACAAAGTAGTACTATTGCAATTAGCATTTTTTACTGTCCTTTTCAGTTATAGTTAATTTCAAAATGCTATTGCCCTCAATTGCCAGAGAGCTTGGTAGCTCACAATGTTCACAATAGAAGCACCTTCTTTTCTAACACAGACCGCCCTCTTAGGTCATCTGCAACTGACTTTAGATGCCTACATCAAAAATGTAAGGCAGTCTGTTTTGTCATGGCTACTTGGTACCCTAAGGAGATTTGCCTGAAACTAGCAATATCCTTTTAAAAAAAGCTTGGTTAATGCTGCATTTTCAATTTTGCTGTAATAATTTTTCTGTTTATTTGCTGTTAACTGAATGTAGCACTGTGGTTTTATACATATATACTGTACCATAATTTAGATATTAAGGGCAATTAATATATTAATATTGGCTTGACTCTCAAACCTGGTTTTTGCCTGATTTGGATAAATGCATTGTACAAACTTAATAGTCAATTGTGGCTACAATAAACAATGATTAAACTTGCTTAGTACAATGCACAAAATAGTCACAAGATCAGTTGCTTTTTTAATACCAAGTTTCTATTACATTTGAATATTTAATATTTTAACAAAAATATTCTGGCATATTTTTGGCAATCAAGTTATTACAATTGCTGATAGGCACTATTAAAATATATTATTTCAAAATGAGATTGCTCCTTGTATGATTAATATGCTATAGATAAGGCCAGGAACCTGTCTTTAATAATTCCAAAACAACTTTTTCTTTTTCTATGCACCCTAAAAGTCTTTGTCTTATTTTCACCATAGAAAAACATCAGTGCTATATCTACGTTAACATTTTTAGATGTAAAAATATTAATATGTAAGCTACAACTTCCATTTTATTTAGTGAAATGTATTTCTGTTCCCATTCAACGTTACATATTAAGTTCTTATATGTGAAACTCCAGGCACTACTACCATCTAGTGCAGGGTTGTAAAAACTCTCGGCCCGTAAGCCGGATGCGTCACGCATGGGCCATGCCCGGTTTAGCGAAGGGGGGAAAACTCCCAATATGTCACATGATGCCACTGTGACATGAGTTTGACACCCCTGATCTAGTGCCTCAATATCCAAAACTTATCTGCACAGCGGATAATTCTGTTATTTGTATAGAAAGAATTAAAGGAGGAATAGGGTGGAACTAATTTTTGATATTATACAGAGTTAGGCAAGCACAAATCTAATAAATTATTGTGTTTTCAATACTTAGTTTAAAGAAAGTCAAGTATGGAATTACTTTTCAATAAACTAAAGCTTATCAGAATTATTTCTATTCTCAAAGAATTTTTATTCTTCCTATTGTAACAGAACTTGGATTTAATGATAAATGTCCAATATTGCTCAACTAAAGTATGGAAATAAATAAGCCAGTGATTCTACTTGAGGTAGCCATTTCTTACCCTTACATTCTACACTTCCTCTATAAAGTTAAATGCACCCTATCTAAATTCACAAATCACTGTCACCTTATAGTCACCCTTGAAATAGGTTAGACGGAGAGATAAGTCATAGAATGGCCTTCATGGTTTATGGGGGTGAGCATCTACTTTGATCCCTCCAGTTCAGTGAAATGTGCTCATTTTTTATTTGTGGTCTTTCATAGGCACCTATGCCTGATAGGCTTCTAATCCAGGAGGGCTGCTCTTATGAACTTTGACCTGCTTAAGGTAATAAAAACACAAGGCTACACTTTGTCCTAGTTAAGTTGTAAAAGCTCAATGCCTTAAATAAGCTCTTCTTAAAGTAAAAAGTAGAATATGCTATATTTCTGATTGCATAAGCTATTAGAAGAGTTTTGTTAGAACATCTATGATCATTTTGTTCCATATACAACACTAGAAATGTATATTTGTAAATGTATAAATGTATACTAGCGTTGCTTTGTAATGAGAAAGACGGCAAATAAATTGAATACTTACCTTAGAATACTTTTTGCTCCCATACATTTGATGTCATAAGACACAGAATAGATTTCATAGAAGGTAGCTTTAATATTCAAACAACCAATGAAATCCTTAGGATTCAGTTTGTACAAATCCAGAGTGAAATTTGCTACTCCCATTTTCTTTGGTTGCTGTATTGTTGCAATACCATAATGTAATCCCTATATCAAGATGCAGAAAAAATATGCATTAAATATTAGACTACTTACCCAAACATTTGCAATACCCATTAAACTATACTGAAAGTTTGGGGCAAGTTTGTGTGTTTTCCCTTCTTTTAACTTGGAGATATGGATGTGGATTTCATATTTCCTTCAAAAACAGAAGACTGATTCATAGTTAATTTTCCCCTAACTCAATAACCCAGTGAATTACGTTATAATGTTAGACAATGGCAGACCCAGTGTCAACACCATCATTAAAACAAGGCTTAAGTTTACATTGCTAACTAGCAATTTTTTTCTTCTACTAAAAACAAGACTGAAACCTCATGCATTAGTTACAATTTCTGTAATAATACGGTATGCTATTACCGGTATGTTTGGAACAGATGTATTTGTCAAGGCATGTTTTAATATATTAAAGTCTCTGACACCAACAGACTAAACTATAGCAAATATGTGCAAACATTTACAAGTGCAAATTCAGGCAATTCCATAAAAGAAATACTGGGAAAATATATTATGATTTAGAGACAATATTTAGTAGAAACAGATCCCAGAAGCTGGTATAGCTAAATAGTGAGACAAGAAAGCTGAAACATTTCTAATCCTATTTAGATCATATAATAGTAGTATCAATAATAATAAAATTTTACTACTACTACTGCTACTCAGCTAGGTAAGAAAAATAGTAATGAATATAAGAAAATTAATGCTTTCCTTTAGAGCTAGTTAGACTTATGTGGAACTAGCTGATACCCGTGCTTCGCTACGAAACTATGTGATGGGGCTTGATAAATTGACACTTAAAGCTTGAAAATTAATGAGTAGTTAAAAAAGGGACTGTATTATTTCGTTAGAAATGGTAAGCTAAGTTTCTGTTACAGATGAAGACATTATTTACATAGCATAGACTTTAAATTCGTCCCTCAGATGAATTGCTCAGGACCTCCCTGTAAACTGACTCTGGAGCATGCCACATAGAATTGGCCATGGGAGAAATAAGCAGCTTCCCTTACTTGTGTTTTCCTAACCGCATCTGTAAATCTTTTCCTCTGTTTTTTGCCTCTTTCCCTTTAACTGGTGTTACAGTAGAAGGAACAGATTCGTCTGAACTGAGGAGGAAAATAAGGGGGGGGAAATCTGCCTCTGCCTACCAGCATCCATGGGTATTCATCTGGCTAGCGCGGCTTAGCTCAACTGTTCTGTAGTAAAGCTGCTTGCTGCTGTGAAAGCAAAAGCGAAACTGAAACTCCTCTGCTTCTGTTTTGCATTTGGATCAGATTTCTTTTCAGGTGGGGAGGGGGGAGTAGAACTCCTTAGCATCAGAGCTTGTTAATATTAATATAAGAAATACTCATGCTGTGATGGTCATTTTGAAAAATCCTTTCTTAGTGAGCATCTAGAAGCCAAGAGGAACATACGTGGTAAATTTCAAGTTTGTAGGCTTTACGGTTCTGGAGATTTCGTGATTAATGCGTGAGTGGTTTTCGCTTTTATATATATAGATAAAAAAATCAAATGAATGCTAAAGATGAGAGCTGAGAAAAATGTCAAAGGAGCAAAAAAGAATCTCATAATTTTTTTGGGAAAAAGACTGATTGTAGATCACTTTTATAAACTATTACAGTAAGAAGAGAAGCATTGTTCTGGGCATACTTGAATAGACCTTGAAACCATTATTTATTTATATAAACCTTTTTATCCTCTGTCCTCAGAAAAGCTGAACTGACAAAGAGAAGGCATCAATCCTCCTCATTCTCCTCACTCAATGAAATTTGCAATATAGCTTCAGAGACTCATGCAGAAGAAGAGAAATATAACCATACTAGTTGGTGGTTGGAATGCACTACCTTAGAGCAAAACACTTACTGGCTTCCATTTCTGTCCCTTCTCCAAAAGCATGAGTTGTGTATTATCCCCTAGTGACTGGAAGAAGTCTTCAGTATCCACCACCGTTCCATCTTCCTCTAGAACCAGTGTTATCAATCCAGCAGTTATCATTAAAGCATCCAAGGTCTACAAATGAAGCAATACAAGAAAGCTTAATTTGAAAAGCCCCTTTATGAAAGTTATCATAAGTCAGGTGGAAATCATTTCTGATTTACTGCAAGTGAATCTTTCCTGTAAAATAGAAGATGCATTTCACCATCTACCACAGGGGTGTCAAACTTGCGTCATCATGGTGGCGTCACGTGACATATCATGATTTTTCCCCTCCCCTTCGCTAAACAGGGCGGGGGCAGGGCCAGCACGGGGTGCATCTGGCCGGCGGGCCGCAAGTTTGACACCCCTGATCTACCAGGAAGTTAAAATAAAGATCTTAATTCTTCCTGACAGTATATTCAGGAACGTGTAGTATAGGTACAGTAGGCTATGTAGAGAATATAAGCAGAAACTATTGCACACATTTGGATCACAATAGAAACTTTTAATGGAGCTGGAACAAGAATACTTAAGCATGATTGGCAGGCTTATGTTTCTTTAGAGAGTCAAACCTTGTTGATAAGCTCCTGTAAATTGCTTGCCACAACTCCTCTCCGGCTGCTTCTGTCATGATTACAAACACGAAAAGGCCGAGCTGCACATGGAAGCAGTGCTTGTCTTGTTACTGATCCCACCGATGTTCCCACTGATACTAGAGATCTGAAACAGAAACACAGTACCTTTTTTTACTCAATGTCCCTACTGACTGTGGAAGTTTCAATTTAAAAAGTTTCAAGTAGCAGCCTTTGCCGATCTGGAGCCAATGATATATTGTAATTCCTACTGCTGAAATTCTTAGCCAGCAAGAACCGGCCAGGCTGACTTGGAATTCTGGAAGTTGTATTCCAGAAAATACTTCCTTATATACCAGAAATATTTGAAGAAAAGCAGGCTGTAGTTTTCCAAAATTACTGCTAAATCTATTGCTAAAAGTATGCCTCATTCCTCAAACTGCTTGCTGAATTAAAAGACCAGAAGCATGTGGCATATGCTTTTTGGTTTTCAAGGATACAGGTATATTTCAAATTTAATTTTTATTTTAGGCACACCCTTTCTAAGAGCCAGAAAAGCCAAGAACAATCTTTGTCTGAAAGTCCTAACCTGAATTCCTATTCCTCTTTTTATAGAGGAAATGAAGGCAACTTTTGATCCAGCTGGCAAGTTTATTAATTTTATTCTAACTAATAATTGTTTTCAGATTCCTTAAAGATAAATCTAATTTGGGGGAGTTTCCATGTTAGTTTTACATCTTTGGAATAGTAATATCTGGAGGCCTTGCCAGCTTAGTTTTGATGACCCAGCAGCTGAGAAAGCAAAGATCTAAGGCCATACCATATTTCTCCAACCTAGCTTTAGTGTCCAGTTAAAGAGACAAGTGGATTGTAACTATATCTAATACCTGCACATTTTAGGATTTTTATTTTGGGCATAAGACTTCAGCAGGGTCTCTCTACAAAATATATATAAGTTGAACTAAAGTTAGAAAATTCACCAGCTTTTTATTGGCAACCAGTAAAATAGTTTAATGAATGAAGCTAACATTAAGTACCACCAGCAATAGTTTTATTTCCTAATGCGGGGCAGGGAATTGACATACCAAATGCACACAGCCTAAACTCTTAATACATTTGAAGGGCATAGCAACAATAACATTAAATCCAGTTGCAGATTGCCAAAACTGGTAGCTTTTGCAGGAGTTTTTACCAGGGCACTTAAGGAAAAATGTTCTACTATTTCAAGTTTATAGGAAACCCTAAAACCCTAAAAGGGGTAACAAAAACCAAAGTTCATATATCTTAAAAAGAATCCCAAAAGAACACTGCTTCCATTTTCAGGAAACTACCTCCCATCCACCCAAAAAGTCTGTCAACCTTTAGAGGACTGTCAGAGGAGAGTTGAATTATTATATGTAGGAAGTTGGTCAACTGGTTACATTAGCTAATATAACTCCTATAATAAGATACAGCTTAAGTTATCCACTGAGCTCTTGCATCTGGTTAGAATTTAGCCCAACATATTTGGAGAGATCTTGGTTAGAGAGGGTTGGTTTTAGTCTTCACTTGATTGCCAGTGGGGACCTAGCCAAAATGTCATTAGGTACAGGTGTTTCTTCAGACAAACCTGATATCAATTACAGCAATAAAATTCAAGTCAGAGGAATATCTTTTGATAGATCACTCGTGACTTTGTCAATGATGCAATAGATTTAAACATTCTTCCTTATATTGCCCCATATTTCTTAAGCCTCTTAATAACACCATGTCTATTTGTTAGTCCAAAGCAAATCTGCAGCAATATGGGACGTTACTAAGAAGCTACTGTATATGACTAAAACTGCATCCCCGTTAAAGCAGCATATCAACAACCTATTTGCCCAAATTTCCTTTGAGTTCTAGCTGCTGTTGCCTTTAACATTTCTGTACTGTAATAAGAAAAAAAGAACCTCATCACCATTTGACCTAATACCATATGCTCAAAACTCAGTCACAGTTTATTAGAGTAAAATGGCACCAAATTGCATTACTAGCTTACAAAATAGTAGTTTGCGCAAATTTCAGTTCTAAGAACAAAGGCTGTCTATTTCAGTTCATCTTGAGTTATGTGACATTTGTCTTCAGAAAGGCTTTAAGTCCCTGAAGGCCTTATTTAAAAAAACAGTGCAATTCATGGATCAGATTAACTGTAGCAAAGGTTTTCAATGGAAAAAATGTTTAATAGGTATAAAATCACATTGTGATTAAAGCTCACAACATGGTATCCAATCTTCAACTGAATGGATCAGCTTTAAGTGAAGCATTTTCAAAGTTTTTAGATGTCAACACTAGTGATGCTTACTTGGTATAGTACAGAGCCCTTATGACCATAATTGAGCCTTGATAGTCATAAAGTGGGTCATCAACCTTTTTTGCAGTGGTCATTAAACCCAGTTTGCTATAGGGCATTTCCCCCCCCCAAAAAAATGGGTCATAAGGGCTCTGTACTATACCAAGTAAGCATCACTAGTGTTGACATCTAGAAATATACTCGAGTTTCGGTGGGGGGGGGAGAAAGCACTGTAAATTGCAGTCACATGACTACAGGGCACTGCAA
This sequence comes from Thermophis baileyi, assembly GCA_003457575.1. NCBI lineage: Eukaryota > Metazoa > Chordata > Lepidosauria > Squamata > Dipsadidae > Thermophis > Thermophis baileyi. Next base: position 698,072 of record QLTV01000967.1, on the reverse strand, counting down.
ATGGCTGGTTGACAAGTGTCCAAAATGCAGTCACATGACCACAAGAAGGGGAAACCTGGACATTAGGAACAGAGTGGTAAATACCTTTGGGGGGGGGTCTCTCATAACTTAAACGGTTGCTAACAACTGGTTGTAAATTGAGGACTACCTGAAGTGCTTTCATTGTTCTCAGCAAAAGTCTAGTGAGTACAATGTATGCTTGTCCAACACACCAGTCTTATTTTTCTTACACTTCTACCCTCACCTTTTCTCCACAAGCTTTGTATTTTCTCTTTCCTTATTTCAATTTTCTTTGTCTTTTCACCGAAAGTGACCGATTAACACTTGACCTAGTTTGTTGGATTAACAAAAGTGCCTGGGTTCCTACAACACATTGACATGTACCCTAACTTTGTCTGCTGCTTTGGTTTATACTAAATGGCTTAACAGTTAAAAACTCAACAATTGGCTCAGAATCCCATTCCAATAAAGAAAAAAAGGCTTCCCAAATATACCATGCTTTCTAGCTTATGCCAAGAACTGGACAGTTTTTTCCTGCAATTTTACGGTGAGCGTGGTTAACCCTAACCCTACCCACTGCAACAAGCCATTTTACTTTAGCAATACCTTAAGTCACTGTAAGGCAGCGAAGCGCTACAAGCAGCCTACTCCTTTTTTTCACAGTGTAAAAAGTAGGCGAGACGAGTATACAGACACAGGGAGGGAGCAAGGTAGGTTCCTTTCCTCCCGGGAGCTGAGCTCCTCTTAGGGCGACGACACCCGGAGGTTCCCCCATTCGCTTCTCGATTAACTAGCTAACGAGGGGGCGGCGAAGCTACTAAGAGGAGCGGGAGCCGGAAAGCGCCTCGTTACAGGACCACCAGTACGGTGGTCGACCCCGAGCCCGGACTGAGGACCAAAACTGCAGTCATGGCTGAGGCGGGGGGGGGGGCGGCATATGTAGCGCCGTGCAACAGAGAAATGCGAGAAAAAGGCGCTTCCCTGACCAGAAAATTCAACGCTGTGGGAAGGCGAGCAGGGAGGCGAGTTCAGCTGCGCGGCAAAAAAAAAAACACCCCAAAAAACAACAACCCGACAGGTTGCCTTGGAAACTAAGATACCCGCGCGCGCACACCCCGTTCTGCAAACGGGATGGTTGCCGGCTTAAGAGGTAGCATACTGTACTTACCGCAACAAAACCGCCGCGTAATCACGAGCGCCTTCCACAGCCATCGTCGGCTACTGTTCCTCCTCACCTATGGGCCCCTCCGCTACTCCTTATGAGCAAGGGCGCCCCGCCCTCCTTGTCCTTTACGCAGCAGAACCGCCCATTGATCGGAGGCGAAAGAGGGGAGAGAAATCCAGCACGCAAAAAGGAAGTGATTTCAGAGTGTGCTTATCTTCGTTTGGGTGGTGCCCGATGCTTTTATTGGCACAAGGCCGATTGGATCTTTTTTGCAGTCCGTGATCTACAAATTTATAATCGGAAGGCATTTCCCTTCACCTTTTATACCTGTATAATGCTACAAGAAAAAGTAGGGCTTTACTCCGATCCATCTTTCAATATTTCGTATTTACTTCTCCAGGGAAGGCGGTTGTTATGTTCTAACTGTTTCAACTGTGTTGCATGGTTCCAACCAGGTCCAGCGTTTGAGCGGGAAAAAGCTCAAACGCTATTGGCTGGTCTGTCTGACAGCTCCCTATAAAAGGGCAAGCTGTCAGACTGCTCTTTGCTGGTTGCTGATACAAGAGCTAAAATAAAGAGCTGTTTTGGAAGTCTGTCTCCTGTCATCTCTACCCACTATCTAACAGCGGTGTATCTGATTCTTGATTCTAGAAAACAAAACACTTGACCACCATTCATATCACCAATCAAGGATACAAGCAACAAGTTACAGTCATACACTTATGACTGTATGACTGTAACTTGTTGCTTGTATCCTTATGATTTATATTAATATTGTTTCCTGATTGCTTATTTGTACCCTATGACAATCATTAAATGTTGTACTTTATGATTCTTCTCTATTTTTAACGGTTTTTTATATTGTTGTGAGCCGCCCAGAGTCCCTTGGGAGTTGGGCGGCATACAAATTTAATAAATAAATAAATAAATAAAATAAATTCTTGACAAATGTATCTTGTCTTTTTATGTACACTGAGAGCATATGCACCAAAGACAAATTCCTTGTGTGTCCAATCACACTTGGCCAATAAAGTATTCTATTCTATTCTATTCTATTCTATTCTATTCTATTCTATTCTATTCTATTCTATTCTATTCTATTCTATTTTACATACTTAAATACTGCTATCATTCCCTCACCCTTTCGCCAAGCTTTGTCTTTTACACATAACCAACTGTTTCAAACCAGGTTTTGAAGAACATTGTTTGTTCTGTCATTCGCTACTCTGAAGACCATAAGAGAACCACCTTGTATGGACAGCTGATCCACATAGAGCAGCGGTTCTCAACCTGTGGGTCGTGACCCCTTTGGGGGTCGAACGACCCTTTCACAGGGGTCGCCTAAGTGCGCTAGCCCACCATGCCCCCTTTGTCACCTCATTGCGCGCGGGGAGGGGGCAGGGCGGGGGTCGCGGCATTAAGAAGGTTGAGAACCACTGACATAGAGCATTATTATTGACACATAATGGCAACAGTTCTCCAAATCTTCAGGCTAAAGTTACTGCATTCCAGATCTGCATGGCTATGCCAGGTCTTGTACTGTAAGTGAATTATAACTCCCCTTCCTCAGGCTGCACATTCAACATATTAGTTTCTTGAACTATGATACACAGAGAGGACACAGTATATATGACTTGAGTAGCATTTAGAACTGTTCTCATGCTCTTATACTACTGCTTCTGCTGTATAAAATTGCACAAACTGTTTCGCAGTAGCATTGCTCTGCAAACTCAGTTTATGATAAACTCAAACATCTAGAGGACATTGTACTTCCTGTGCTACTTTCTTCCACATTGACCCAGAGCTGTTAATAGATGTTATTCAACCCATCTGCATCTGTCAAAGAACAGGATCAACTGAGTCACTACTCTTGTCAACAAAATTCTGAGAAACTCAAATGCTTTGCTGAAAATTATATATACACGGTACTATATTCATAAATCCTTACCCTTCAGACATTCTTGATTAATGCAGGGGAATAAAAATGTCTAGAAAGTACCTATGTACCTACACTATCCTTACATCCATTTGACCCTTCCACTATACTTATTTTTCTTTCCAACCTCTGAGAAGGTCTGGAGAGAAGAGAACCCACTTTCACTTGTATATCACTGTAGGAAGTTAGCACCCACCCCTCTCCTAGAAAAATGAAATATCCTAGGTGCTCTGTAGGACGAGCCGAGGCGGAAGCATTTACTGAGGCGAGGCATGTTAGCGCTAACACATAACGTTTAATAACAACAACAGCTCTTAACATGAGGAACTCTGACAGACAAAACCCACTCTGACAGCCGCTTAAATACGTGGCTTGTCAAACCTAACAACCAATCACTGCCGACCAGACAGGCTGCTTCGGCGGCCCCCTAGAGGCACGCCGGAATATTACAAAGTCGATTTAAATCATGATTTAAATCACTAGTAAAAAGGCTTGATTTAATCAAGTCAATTTAAATCATAATTTTTAAAGAGCAACTGTCATCTCTGTCCCAGAGCGGTTCCTCCTCTGACCCGCTGTTGACTCACCGATAGAGATGTAAAATTTCCGGAAATTTTGAAGCTCGGAAAAAAAACCGTTTTTTTTTTCCGGGTTTTTTGGGGAAAAAATGGAAATTTTCGGAAAAATTGAAAAAAAATGCTACATTAGCACTTTTTTGTCTTTTTAAGATTGAAAGTCATTCTGTTACTTTAGGAACATAAAATATGACTATGGGCAATTTGACTTGGCATAAAATTATCACAACTAGCATATTAAAAATATAGTGTAGCCAAACAATTATCACAAACAGAATTTACTTTTTTATAATATTT
>QLTV01000967.1:644731-690994 GCA_003457575.1 Thermophis baileyi | reverse complement strand
ATTCTATCTTGGAGTTACTGAAAGTAGGCCCAGTGAACAGAATCATTGGTCCCAATGGTTAGGGTAATGTTGGCTTGTTCCAAAGTTAATATAAACTAATTTCCTAATGTTTTCTTGTTCTGTGCCATGCCAGAAAAAATATCTCTCACGCCATGTCAGGGCCACAGCAATATTTACCAATATTTACCAATTGTTGATACAGGTAGTCCTTAACTTATAATCACAATTGAGCCCAAAATTTCTCCTGCTGTTGTTGTTAACTGAGATTTGGCTGGTAGGTGACAAAAGGGGAAAGACTGTAGTCCATTGGAAGTGTACAGCTAGTCCTCGATTTATGACCACAACTGAGCCCAGAATTTCTGTTGCTAAGCAAGACAGTTGTTAAGTGAGTTTTGCCACAGTTAAGTTAATCACTGGAGTTATTAAATTAGTAACATGGTTGTGTAGGAAGTTAGCACCCACCCCTCTCCTAGAAAAATGAAATATCCTAGGAAATATTAAAAAGGCAGAATATTATATAGAATATCCCAGGAAACATGTTTTTAGGCAGAAAATAGACTCACTCCTAGTAGCCCCCACCTTTGTCAATGGACCATTAAGACCAGAGCAAACTCACTCATCCCACCCACCTTTGTCAATGGGCAGTCTATTCTACATAACAAAGATAGGATTAGCCCTCTGCCTCATGGCACCTGGCATCAGCCAGCATCAGCCAGCATCAGCCAGCACTCAAACTAGCTTGGTATTCAGGACAGCCTACAGAGTTGCCCCTGCATGGCCCCATGGGAGTCTGACAGCCAATCAGGATACATTTCTTACACAGGAACAAGAAACTCTTAAGGTGGGGCCAACAGAGAGCATAAAAACAGGGCACTCTCAGCATCTTGCCCCTTTTTTTCTCTTCACCCAACATCTGGAAGTATGTGATCCACCTATTCTGTTCAGGAGCCCCTGCCATGTGCTCCTGTCCACCATTAAACCTTCTTGCCAAGCAACTTCCATGAATCCAGTGTCTTTCCCCACTTGGAACCCAACCCAGAAGGATATTCCTTACAACATCACTATAGCTTTCCATGAAGTTTAGGATGTTAGAGGTCCTAGATCTAATGGCGTGCTGGTCAGTTTAAGGCAAAGCCAAAATGGAGGCATGGAATCAGTCAGAACTAGGTGAAGGTGAAGTAATGCTATTTCCTGAATACACTATGATTCACCGAACTAAACTATAAAAGTTGATTTGGCAAGACTTATTTTTGATAAATGCATGTAGTTCTTATTTATCAATCTATTTTATTTTTAAAATATGCCAAGTTTCCAATACCTCATTTATTTATAAGAATTCTGATACAGTATTACAGAAGTTAGCCTTGACAAGTAAATTAAGGGTTATCTAAATTTCTCCTGATCTATTTTAGATAGACAGAAAAGGATTGTAATCTATCATTTCAATTTGCATGGATGCCCACTTCCATGTGACTCTGGATGGCTTACAAGAATTAAAAACAAATAATATAAGCAATTGACATTGTGATAGTAAACATAATGGTAAAAAAACAATCCTGCAGGAGAAAAATATACTTAAACATCAGATAAACTCAGACTTGATTGTGAAATATTTAATATTTTTATTTCTATTCTCCCCCCCCCCCGCAGTTCTACTGGGAAGAAAATCATGGTGCTATAGAAGCTGAGTAGTTCCACTTGTGTTATAGAATATAGGTTTGCCTCAACCTAGGCTAGTGTTTTCCAAAGATGGCAACTTGGCTAATCCTGGCTAAGCTATATAATACATATAGCTGCCCTTTCTTCTTTAGAATGAAAGTACATGTTGGCCATATCCTGACCTTAATTTCTAATGCTTTTTCTACTCTTACTTCTTTCTTTAGAAAAAATAATGTACTGTATGCTGTTGAGGTTTTTTTTTAAATTACATTTTTGTGAGGCAGGATTCTTCTGAACAAAGGGACTGAGGAAAATGGGTAAGCTCCCACACACATCTGGATCAGGCCTCTGTACAATTCCTCTCAAATTAAAAAATAACAGAAAAACAGTTGGATAATACACATTTGCCTCTTGGTTTTATTGGAAAACGAAGCTGTTTTGACAAAGATACATTAATAAGAATTCTAGATATGATGTAGTTCTTTATCCATTGGAAACAACTTTTAGTCTACTGAATAATTACACATTATTCCTCATAGCCCCCTATGAGGTAGAAATGTCCAGATTAATAGCAGACAACCAGTAATACAGAGTTTGTAACTGAACAAGAACATAACATCAAATGGCCCATAAGGTATATATAAACACCATAAACCAGTTAAGTTTCAGAGTTCTTGCAATAAAGATGCACAAAAACTCATGACTGTACAGCTCTTGAATACCTTATACATGCAAAATACTTAATAGGTCACCTTAACCAACTTGATAGCCAAGTAATTTCTGCTGTATGTATTTTTCCACCTAAAAGCTTTTCTGTAAAGTACAGGTAGGCACACTTATTTTTCAAGAACCATACATTTACTCAGGGATAAACAGTAGGGGGCTGTGACAAGAGCCCAAAGTGGGTAAGGACATCCACTTTTTCCCCACATACTGTAGCCTTTTTTTTTGGGGGGGGGGGGCTTTTCTTCCCAGACATCTGATCTGATCCATTGCACAAAAAATGGAAATTAGCCTACGAGGCTTAGGTTATCTGCCCTGTTATAAAGCATATATAAGAAAATAATGGCTAAGATATTAACTTCCTAGAAACTATTGTATTGGAAAATGAAGGATGGGAAAATTAAGAACACTAAATGTGAAATCCTTATTTGATGCCTTCATATCAGTATTTTTTTTAAAATGCAACTCTGGTACATGGGTAAGTTAATATTTTTCACCCAGATTTGCTTCAGACAAATTACTCCTTCAGATTGTTATGCACTTTAATATTAGCTTCCGTGAAGAACAATTCACAACCAGGTATGTTCCTTTTGATCTACAGAATGGGAACAAAAACCTACTTTCCATGGTTTCTATTCAGATTGCTACTCACAATACCACTTTTTAAAAGGGATGAATGGGAGAGTTAATATGGATCATAATCAAATCTAAATCTGGTGCCTATATTCTACCAATGCATAAAGTTTTGTGAATTAGTCTTCAATAATTACTGATACAACAAAGGCATGTATCTTTTTTCACACATTTAAAATATTTTTCCTCATTGCATTTGTAACTAAAGAAAAAATGGGCATGTAGCTTCAGATCATATTTTGCATCTTTTTTATTCTTAACCCAAGTAACATGCACACGACTACAGATGTAGCATCACATACAGGTTAGCCCCTATGTTACTAAGAGCAAATTCTGTTTGAATCTTGTACCCGCCACTAATTTACTCATGAGGCAGATTATACTCTAATCCTGTTATGTTTTGTTATAGAGGGGGAATATTGGAGGAATATCTTTGCATAAGGTTTGCAAGTGATATTGAGGAAGTGCTTTTGAACATTCTGAAGTGCTATAGAAATGCTATTAATAAAATCAATAGTGCATAAAAGTGCATATGCTATCATTTTTAAACATTTGTGCAACGGCAGTTTATCATATTTTATGATCCTGTCCTAATCTCTTAACATATTACTTCTTAATGTTTCAGTTCATTTAATGTTCCAGTTATTAAGTTTGTCTGATTTTTAACTATCTTGATGACTGCAGACAGGAAAGAAATTAAGTGGCAGGAATTTTCTGTTCATAAGGAAAGTTGGAAGGGGAATGCTCATGTTTTCTTCACTATTATGTAGTTGGTAAGTGAAGAAAGACATCTGTCACCAAAGAAGTTGACATAAATTTACTGAAGTAGAATTAATGATCTCTGATGGCTTTTGTTTTTAGTAGTTTTTCACCTGCATTCTTAGGCCCTGCTGGTTTAACTGCACAATACATGCTTTATTATACACATTATCTTCAAAATTTCATTTTTTAAGTTATGCCACATTTCCTAAGTACTCAAACCACAAAGCTCTTTAATATGGAAAAATGAGACAATTCATACAGACAGCACATTAGTGGCACAGAAGGGAAGAAGTGATTCATTGGCAACTGCTATTGTAACACAATTAACAATGAGTAACAAAGTTCTCATCACACAGTTAAACCTTTGATGAACTTTTGCACACATACAAAGATTAATTCCAGGGAGGCAAATTTTTGGTAATATGGTTGAATAGTGGAAGAATTTCTTGTTCAGTGGTTCCTTTAATAATTATCATCACATTCTACAGCAGCTACAAAAACTAGTCAGCTGCAAATCCTTTATTACAAACATGTATTTAAATAAGGCCCTATTGCTTTTAATAAGTCTATTCTTAGAATTAAATTTGGATTCAATCCACTGTACACGTTTTTTTAAATTGGAGAATCTATCCAATTTTTAAAACCTCTCAGAAAATATATCTTCAATATTTAAGAGAATGGGCCAAATTCTTAGCTTCATACATACAGGGATAACTGGCTCAGGTTTAAATTAAATTCATAAAAACATATTTATTTAGAAGTATCATAAATGCCAGTTATCTCCACTGCATTTAGGACTGAAAGATATCAAGAAAACAAGGTACACTATGGCCAATGTAATATTCTAGCACAGGGGTGTCAAACGTGCGGTCCGTGGGCCGGATGCGTCACGCGCTGGCCACGCCCACACCCCGTTTTAGCAAAGGGGAAAAAAGTTGTGATACGTCATGTGACAACGCGAATTTGACACCCGTTCTAGCATTTGGATAGAATGGATTATCAGTTCCAGCACTTAATCCATACAGTCATTGTCAATAACTCTAGTTCACATAAATCTAAAGCCTAATTTTGACAATGAGGGAGATAGTAAACTATTCATAAATTGTATTAGTTGGAATGCCAAGAGGGGGCTCATAAGAGTTTATCACAACAATTTATAAGACTCAAGCATAGAAAACAATCGGTCAGTGAAAAGATTAGGGTAGGATCCCTTTCATTGTAATTTCTGTTTCTTAGGCATTTATTTGGAAATATCATGCAACATTTCATTATATAAACCAAAGTTCTAAAAGTTTGCCATCTTATGTGTTGCTTATGAAAACTCAGCTCAAGTCATGCCCATTTCCACCCAAGAAAACGGTAGTTCTTGTGACATATCCAGCCACAATTTTTGTATAATAGTGAGATACTTCTTTTCAGTTCTGTTCCACAGGATAAACTACAAAGCGCTTTTCAAAGAATACTAACTCAGCATTGCAAGAATCTCTCTACTAGTTTTGAATTTGCTTTGATAGATTAATTTTCTCCACAATAATCATTCAAGGATACACAATGGCCATCTCAGCACATAATAGCACCTGCCTGGGTTTGAAAGCTAAGCAGAGGTGGGCCTAATTAAGATTGCAGAGGAAAACCTCCTGAAAATATCAGGGCTTTAGATCAGACTGAGAAGTAAAAAAAACTAATGCAATACTATGGCAATAGCACTTAGACTTATATACCGCTTCACAGTGCTTTACAGCCCTCTCTAAGCAGTTTACAGTCAGCATACTATCCTGGAAGAAGGCAATAGAAAATCACTTCTGTATTGTTATCAAGAAAATTACATGGATATATCTATGAAGACACCAAGAGATGTAACTTGGACATTTGATATCCAGCAGTGGTCAAAATATATATTGCTCCATTCACATAATTATCACTGATTATACACTAGGTTTCAGGCTACCTATGTGCTTAGTAAGAAACTTTTGTGAACAGTAGCATCTTAGTGAATCTTACATGTTATTTTTAAAAACATGTTATTATAGTCTAGGGTTTGAATCAAGCTAAAGAATATTTGAATGTTTCAAAAAGAATTTTTTTCATTCCTTAGTCAGCTCCTTTACTACCTGTTTACTTATCCAAGGGTAAAATACATATTTCTAAGAATATGTACCATTATCATGCTTGTGTGCAACATATAAATAAATGTATCTATCTCAAGAGCTGCTCAGTAGGTCTGTTTTAAATTTAGAAAAAAATAGTAATTTCACTCAAGTATTTTTGGATGAGGGCACTTGAGGCACTACTTGTTCCTTGCCATGGAACAACAACAACAAAAAATTCCTGAGATCTGAAACATAAAGTTTATTTCTCATTCTATGTGAAACCAGAAACATCTCCACTTCTATTACAGCCTCAAAGAGCTTTTAACATTAAAAAAAACAATAACTGAAAAATATTCTCATTAAAAAGAGGGAAAGGTCCCAAACACACACACACACACACACACACACACACACACGCCCAAATACACCTCTTTCACCTTCCTAAAATGCAACTGTTTTTGTAATATGTTTGATTTACAAACTGTACAAGAAACAAATAACAGTTTCTAAAAGCCATCTTAAAAGAAGTAAAATATTTCCAAAAGGCCAGATTTCATATTGTTTTAGATTGATGTCTGGTCAATTCTCATCATCACGTCCATAGTGAATAGTCTGTATTTCCTGAGAGAGGAATGAGGCCATCTCCTGGGTACCTGCTGCTATTACTCGACATGACATCAGATCTAGAGGTCCACCTAGGAGAAAAGTTTATTGAAAAATAGCTTAGATGTTTCTTTTGTGATGAAGACACAAATTATTTCTTGTGTAGTCCATTATGTGCATTTAACTGGGACACATATATAGGAAGAATATTACTAAATTTTTCTGATATGTAAAGTTTCGTGTTAACTGTTCCCTTTTTTTTATCCTATTCTTGTTCCTTGTCCCTCCAGAATCCCTTTCACCTATGCTCCCTAGCAGTGCTTGGAAATACTAAATTTTTCTTTTGAGTGTTGACTGGTCTTTTTTTTTTCCTTCCAGAAGAAGGTGGAGAACTAGTATGAATAGAACAGGGGCTGGCTCAAAGGTAAGACAGACATTTCCTGTCCTAAAGTCCATCTTGATATCACCCAAAACACTTGTGGGATACATGTGGGAAGTCTTGCTTTGAGCCAACTTGAGTTTCACATCATAATAATACAATAAGCCATTAGGGACTGCAACTGTACAATAAGAAGCACAGTATTTGCAAATTTTTAAAATTGTACATTAAACCCTTAGAATACAGAATGGCTTTCATGCATAAATTAGCTTCCTTCCTTCCCCATTTCTAAGGCCACCACTCCCCAATATAGCTTCACACTTTTCTGAACATTCTTTCCTAAAGATTGGGCTTCCAGGAAAGTCTAGAATGAGATCGTGGCAAAAAAATTAAACTCTTTTGAATTTGAAGGAGTGGTATCATATGCAACTCATACTTTATCCTTCTTAAAATATATTTGCTTACCTGATGTATCTATCACAACTCCACCTGCCTCCCTGATAATAACAGTAGCTGCTGCCAAATCCCAACAATGCAATCCAAACTGGTAATATGCATCTGCAGCCCCAGATGCTAAATGACAGAGTGCCAAAGTAGCACTTCCAATAACACGAACCCTGCAATAAATGTTGAAAAAATTGCAAACAACATTAATAGCAATAGCACTTAGACTTATATACCGCTTTACAGTGCTTTACAGCCCTCTCTATGCCAGCGGTTCTCAACCTGTGGGTCGCGACCCCTTTGGGGGGTCGAACAACCTTTTCACAGGGGTCGCTGCACGCGCTAGCCCGCCATCTTGGAAATGCTCCCAGTTCGGCCGTGCCTGCAGGTCACCGGACAGCCGGTAGCCACAGAAGCGGGAGACTTCGCCCACCCTCCCGGACACCGCCATTTGAGTTCTTTTACCCTCTGCGCATGCGCAGAACGCTTTGCGCATGCGCAGAGGGTAAAAGACTCAAATGGCGGCGTCCGGGCGGGTGGGCGAAGTCTCCCGCTTCCGTGGCTACCGGCTGTCCGGCGACCCGCAGGCACGGCCGAACTGGGAACATTTCACCCCTGGTGCCACGCCCCCTTTGTCACCTCATCGCTCGCGGGGCGGGGGTCACGGCGGTGGGGCGAGGGTCACGGGGGGGTCGCGGCATTAAAAAGGTTGAGAACCACTGCTCTAAGCGGTTCACAGAGTCACCATATTGCCCCCAACAATCTGGGTCCTCATTTTACCCACCTCGGAAGGATGGAAGGCTGAGTCAACCTTGAGCCGGTGAGATTTGAACTGCCGAACTGCAGCTAGCAGTCAGCTGAAGTAGCCTGCAGTACCGCACTCTAACCACTGTGCCACCTCGGCTCCTTAAAGCCTAGCTTTGCTCATATGAAAGTGATTGTGCAGTGACATACATTTCCAAATATTGGATTCAACGTTTTTACTTGTTTTACAGATTTTATCCTTGATGCCCAGTATGAACATGATATTCTACACAGAAAACACTTTCCTTAAAGAGTGAAGTGCAATAAAGATGAAGAGGGGAGCATGCATTAAATACATTTTATAGCCTAACATAGCTTATTTTTGTGATGGAATTCAAGAATTCAGTGCAAAAAAGAAGACTGTGATATGGTGCTACTGCTGATATACCTCAGGGGTAGAATTCTCTTGATACACGAGGGACGCTAGTGATGGCACAATGCATATATATATTTGAATACCGATGAAACTGTTGATTTGGTTGACTGGATTTCTGACGGCAGTACTTAACCTAAATATTATATTAACAATTTTCTTGTTACTAAGTTTATTAATTTTACAGGAAACAGAATTACCCATGTGCCTGTGCCTTTAGCAGTCGTTCCATGTTACTAAGAAAGACTTTCAGAGTGTCAGGGTCTCGCTTTGGACCAATCTCAGTTAAAATCAAGGCTTTTGTGATATCTGCAAGAAAAATGATAGATGTATATTAATGCAACAGCTGACTTATAAAGTTCTACATCTTTGGATGCACAAATCGTTTTCAAGTAGTCTTTTTAGAGGCAAAATCCACAGCTGATCTTTGAATGGCATGCCAGAGGCCACATAGCAAAAAATGGACACTAAACCTGATTTCATTTATTTTAACATTTAAATTAAATATATTTACAACCATACTAATAGTACAATTTCATGGGAGTCAAACTAAATGCCTGCTGATTAAATGGACATGTCTACATTGTTTTCTTGGTTGTAATCTGGATGTAACTTTCCATTGTTTTCTTTTGGTAGGAGGTTTTTTTTTTTTACTTCACAATCTAATCTATAGCATATCATTTCATAGTGGTCTCCTATCCAAAAATCCAAACAAATTCTGCTAAAGAAAACTAAAAAAGCCTAAATAAAATAAATGCTTAACATTACAGGTAGTTCTTGTTTAATGACTGCCTCATTTAATAATTGTTCACAATTACAATTGTGTTCAAAAAGTAACTTTATGACCAATCCCCACATTTATGACATTTGCAGATCTGGAAAGCAAAGGAAAACTGGAAAAAAATAATAAGCAGTCGTGATTTCATTTAGTGACTGTTTGATTTATCAACCATTGCTAGTCCCAGTTATGAACAAGAACTACCTATCCTTTCATTGCCATTCTAGAATTGATTGAAAAATAAATCTTTATCACATTATATATCACAAAAAATCCACAATAAACCCAAATGTTACCAGTATTTGACCACTCAAATCTAACCCTAGGTTTTTACTTGGACTTGAAGTTCTGAGATTTAAATTTGAAAGATTTAAATCATGTGATTTAAATTTTAGATCTTGCAATGAAGATAATAAAACAGTGGGAATCTCAGATGCAAATGATATGTATTTTTGAGAAAGAAAGGTGAGACAACACAACAGCTTAATAAACTTTTGTACAACATCCAGTGCTATTCTAGAAATACTTTAGGGTGAATCATTGAATTGAAAGTGATTGAAATGTTGAAAGTTTTGAAATATTTCTTACTAGCATGCATATACAATTTACAATATTAGATGTTATTGCACTCAATAACGGGAGGCCTCTAGACAGATTGCAAAGTGATTTAAGCAATTCAAACCAAACCAAACCAATTTGTGTGTATGTACAGGTAGTCCTCGAGTTATGACCACAATTGAGACTCAAAATTTATGTTGCTAAGTGAAGTATTTTAAGTGAGTTTGTGACTTTTCTTGCCACAGTTGTTAAGTGAATCATTGTATTTGTTAAGTTTAGTAACATGGTTGTTAAGTGAATCTGGATTCCCAATTGACTTTGCTTGTCAGAAGGTCGCAAAAGGGGATCACAGGACCCCAGGACACTGCAACTGTCATAAATATGAATCACTTGCCAAACATCTGAATTTTGATCATGTGACCATGGGGATACTGCAACGGTTGTAAGTGTGAAAAATGTTCATAAGTCGTCACTTTTTTTAGTACTGTTGTAACTTTGAACAGTCACTAAATGAACTGTTGTAAGTCGAGGACTATCTGTATTTACATATGTACATACTCCAGTAAAATGCAAAATGTGGAACAAATTAATGCATAAATGCCTGGGAGAACAGGAATGTCTTCTAATTCATCCTTACAAGACCACCATAAATTAGTAATTATGCTCTTAAACTTCTACACTAATAAGACAATAGAGGTTGTGAACATTAAAGAAATTGTCTGCAAGGGTAAACTCTTTGAATTGCCAGGGTAAACTGTTAAAAGGTGGTTTTACACTATATCTCCTGAACAATACAGCCTGCTTTTCATAATGTCCTTGCAGCAACCTTAGCATCTGATAGGAGAGTTTCAACCAGTTCCATCCAACTGTAGGCAGACCTTTTCAACTCTGTCATATTTAAGCTACTTTTGGCTCACTTGTCTGCCACTGAAGATAGGCCCAGCTGAAGGCATCCATAGCAAACTGAGACTACAACAATGCCCGGTGACATCAATAAGAGAATCCTCCTTATGTACTTGTGTCCCAGTGCCTGATGCAAAAGTATAAGTTGCAGTTTCTATATCATGAGGTCACAACACATGATTTGTCACTTGCCCGCCGTCCCCCACTCTGGATGCCCAGACAGCTAGCAATAGGATTAAACAGAATTTAATTTTAGGGGAGCTGAATTTATAGTGATGCAGTAAAAATATTATTAATCTGAATGAAGAAAAATTACCTAGAAGATAATTTATTTTATCTAAAATTAGTGACAACTCTATAATATAATATATATATATATGCATAAATTTTATAGTGTTTACAAAATCTAAACCAACCTGTCACTTTTGACACCTGAAGCCTTTTGCCATTACAATATGACCCTTGACCTCTTCTACCAGTGTATAATCGTTCTTCAATGCAGTGATAAATTACACCAAATTCAAGCTTTAGGTTTTAAGAAAAGAAAAGGAACATGAATGCAATTTGCATTATATCAGTATAAACAAATCTCTTTTAACTGCATAAGATTGCAGTTTACACTATTGCTTATCCCAAATATTCCTTATGATAAAAGCTACAGGAAATTAAATATACCATCCCCTTATATAATGGCTAATTTTTACATCACTATTTACATTCACATCTAAATTATTTTTACATCATTATTTTACATCTAAATGAGAAATACAAGAAACACCTTCTGCAGAGTACTCACTGCAAGCATAATCACTTATCAGAAGTGTTCCATCATCCTTCTCTTGAGTTCTCCATTGCCTATCACTTTCTATCAAGATGTATCATATGCAATTTACCCCAAAGCAACCGTCAGTTTACAGAAATAACATGAAGGGTATGCTTCCAAAGTTTGCACGATACAACATTTTTGTTACCGAAACATTTTTATGGCTTTCATCATTGTCTAGCAGCAAGGGTGGATGTCAGCCAAACAAGTTGCCAAATTGAAGTAAGGAGAAAGAGCACTTGTTATTTTTTGTAGGGAAACCCAATTCAATGGATCACCTGTTCTAAAGGAAGAGTGTAAAAGCCATATACTGGCTACCAACATTATTTCTAGAAATCCAGACAAATACTCTACAGCAGGGGTGTCAAACTTGATTTCATTGAGGGCAGCATCAGGGTTGTGTTTGACCTCAGGGGGCTGGGTGGGAGTAGCCAGGGTGGGCATGGCCAGCTTGATGTCACTTGTGTCGGGGGCGCCTGTGGTGGCCTGAGCGCTCTGCCAGTGAAAATGGAGCTCAGGCCCTCCCTAGCTCCATTTTCACTGGCAGAGGGCACTACAGGCCAGTCCTTCACTGTTTCCAGGGCGGCCCCGTGGGTCAGATCTAAGCATCCCGTGGGTCGGTTCTGGCCCGCGGGCTTTGAGTTTGATACCCCTGCTCTACAGTAACATGAGAAAATAGAGAACAACACAGAGAACTATTAATCCTGTGATTTAACTATGATTGCATTAAACCGATTTGATTGATTGATTGGTCATTTGCTTAAATACTATGCCCATTCCTAAATGCATATACTTTGCAAGTATATTCCACTGATTGCAATTAAATGTAAGGAAAAAGGTTTAGGTTAAGGGGTACTTCTGTAACTGTTTTTGCAAAACAGTGTTCTGCATGGCTAGAACGGGTATCCAAAACATTTTTAGTTAAGAGAAGAATCATTTATAATTGTTATGTAAAAACATCAAAAAGATGGTTTGAATATTATAAGTAGGTTTATGCATTGAAACCTATATTTCCACAAATATCACAAGATAAATTGGAAAAGTGTTGCATAAGAATTATTCAGGTGTATTTACTAAATCCGTTTTTTCCCCTCCATTTTTTAACAGCTGCCACTAAAGCCTATCCAACTTACAGAACATTATTTTATACCTCTTGGTTGACAGCAAATCCAATGCTAACAGCTACAGTTGGAAACCTGTGTAAATAAATACATTATATTTGTTAATAAATTTTCTGAAAAATGACTAACCATATCAACATTGTGATAGTATTTGTTCATTGGTTCTCAGGTAAGAAATATTATTTTTTTATATTTAGAGATTAAATTCTAACTTTTTATATAATTTTAATTGTCGGAAAACTGATTTGCATCCTGATCCTAAAGACAGTTTTGTAACTTTTCCAATGATTAATTATCTGATTCTCAGAAAGTTCCCCATTCTTTAAATCTTAGGAATCTATGCAACCAATTAGCTGCTGTTCCTATTCCCTGCTGCCTTCAGAGGACATTGTTGCACCAGGAATAGACTAAGAGAGAGCAGCAGCTGCTTTTCTAAAATAAATGTTAAGAGTTCAAAAGTCATTTCCTAACAACTGCTGCCATAACTTGAGAAAATAAATATTTTTCCTTCCATAACTAATACATTCCATTATGAAGTATTTTATGAACCAAAGATTGCAGACTAATGAAAATTGCCAAAAATTCCAAAATTCCCAAAAGAAAATGATTCAAGATGATCCATAATATGACAACTTAATACTCACAAACTAATTTGTTAAAAGAATAGCAATTACTGAAGTAGGTCAAATTAATGATCTGATTTTTGCTGTTCGATAGTAGTAAAAATATTAAAGCAATGCTATTACAATATTTTTACTATGCATAGACTTTACAAGTAAAATCCTGTGCAGAAATTTACTTGGTGCAAAACATGCATAAGGATGAGTTGTAAGCTCCATGTCAGGCCCAAAATATTTTACTGAGCATTTTACTGCTTGCATGCACAATATACTCTGTAGCTATTATGGAGGGGCTGTCTCCAGCCTCTTTCTCCCATACACAGTTGCTTCTTGCTTCTCTGGAATGTAGCCCTTTCCTCCTGGGAATCAATCTCCTTCTACATTTTAACACACTCTATGAAACTAGAAGGGATTCAACACACACAGAAATTCCATTGATACTTCAGGCATTTAAAGATGCTTGACAATCTGGCTTGTGCCATTTGATGCAAGGTTTTCACCATGTCTTTACCTATGTACGAAATTGCAGGTGCCATCAACAGGATCAATAATCCAGGTTGGACTGTCATTGAGTATGCACTTTGAACCAGCAGCAGTAGCTTCTTCCGCAATAAACCTAACATTGGTATAGAACAAGACTCAAATAAAAAAACTTTGAATTAAAGGTGCATTTGAAGCAGTTGCAGATGTACTGTTAAATAAAATAGGTTCCAACCTGAACAGCATACTAGGAATTGGCATAAAAACTTTCTCTGTAACATATATCTTTAAATGAAAGAAATTTAAAACATTGTAACCAAATGATCTCAAGAAGGCTTAAGAGACTTAAAGTTCTTATATATCAGTAGTGGGTTGTAAATCCCGCTGCTACCGGTTTGTGAGTGCGCATGCGCAGAAGCGTCCCGGGTGGGTGGGCGGAGCCTCCTGCAGCTGCTGCTACCGGTTCGCCGAACCAGCCCGAACCAGGAGCAACCCACCGCTGTTATATACATGCCAAGATCTTAATGAATGAGAAATTTACATATCTCATGCAAAAATGCAGTGATTGCTTCTTCATCTTACTCTGCAACATTCCTCCTTTGGATGACAGCTGGAAGAACATTTACAGGGTGTATAAATCACAGGCTTTTTCTTTGAGCTATGTACAGTTCCTTTTTTTTTTTTTTTACAAATTAAAGGAAATTTAGCTCTTATTTCCTTTCGTAGAATGTGCTGGAGGGAGGGGAGGCTTTCAGGTTAGGAATAAAAAGCAGTTTCCTGCAGCTCTTCGGAAATTTATAAGATTGTAGTCCCAGCCCACCCCTGCTGTAAATAATAATTAAAAAACAAAAACAAAACATGAATAATTGCCAAAAAAGTCTAGACTGTAACCATCTAGAACTGGAACATTAAAGGAAACCTTAAATCTGGATTTAAGACAACAAAGACAAGAAAATTAAAACAAGAATGCCAAAAATTGGCATACATCCATTTTAGAATACTCTGAAAATGTGTCTGTGCCCCAGTTCAAACTAAAATCAGTGAATACTCTTATAAAGAGATATACTTTTATTATACTTTGGAAGTGTATGAAAAGCATTACAATGTTTGTTATGCTTTGGAAAATAGAATTCTTGCCACTATTTCCTCTAAATGTTCTCAAAAGGTGTTGTAAGGTTAATGCTATACAGCTATTATATATTATAATTTAAGCATAATGCAAGGGCTAAGACCAAAGAAATACAGCATCAAGTTCCCACTTATCTATCAAGCTCATGGAGTGGAGAATTTGTACCAAGAGACTTTAAAATGATGTCAAATGTATTTATTGAGCACATATTTATAAAGTTAGTTACTATAAATGTAGATCAGTGTTTTTCAAACCTCACAACTTTAAGGTGTGTGGAATTCTAACCCTATTAACAACTCTCCTTTACATTTTCAAACCGGAAGAAGCAAGAATGAAACTGTTGGAAAAGGTGACTTTCCCAATTGCTACTACTCCTGGCTTTGCTTTCATCTGATGCAGTCCTAGGGATAATGAATTTGATCTCTACAAATTTCCTAGCATACTGGTACACTCAAGAGATGTTTGTAGCAGAAAAAGTCAATTGCTGGCAAGAATGGTAGCTGGAAAACCATTTCTACATGTAGCTTTTCAAATCTTCTGCCATATCCTGGAGAATTCTTTCATCTATGTATGGCAAGGGTGTCAAACTCACATCATCACGTCATCGTCACGTGACGTATCGTTGCTTTCCCCCCCTTCGCTAAACCAGGCATGGGCATGGCCAGCATGTGACGCATCCGGCCCACAGGCTGCGAGTTTGATACCCCTGATCTATGGCAATGTTTTTCAAACTTGGCAACTTTAAGATGTGTGGACTTCAACTCCCAGAATTCTCCAACCAGCATGCTCAGATGAAAGCAGAGCTTGGAGTAGTAGAGATATAGCTGTTGAAAGAGCCACATTTATCAAGCATTTCATTCTTGCTTCTTAATTTATGTTTGAAAATTTGAAGCAAAATTAATCACAAGGATTAGAATCCTGGCTAAAATTAGCAAACTTACTCATACAACTGAAGCAGCTTAAAAGCACTAAAACAAATCAAAACATTTGTGCAAACCACCTTAACCACAATTTATGATCCAGGTTCAGAGAGCATATGAAACCTAATTCCATTGGGGCTCAGTATGTTTAAGAACCAGATCATTATGTGGCCAACGTAACATATCCAGAGCTATATTTGATAGGTGGCTATTGCCAATCTATACTCTCCAGAAAATGTTTCTGCGTGTGAAACATGCTTGTTTCATTCAAATATATTACCTGTGAAGCACATCTGTTCACATAATTATGATTTTCATTCATTTAAAACATCAGCAGTAGAATAATGCCATGGCCAGACATACCTGTGAGAGGGAAACTTTTCTTTCAATGCAGAAACAATTAAATCTTCCACCAAGTGATCAGTTTCAGTCACAAGATCTGCTGCAGATGTTTTGGTAGATACTTGCTTTTCCTCAGTGAGAGCTTTTCTAATAATCTAGAAAGAAAATATTATACAGATTTTATTATACAGATTTTCCCCATTATTTCTGAAAAACTGCTTTAAATTCTCAATAGAAATAAGTGATACAATTCTTAGTTGTGCCCACAATAACTTCTAAAATGATATCATGTGTAAAGTACAGTATTTTATTCAAGAAGATTCTGGTGTTGATTAACATAATTATCTTATTTTTCTGTTAAATTTTCTTCATTAATGGTTGCTGTTTAGATGCCACATCTTTGCTTCACAATTAGGATGCTAACACTTTATCACTGTATAAATGTATATATTGTGAATTCAGTAACTGCTATATTAGTATTTCAATCGCACATTATTTTTAACAAGAACTATCAGAAGAAAATATTTTGTACACTATCACAACTACATAAAATGGACTGCTTTTGACTTATTTAAACTGAGTTAAAATAAGTTAAACTGGTTAAATTAAGGTTGAACTGAGTCCAGAACTTGGTCCTTAATGAGTGTATAAGTGACATGCTGTAATTTTATACAGTCTGTACACGGACACCATTACAATAAGAATAATTTTAGTTTCTGCTTAAGCTTTTATATAGACAATTTTCTAGAAGCCTAGAAAAATGGGCCAAATAGAATATACATGATACAAAAATACAAACCCTATAATTTCTTCATTTTTTGCTTCTCCTTATACTGCCAAATATTATCTTTTAATCCTTTGCACTTTCTTTCAGACTAAAACATTAATTCAGGCAAAAATGACCATTGCAGAGTATCCAGAAATGACTTACAGTACAGTATAAATTCTGTTCTAAAGGCATGTAAGTAGAAACGTTTTTAAAGTAAACTCAAGGAAAAAGGAATGTCTTTAAAAGAGCAAGGAGAAGCTAAGCATGACTGAAAGCATCTGTTATTTCACAGGAATGTAAAATAAGTGCTTGGGCTGTAATCTTTATTTAAAATCCTTTTTTAAAAAATCCTATGAACTTACAGGTATTTACTTGACACAGTGATATTCCCATGGATTTCAAACAAGGCATATTTATTTATGACATTCTGGATTCATGGCCATTTACAAAGCTACATAAAAGCATAAACATGGTTTCAAAATTCAGTAACAGTAAACCCACTCCCAATTTGAGATTTAGAGAACTGTGACTTAGGATAGTCTTAAGTGCCCTACAAAAGGCGGTCAGGGAAGTTATGGTTGGGAACTCCTGAGCTAACACTGGGACATACTCAGAGAAGCATCATACTCTTGCCTTCCACTCCTTTAATCCCACACGTGAGGGGGAAATTCTCAGTATTCCCCATCAGGATGAATAAATTAAGTCAGTTCTAACTTAAGTAGGTGGTCCTGCGGCTGCCTTGAAACCATGCAATAAAAGCTTTTACAGATTAAAAACAGCACCTTGAATTGCATTTAGAAAGCTACTAGAAGATTATTAGAAGCTCTCATCCACTTGCAGACAGGCTTTTGCATTCTGTATCAACTACAGTTGTGGGGTAGCTTTCCAAGACAGCCACCTGAAAACCCATTGTAGTGATCTATCTAAGCGGTAATGAAGACATAGATGATCATTGCCAAGGCCTCATGCTCCAGGTAAATCCATAATTGATGTACCAGCCAAATCTAAGTAACCCTCCTCCAACTACAGCTTCTAGTTGCCTATAGTAGCTGTAGCTGTGAGTGTAGGAAGACACTAAATCACTGAACTGCTCCTTTAGACCGAGTGCCTCCCCATCTTGAGTCATCACTGGGGTAGACTAATCATTAATGGTTTCTGAACAAGTAGCATGTTTGTCTTACAGGGATTCAATCTTGGTTTGTTTTTCCCCCTGTCCAACTTCTAACAGCCTCCAAACAAGAAGCCAGGACCTGCATCCTCAGTCCAACCCATATTGCGTGTATACCGTAATTTGATATAATCAGCACTCTAGTGATCCTGCATCCTGTACTGATGGATTACTTTTTCCAGCAAATTCATGAGTTGTTAAATTCACAGAAGGGTAAAGGAACAAAAGCCTAGATCACTTCTAAGTTTGTTATTTATATATAGTACATTAAATATATTATATATTTTATATGCGGCCCAAGGCAATTCCTCTTCACTCAATGTGGCCCAGGCAAGTCAAAACGTTGGACAATCATGTGATAGAGCATTTCCCATAGATCATCCTATACAGTTCTTCAGAATTAAGAAGCTGAAGTGAATCTCAGTTACCCTCAAAGAGCTAATCCAATCATGACCCATTGTGTGCAGAGGCCAGGCCAGAGGGAATTTAAGCAATTTTATGTATGAAATCCCCCCCTAGAATCTCACGTGGCTTTCGGAGAGCGTGTTCTGCCTTGTGCCCCTCAAAAGAATGCAAACACCCATACAAGGGCTGCAGAGGCACTATCTGTAATCGCAATAAGAAGCATTATTTTGCCATACTTATTCATACAGTGTAATCTCAAGTATGAACAGTTACTTGAATCTAGTCCAATCTGCTCTTGGTTTTGGTCCACTAGTACTCTAGGTGTGTCTTTTGCCACCTCAACCCTCAGAACAGGTATAGTCCAGGATGGGCAGGATTTCATACATAAAATCTGGTTGGAGGTGATTTCATCAAATGTTGTGGTTACTTCAATACTCCAAAAATTGCTCAGGCACTCAAAAGAGCCACTTACCAGCTTACTTGGGATACCCCTAAGTGTTCTCTGGAATCCATTTAGATTCATTAGGCACTGGACCAGACTGTCCAAATACTGTAGGTCCTACCATCCTGCAGAGCCTCTTGGCAGTGATGAGGCTCATAACAAACAGGGAGCAATCTAACTACAGCAAAGATTTAATCTTTATCTTCCATTATCAGATGATATGTCAACTGCTTGTAGATTAACACCCTATCTAGTATGGCACCAAGACTGCCTGGAGTTGCCATGATGTCTCATGGAATCTTCCCTCAGAAACAGAAGTCTCCCAAATGAAAAGCAATGAGCTTTCTACCTCCTGCTCTCCAATAAGCTCCAAAAGATCACAAAAACACTCTGCTGTGCAGCAAGGTATGCAGTACACAAGAAAAGTTTCTAATTTGCCCTGTTGCCAAAATCACAAATAGGCCTGCACAACTTGTCACTTCCAGACCAGACGCTCTGGTCACTATTAATTCCAGACAATCATTGCTACCTAATGATACCTAATGCAGGACCTAGAACATGGCAGAGCAGATTTCCAAGAGGGCAACATCACAACTCACTGTCAACCCCAGGTCCCAATACTGTAAATATATGCTAGTTGTGCATACCAGGTTTGCATGCTCATCCACAACCAAATTGTGGAGAAATATGATCTTATCCTGTATAAATTTGGCATTAACCAGCAAAAAAGTTCCTGGGCTGAGAAAGCTGGCCTCTACACAATAATAAATCATCCACTTGCAGGACATATAGGAACAGATGCAAAATAGAATATTCAAGTTATCCAACTGCCATTTGGAAGGCCACAAGTAAAATCCAGTTCATAGACAGTCATCATCACAATTAAAAAACATTTTTATTGTTATCATGTTTCAAGAGGTAAAAGAACTTGTTAGAAATATACAGGATATGCAAACCACATTTCCTTTCCTCCCTACTATTGCTAAAGAAAGGTAGCAACCTAACTTAGGTTTCAGCCTCAGGCAACTACTCTAAGCATATACTATTAATAGCAAGTAAACTTTGCCCTATAAAGTAACAAAAAAGGAGTTGCAGTAGTTGGCAACTCACCACTTTGAGAAACTAAAACAAATGATACTGACCAGACTCTTTGGCTCATGAAGTGTTTCATCTAACAGGCCCAAATATCAAAGACATGACAAAACAAGATTTATAAAATCCACCGATAATTATCTTTTCCTGCTAATACATGTGAGTACAAACAATTCTGCAAAAAAACCAGCTACAACTATATTGCATGACGACTTTGAAAATCTTGTAAAGAAGCTCAAGATCCCCAGGGCTCAGTGATATCCATTCTTTCAGTTCATGAAAAGGACTGTAAGGGGAAAGAGTATTGTAAATCAGTGAATCAGTAGGGAGTATTTTATTTCTGGGACCCTTGTCGGAATCATCTAGGTTAGAGATAGTTGGAGGAAGATGGGTCACATTTCACACTAGGATTAGTAAAATTGTGTTTGACCGAAGGATGATAGATGGAAACAAAAATCCTGAAGGGCCTCATATAAAGGCTTGTGCATTCTAAGACGAAGCAATGTTGCTGAAATGGGGCTTTTAAATCATTAAAAAAAATCAGAATGAGGAATAAATTTCATGGTCATTATTGTCTATACCCGTGATGGCGAACCTATGGCACGCATGCCACAGGTGGAAACGCAAAGCCTTCTCTGCGGGCATGCCAGCCGTCGCCCCAGCCCAGCTCCACCGCGCATGCACGCATGCCTCCTGCCGGCCAACTGGTCTTCGGGTCTCTGCCACACATGCGTGGAGCGCATGCTGGGGATGCGTGTGCATGCATGGGGGCAGGGCGCATGCGGGGGCGCTCGCATTGCATGTGGGGGGTTCACACACATGTGCGCCCCCCGTACCCCGTTTTGGGCCTGGAGGCCCCCCCGCGCCCCATTTTGGGCCTGGAAAGCCTCATGCACCAACCTGGAAGCCAAAAATGGGCGAGGGGGGGCGCATGCGCAGGGGGGTGGGGCGCATGCATGGGGGGCGCTCGTATTGCATTTTGGGGGGTCGCGCATGTGCACTTTGGCCATTCGGCACCAAAAAGGTTAGCCATCACTGGTCTATACATTAATGCTAACAGCATGGAAAATAAGACAAGCTTGGGCTCTCAGCATAGAAAGTCATATACGATGTAATAAATATAACAGAGAACTGATTACTTTATCACTGTACAGTGATAAAGTACAGTAACAGATTACTATAACAGATTACTTTATCACTGTACAGTAAAATATATTTATTAAGTATAATGGAGACCTGGTACGATGACTATTCCTGGAACAGAGCAGTAGAAGGACACAATTTGTTTGAAAGGAATAAAAGTAATAGAAAGGGAAGAGTGCACTTTGTGTAAAAAATATGCTTGTTCAAAAATAACATATAAAAGCAACACTGTGTTGGTGTTGGCTAACCTAACCCAAACAAAACTAAACAGTTATCTACTTGCAACATTAAATATGGATCTGTATACAACCCTGACTGCTCTTTAGAAGGCCAGATCCTGAAGATGAAACTCAAATACTTTGGCCACCAAATGAGAAGGAAGGATTCACTGGAGAAGAGCCTAATGCTGGGAAAGATTGAGGACAAAAGAAGAAGGGGAAGACAGAGAATGAGGTGGCTGGATGGAGTCACTGAAGCAGTAGGCGTCAGCTTAAATGGACTCCAGAGGATGGTAGAGGACAGGAAGGCCTGGAGGAACGTTGTCCATGGGATCGCGATGGGTCGGACACAACTTCGCAACAACAACAAATACAGAGCTGGGGGCTGGATGCAAGGGTATAAATATCATAATATTGTACTCCACATTATAGGCCCCCTCTCCAATGAAGTTATACGCTTTTGCAGTAGACTCTATCACTATGTAATTAGCAAAATGACTGGTTGATTTTACCTCTCCTAAGAGGTTACTGTTTACTGGACAGTTTAAACTGAAGGAAAACTAAAATAAGAAATGTAGTGATCATTCCTACTTGGGAGAATAGAAATATTATGTCCTCTTAGGGTGCCAGTAAAAAAAACTGATATAGGAAGAAAACACTTATAAAAACATACAGTAGAGAATTTATTATCCAATGATTGTTACTGGTATTTATTTGTGGCACAGAATTTCTCAGTGATCCTTATTTTTCCTTTTTAAGGCATAATTTCATGATGAATGTTAAGAGCTGAGTTTTAAAAGCAATTGAAACTTGAAATATCAAGGTTCAAGTCCATCTCCACAAAAACTCATTGGATGATACTGAACTTAGAGCTTATTTTACAGAATTGTCATGAGGAAAACATGAAAATTTCACCATCCTATCTCCTAGAAGAAAGTGGTTAATACTAACACTCAAGGAGTGATAAGACTACACAGTATTATTATTCATTCCAGTAAATTCAGTTCTATTAGTTAAATTAGTATTTATTAAATTATTTTAATAAATGTGTGTCAGTCTGAACAATCTGAAACTTCATGAAGGGGTCAATGAGGTGAAAAGTTCGAGATCCCTCTTTATAGATCTATAGAGAGAAAACATATGTTAATCCTTCAAATAATATTGTGTAAAGGTGAATTTAAATATGCTGGGTTCACTTTCTGTGATTTATTTGTATAGCTTCATTTCCTAAGTTTCAAATATCCAATAAAAATGAGTATCAGTACCAAACCATGACACCACCAAAATGATAAAATATATGTCTACACCCTATTACAGAGCAAAAGTGCTTCTTTTCTCATGCTATCCGATCACCAGATTCTTTTATATCTTATCCTAAAAGAACATGTAGAGGGCAGATTTCTGCACTTATTCAGGAGTAACTGAAACCCAATGAACTTGATGGATTTGCACCCAATTCAGCATATCTGAATTACCACAAAGTGCAACCATGTACTTCTTTTCTCCAATCTGATCCCCTTCAAATACAATTCTCTGAAAAACGAGCTCAGTGCATTTGAAGGGATCCATGTTGGTGAAGGCTGGCTTGTGCACTGGTAGGTTCCCAAGATCCGCACGCAGCTGCAGCTCAGGTTAGCAAGAAATCTCGACGTAAATCTTACGAGAGGCAGAAGGAACAAAGTGCACCGGGGGGGGGAGCCTCCTTCGTTTACCGATGCCCCAAAATGGAGGGGGGGGGAAGAAGAGAGCAAAGAAAGTTTTCCGCCTCGGATATGCTTGCTCCCCACAAGGCTCCACGTGTCGCCTGACCCCGAAGCTCCTTATGCGACAGCCGCCCTCTTCCCCCCCACCAGCCCGAAGCAGCTCCCGCTCACCTGTCCCGCTTGGAGCGCGAGCTGCACCGCCACCTCCAGGCACTCTTCCCAGGGGTCGTCTCCGCCGGCGGCCGCTTTGCCTAATCCTCGCTGCCCGCTGGGGTTCATGATTACCGCCGCTCCTCCTCCTCCTCCTCCTCCTCCGCGCCCAGGATCCTCGCCTCCTCCCGCGTTTGCGAGGATCTCCGCGGAAATAGGAAAAGGGGGAGGGGGCTGTCGGTGCGGCAAGTCCTTGAACTTTCTCCGGCGCTGGAGGGGGCTTCCCTCGCTCGGGCTAAGGAGGGGGTTGTATACTTCACAGCCCCGCGGGGCGTCTCCTCCCCACTTGCCGAAGCCTTCCCCCCTTACAGCCGCTCTTCCTGCGCCGCCACCTCTAGCCCTGGCTGCCCTCTCGCCTTCCCTCAGCCACCTCGGTCGCCGGTACAGAGGAAGGCGGGAGAAGCTCCACTGACACAGGAGCCCGCCTTCCTCAGCCGACTGGCCAGGCTTGCCGCCCGTCTCGAGGAGAAACCGCCTCTCTCCGCGCCCAGCGCTCTTGCTGACACCTAATTTTAGGACATTGCGCTCAGGCTGGTTCCTCACGTAGCTAGCGAATCATGGGCGCGGGTGGGCGTTTCTAGGGCAATAGGATGTGGTTCACAGGAAGTTCCTCGCTTCTTCTTTTTTTTACACTCCCCCCCCGTTCAGCTCGCCCCCCCCCCAAATTTGAATTCCGTCTTTCTTTCGCTTTTTCCCCCTCCGGGAAAGCAGCGTTTGTGCTGCTTTGCAGGTCATTTTTTTTTTTTTTGCAAGGCATCTTCGGATGTTGGCAATGCAGTTCTTGAAAGTTCGCATTTTGCCAGATTGTCAGGTTAGGCTGGAGTTCCTGTCGTCAAAGGCAGTTCCTTTCATTTATTTATGATTGCAGAAATTAATATCCACCCTTTTAAATACAAATTCCCCGCCTCAGGAAACTGCGGAAGACCAACTGACAGCCAAAAAGCGAGTTCGGGTCTTCCAAAGCTAGTCCTTCCAAGGCTTTTTGCTAAAATGATTAAATTACGACAGTATTGAATTACCGCTGAGGGACAAGATAATATTTCTCTCGATGAAACCATTCACCTTATTTTCTATCAGAATGTTCTTTCTAAAAAAGAACTAAGAAAGTTAAAGGCTCCTCTCCCGCCGTTCTGTGATTGGTCAGATCCTCCAGACAAAATCGGCTTACAGGACATTTATCCAGCGCGCAGAAAAGATTTGAGTTCAACGAGCACATAACAAGCGAGTCTTTTACTATCTTAAATTAATTTTAAATTAATTAAAATTAATGGTAAGCAAGTAAATGGTAACAAGTCAATGTTAGTTGGAATGTTGATTTACTTTTTTCATATATTAAACGAATTTATTACAAATAGTGACCACGCAGAAGAAGTGTGAAGTGGGAGGAAGTAAATCCATCCTTCCTTTATAAAGAGAAAACAAATCTCTAGGAAGTGGTCCTATTGGATTATCTAATACTGGGGATTAGTTTGTCTGCTACAGCTTATGTATCAACCAGAATTGTTCACCTGTTTATAAAATAAGCTAAAACTGTTTCCTAGTTCTTGTTAAGTCCATCTGGGCATCTCTTGGGTTTACAATACCCAAGCTTGGGTGTTTTCTTGCAGACGTTTCTTTACTAGGCTAGGTAACATTATCAGCGTTAACCTATTCTGATAACAGTGTTCAGCCACTCAACTCTGAGCTACTACATATTCTCTCTTCTATTGGAACATGAGAACATCTATTTAATTTAGACTTTTTTAAGCAGACAGGATTTCAGATGAGTTGGTATTGGCAGGTGACAATTGCTATAATATGATGTGGGGAGGAATTAAATATGCCAATTTTAGGCTGGCAAGATTAAAAGAGCAATAGGGGGAAAAGGGGAGAGGAAGGAGAGGAAGCATCACTAAACAGTGCATTTTTATTCATGCTTTAGCAATAGTTCTTTTTCCCTTCTTCTGGTTTTGTATCCATTACACATTTAAAAGTTCCAATCTGGGGCATTTTGAGATTACAAGAACTAAAACTGCTTTTGAACTAGGTATGCTTTTGTAATTTTTCTAGTGGAAGTTTCACCAGGACTTCACTTACATCTATACTCCACTCTAGGAACCTGGATAATTTTTCATGAGCTACCAGTATTTTCAAGTACTCCAGTTGCCTTTTGGAAAAAGCATCTTTGGGACAACTGTGACCTGGATGATTGGGAATCTCCATAGATGACAGAGTATAATGTTGGTCTTGAAATCACATGCTGAAAGTTGCACTGAGAATTACAGGATTTTTATCAAACGTTCTTATAAATGTTGTTTTTAAAAAGATTCTAAATATTGTTTATAAAATAGGAATATGAATGATAGACAAAGCTATATATTCATTCCACCTTTTGCTGTATTTTTGTTTATTTCAGAGTGAATTGTGTTTTTTCAAATGCTAGGCAGAGCCTTTTATAACTTCTTATGCTCCTGGTGACTACATGGACACATCTCTTAAGTATTAGGTATGTTCACCACCTTGAGTTAACTCATAAAAGTAATAAAGACAGGATAAAAATGTAGTAAATAAATAATAAGGGGTTTGTGCCTCATTTCTTCCAATATGTTTTTTGACTTCCCAGTCCAGCCTATAGCTCTGGAATTTCCTGATCATTTCTTATTCAAATATACCTGGTCTGACCCTAATTAGTTTTTTCCAAATATGCCAAGGTGTGCTATATGCTATCACTTGCTCATATCTTTCATAGAGTTCAGTAATTTGGTTTCTCAATGACAGCATACTCCATATTTAAATAACCTTAGCTGGGTACTTCCAAGTAGGAAGCTCTTCCCAGTAGGGCTTTTATCATGCAATCATTCTGTCTCACTTCCAGAATTTTTCAAAGCCTCATGCTGTACAGTACTGTAGTCATGTGTTTGTTTTCCCACTGCAGAAAATCTACACAATGAACATATATTCTATTCCTTCTAGGTTATTTTCAATTATTGCACATCTTTGCTACTGAAAGACTTTCATTTGCATGCCACTGATTTTTAAAGGGATTCTAGACTTAATGAGAACCAGTTTGGTGTAGTGCTTAAGGCATCAGGCTAGCAACTGGGAGACCGTTAAGTTCTAATTCCGCCTTAGACACAAAGCCGGATGGATGGATGAGCCAATCACTTTCTGTCAACCCTAGGAAGGAGGCAATGGCAACCATTTCTGAAAAATCTTGTCAAGAAAATTGAAAGGACTTGTCCAGGAAGTCTCTGAGAATTGGACATGATTGAACAGAAGGGGAAAAAAACTGCTGGGTTAATATGGTACTAAGGTTTCTAGAGACAGATCATGCTCCATGCAAAACATTTTTGAAATCTTCCAAATAGGTTTTTGAGTGCAATTCAAGGTGCTAGTTATCATCTATAAACTCCCACGTGGTATAGGGACAGGTTATTTGCAGGACTGCCTGCTCCTGGGGGTATATGCCTATCTCATATGTTCTAGTAAGTAGGGCACTCTCTGGATTTCTTTATTAAAAGAATTCCATTATTATGAACTCAGGAAGTAGCCTTCTGTGTAGTGGCACCTGCCCTTTGGAACAATCTCCTCCAATTCTGCAGGCCTTTCCCCAGCTTTGGGGTCAGGTTGAACTGTAGAAGTTTTCAATTCTATTCAACATTTTATTAATTAATGAGTTGTAATGAATATTATTATGTGTTAATTATGATTTGGGGTGGATTTTTTAGTATCCTTCCCAGGCTCAAATAGTTACAATTGGGCAGCCATATACAGTAAATGCTAGATAGGTAAGATTCCCGAGAGTTTGGAAAAATTACAAAGCTCTTGAACTCCACCAATCCATTCTGGGTGAAATGAAAAGGAGAAAATGGGACAACAGTGATTTTTCTCAAGAGTGGCTTGCTTGACAAAAAAATCCCAAGAGTCATAGCATAATTTTGTAAGAATTGCAAAACTATACCAGAAATTTGCAAGCTGTTCATCAGTCATATTATTTTTCCCTGAGAAAGAAGATGTTTCACTTCTCATCCAAAAAGCTTCATCGGTTTTGGCAGGATGGCGAGGATGATGGAAGGATTAATTCTGACAGGATGGGGGAGGGGGTTGGAAGGATCATCTTTCTTTGCAGTCATCTGGTCATTAGCACTCTCTCTGAGAGTGATCAGACCATACCAGATGACTGCAAATAAATATAATCCTTCCCTCACCCTGTGAGAACTAATCCTTCCATTGCCCCCACCATCCTTGCCAGAACTAATGATGCTTCTTGGATGAGAAGCAAAGTGTCTTCTTCCTGAGGGGGGGGAGGAACCGTCTAGTAACTAGACTAGTTGCTTTTGAAGAAGCATTGAGACTAAGGGGCAATTATTGTTTCCCACTATCACATTGCATGGATGGCTTGGTTCATTACATAAGTGAAACAAGTATCAAATGTGTGTGTTATTTGGCCACTCAAAGTCCTTTTGTATATTGGTAGAACTCAAAATACATAGCTGATTTAAAGTGGCTGCTTGGAGCCCAAAATAGTAGTCTCCTTCCCAAACAAATCAATATGCCAAAGTCACCTATTGACAAACAAGGGTATGGAGCACTGGAGGCTCCACATAGGAAGGAGACTTCATACTTTGTTTCTCTTCATACTTTCTTTCTCTTTCAAAGGAAAGAAAGAAAACTGCAATCCATGAAAGTTTATGCCATAATTTATGTAATAATCTTTATGGCACCATAATGTTTTTGTTGTTGCAGCAGACTAAGATTCCCCCCCCCTTCTGGATAGTTTAGGAATTTGATAATTGCACTGTAAATTGGAAGAACAGGAGAATTCATATAGCGACTTGCTAAAAAAAGATAGCTGAAGAATAAGGTATAGATCAGGTGCTGTAAGAAAAACAGTTCCCTTCTCTGATAACTATCTTTTGACATCAAAAGGGGATATATCCGAATGTAAGCCACAATTGACAATCTTAATATAGAAACAGTTACAGCGCACAATCTTTAGTTTCTTTGTTTCAGACAGAACATTAGAGGTAAACATCAGTATTTTGTATTTTGCCTGGAGGAAAAAAAAGGAAGGCAAGGAGTGTATGTGTTCAAGATAAAGCATGTACTAGCTTCTCTGTAATCTTTACAACTGGTGTTTAAATTAAGAATAACTTGGCATGCAAAGTATTTCAGCACTCCTGCCAAAGTATTCCAAAGTCAGATCACTAAACAAATGCTTAATCACAAATGCAGAATAAAAGTAGGAAGCAGGATTTGCTGCTACTCTTTTACTGTGAAGAAGAAAAAAATCCAATACAAACAATGGGAGACATTTAGATAGTGCTAATATAAATGTTAGTGTGAATGACTGAAGGCCTTGAATCTAATGTATAAGCCTGTCCTGCTCCAGTCCACAGTATCTCTTTTTGAGATTTATAAATTTGGGGATTCTCATTGCTCTCCTGTATACTTAAAGTCTATAGATAAATTTCAAGATCCATTAGGTTTTGTAGTTTGACTAGTATGAGGTTTTTTTCTGTTTTGAACTAGAATGAAGATCCTATCCATAAACTTGTTTTAAAAAAACATTGTTTGTATTCCTCTCCAGCATTATGCCAGACCTAGAATGGAAGCAAACAAGAACTGCATGCTGTTAGCTAGCACAATTTTAGTTTAATTACAACTTTGACCAGCAAATATAGTTAGAGTATTTACATGGTCCCCCCCATAAAATGCTTAAAATGATGAACAAGGGTTTTGGAATATTTAGAGGTGAGGGCCACACATATACATAAGCAATCTTGACCACTACCCAATAATTTTCAGAAGGTTTTGGAATGAAGTGGAATTAAGTTCCTCTCTTTTCATTGCATATCATTTTAAAATAATTGATTTCATCTTGCTAATAGCAATACAACAATCCTAAGCAGGTCACTTATTCCTTTTCAACCCTAACCCTCTCTCTAAAATACTGGGTTAACAATGCTCTTCAGTGTACCATATAGGCCAGCTGCAAATATGCTTTCATTAAATTGTTTTGTATCAACAGGACTAATTTTCATGAGTTACAGTGTTGCTGCTAACAATGCAGAACGTTGGGCAGAAAGACAAGATATAAATAAAATCAGTCTATGATCCAATTCAGTAAAATGTGCAAGAGGTCTCCATATTTGTAGTAAGTGTTGTAAGGAATATCCTTCTGGGTTCGGTTCCAAGTGGGGAAAAAGACACTGGAAGCATGGGACTGCTTGGAAAGGTGGTTTAATGGTGGACAGCAGGACCACATGGTCTGAGGTCCTGGGAAAAGGGGGATCACATGCCTCGAGGATGTTGAGAGAAAAGGGAGTTGCTGAGAGTCCCTGAGTTTTTTATAACCTCTGTTGGGCCCCATCAAAGAGTTTCCTGTTCCTGTATAAGAAATGCACTCTGATTGGTTGTCAGACTCCCAGGGGGCAGGGGTCTTAGCTAACTCTGTAGGCTGTCTGTATCCCAGGCTAGTTTGAGTGGGCAGAGGGCTAATCCTATCTTTGTTATGTAGAATAGACTGCCCATTGACAAAGGTGGGGGGGATGAGTGAGTTTGCTCTGGTCTTAATGGTCCATTGACAAAGGTGGGGGCTACTACGAGTGAGTCTATTTTCTGCCTAAAAACATGTTTCTCCAGGGATAGTCTATATAATATTCTGTCTTTTTAATATTTCCTAGGATATTTCATTTTTCTAGGAGGGGGTGGGTGCTAACTTCCTACATAAGTGACTATTGTAAAGAGCTTCATCCTCTCCTCCAATAACCCCCCTAGTGGCACTTCTACATAGTTTCATTGTCAAATGGTTAAACAAAAGAATTATGCAATACTGGGACTGCTAATTGCCAAGGAATCTCATGAATTAAGTAGTTCTTCCTTCAACTGGCCAATGAAGCAGCACAAAAAAGTGTTTCAGCCAGTACCCTATTACCATACCTCTTTGTTTTTATGAAAGAGTGGAAAAATCTTGCCCCTAAAGCAGGTGATTGGCAAAATTCACCCTCAGGTACTTTTAATTCAAGAAGGGGGGGGGATTCAATGGGCTAGGACAAAGTGATTTTGACTGCCACCCTACAGCAGCTATGAAAATGTTTCAGTGCTATGTTTGCAGTGTTTTCTCTGGAAGAGCCAATGAAATGAATTTAATTAATTCAACTAAGAAGATTCCCTCAAGACCAACTGTGTTGAAAATTGGGTATGATGCCAATCCAGATCAGCAGCCTCTGTATGGAAGGGGTTTAATTAAAGGACTAAAACGATTGTGCGGCAAACTCCAAGTAAGCTCTTCTGTCCTTGAACAAAGAAAGAGATTTCAGTCTTTGCTGCCATCTAGTGATCATCTGGTTTTTGGCAGCCCAGACTGGTAGGTCTGTCTTGAAAGATAGCTTATATCTGACCCTCTTTAAATTCAGAAAAGGATCAATTAATATTCCACATTACAGAGTAAGACTTCTTGTGATACGTGACACTGGAGTTGGAATCCCTCCAATAAGGATGGCCAGCTTTTGGAGGCACCAGCAGACGTGATCAGAACTTTGAGAGCAGGGGTAGGAACATTCACAGACTGTTTAGTTTTGTGCAATCACAAAATGTATGCCATGATGAATGTTGCCAGTTCCAAAACTTAAATAGTATAGGACAAAGATAAAGAATTACATATTCCTTTGCAGCTAAATCTTACCTTAAACAAGTTGATAAGAACATAGTGTATAATTATTCAAGATGTTACTACTTAGCTTCTGATAGAATAAAATATTTTCTTATCTTCCCCTTGACTGATTCCATTTTTTCAGAGCTTAACCAAGCAGTTCGTGGTAATTACAAATGTATCAGCCTCCCAAACCCAGTTTGTTTAAAAAAAAAAAGCCAGCTGAAGTGATGGCAGTCAGAATTCTTTATGGAATTGTGCTTTTTAACTAAAATCAACGTTAAGTTTTTACATTTTTCTAGACAAACTTATATTTAAATATAACATTGAGTATTGTAGCATAAAAATATTACATAAAATTTACACATTCCATAAAGGTTACCATCACACGACTTCAGCTATCTTTGAGTAGAAAAGTGTAATTTCGAATCTGACTCTTTAAGCACATGTTTCTTACATCACCCATTTAACCCAGAGGGGAGGAGATGCCGCCGATTCGGGATCCCGTCACCATGGGAACCATGGAGCGGAAGTCCTGGAAAGGGACCTGATCCTATAGTCGCGTTATTATGGCGTCACTAAATTCTTTCCGTAAACAAACGTGGGTTTACTTTTCCACCCAACGAAAGCGCGCGTGTGCGTGGGAACCGCCTGCGAGGAGGGCGAGAGCTTCCTCATTCGGACACGCTAAAGCCGTTTTAACCCGTGTGGTGAATCTTTCCCTGTTTCCGGTTAACCCCCCCCCCCCGCTTTGAAGAAGAAACACTCGAGCTAGTGAATTCGGGACAGGCGGGGTAGCGGACGCCGCGCTTGCGGGGGCTTTTTGACCGTTGCCTGGGCATTTTATCGGACCGCTGGGAAACCCCGCGGCTGGGCCCGAGCCGATCCCGCCCGCTCTCCTTTGTTGGGCGTGTCTCTTTCTGGAGGGGGCGCTGCCTTGACCCTGCTCCCGCATGTTTGGCCTCTACCCGGTGTGGGAGGCCGTGGCAGGGAAGCGGATGGCGCTGCCCTCAGTTCATAGATGCGTCCAAGTGAGTGAGGAAGAGCATCTGGCCGGGGCCGCTTGGAGCAGCCGAGTTTCCCTCCACCTGCGCCAGCCAGAGAGGGTTGGATTGCAGTTCCCCTAATCCACCGCCGTTTTGGGTGGGAAAGGCAGACGCTGTAGGCAGGGCAGAAGTTCTCAGTCTGGGCCACTTTGAGACAAGCGGGAGCTCAAGTGGGAAATTGCGAGGGTTGGAGTCCACCTGTCCCAAAGTTGCCAAGTTTGAGAAACAAGTTTGATGTAGGGCATCGCTCGGGGCAGGCTGCTCCGGAGACCCACTTCGGGGAGAAGGAAAGACGAGCTGTGGGAAGATGGCTTCAGGGTTTTTACTCGGTTTCCCAGAAATTCCCGTGTATCCTTATTCTGCAGACCACGCAAGGCGCCCAGTTTTAGCGCTCAACTTTTGGCATCGCTCTTCAAAGAGCCAAGTCCCTTTTTCCTCCGAGGCAATTAAAAAAATAGATATTTTTCCTCCTTTTTTTTTCTAATGATAAATCGGGCTAGGAATGTCATGTTGGGGATATATACTTCACCAAAGCAGTACAGCTATCTTTTTCCCCCATATCAGGAGTGTTTGTGCCTTTGGATATCTGCGTGATTAGTAGGAAGGTAGCTTTAGTCTTCTCCTCCAGCAGTCTTCCACCCCCCCACCCCCCATGGTAAATTTTATAGCTATTAAAAATGTCTCCATTCTCTCTCTCCTTTTAAATTTGTACTCCTAGTAAAAATTACTCCCAATGCAGATCAGTCTAGAAAATGTTCTAAAATGACATTTTTCTTGCAGTTTCTTGCAATAGTAAGATAAGGGGAGATTTTGAGGAACCTATATCTCCCAAAATTTATACATGCTCAAATTAAATGGCTGCACAGCTGATTCCATCAAAGTTTCTCAGGGGTAATGCTACTCCTGGATATATATTTTATTTAGGATACAGGAATATTTCTTAATGGGAAACCAGTAGTAAAAATGGTATATAAAAAACAGATGTGTGTAGTAAAAGGTTAGAGCTGGAAGGGGCTGCTTTTTTTACTGCTAGTAGAGAAACACTAATTAAATATAATAGCATACAGGCTTTGGGAAGCTCAGAATGCCCATATAAAGTAGACCTGCAGAGTTTATACTTTATGATGTGAATAGAGAATGAAAGTGGAATGAATTTAAAATTAACAAAGTTTAGATAAGGTGGCTAGCAGATGATGTACTGATTGAAAAGTGGGAATAAAGTGAATAAACGGAGTTTTATACGATATGTGACAGACATGCAGATGACTTGCAACATGCTTTTCACCTTAATCAAATTGATGTATATATTAATGTCAGAATTAATAATAAAAGATACCTGTTGGGGGAAAACTTTCAATTATAGGCTACAGTGATTGATAATTTTACGAAGTGGGGACATTTGGTTTTTTTGAGTTTTGAAAGTATGTGTAGGTCGGTTCTTTAAAGTGTTTGATTAAAACAACGGCAGCCTTCAACAAGGAACATGAATTATTTTATACTATGAAGTATATATTTAATATATATAATTTATAGTATATATTTAATGTATTACATTACATTAAATAACTAAGCTGCATTTACTTGTATGTTTATTAATTAAATTTATATGTCACCCATCTTTCCAATAAGTCAACTCTGGGCAACTCTTTGTTTTTAAACACAAGAAAAATTATTTCATTTTTCCAGCTCAATCAAGAAAATCAGCTGCTCCTTAAAAAGCTGAGGCATGTACGCCTAAAAAACAAGCAGCTGGAATATGATGTAGTGCAGCTGCATGATAAACTACATGAGCAAAAGAAGTGCTTGCCTGCCTGTGTCACAAGGAAAGAGTAAGAATGGCTATACTCTAAGCACGTGCCTCTTAAGAATCTAAGATTTCAGTTAGTAGTCTAATATGTATAAAGATTTAGCTTCTCATCTGTTGGTTTGTTGATTAAAGCAATATTTGATTCAAGCTTACATAGAATCATTGATGAATGAGTTTAAATTGAGGGCCACATCACACACTTTTAGACATTCTTTCCTAAAGTTTATTTTTTTAAAGAATTCACATAGAAATATAATGATTAAACATTAAGCTAAAAATCTGTATTTATAAATACCCAACACAATATTTTAGCATAACATACTAACTTTTGATAGAATCAATTGGTCTATAATTAATATTTGTACAGGTTGTAGCCCCAATTCTTGAAAGGTTTTGGCCTGTTGTAATTAGGACATAGTGTGGCATTTGCAAGACCGGATTAGTACTTTTGTTATTTTAATGAAAGGCTCTTTCATAAAGGATGAAAGGATTCTTGGTTTTTGTGGAATATAGGCAAATGGAACTGGGTTCTCTGCCTGACTTGGTGGGATATCCTTTATGTCCAATAAATAGATTTTACTGGATTTGAGAATGTTTATTTCCAGAAAGATGAACTTGGGTTGTTAAATGGAAATAATATGTATGAGAATTGAAATTACAGTAGTTTGAGAAACTGGCAGAGGCTTTTTAATCAATGTATACAATACTTAAATTGGAAAATATGGAGAATTTTAAACTAGCCTTCCTAAACGTCTTGCTTTACAACTCTAATCACCTTAATGTAGAGTAGCCATAGGCCTAAAATGCCCAGGCATAATGAGAATGTAGTCACAGATTATCGCAGATTATCAAGTTAGAGACTACTATATACTTCAATTTATGATCACATAACTATCCATGTCTTTTTCCTCTGATTATGTGTTTTTTATATAGATGTATTTATTTTCTTTGAGATTAAAAAAATAATGTTAGTATTCTTTCTCAACATTATTGGATTTTTTAGGAGGGTTAGATAAAACCCCCATTACATTAGGAATATTTATTCAATCTGAAGAAAGAGCTTTTATTTAATTGGCTGTTTATTTTAGTGTGCAGATTCAAACAGAATTTCACTTATACCATAAAGGTGATGGGGTTCATCACAAGGAACATGATGTAGTAAAGGAACATGCCAGGTGAGTTTTGGAACCCTAGTCAAACATACATCTTAGCAAATAATTTGGGTTCTTGGTCAACAATACAACATTGTAAACAAAAGCCTTTAATGACACTACAACCACTCCTTATACTTTTATCCATAAATATATGGATCCATCTTTGAGTTATTTCCTGCTCAGTGTTGAACCATTTGTTAATGTACATTATATTCTTTTATTTGACACTATAAAAATGTTCTGCTACCGGTAGTTCCCCCTTCTATAATAGATGATAGAACAAAAGTTATATCGGTGGTGTATAGTTTTTTAATTACATATTGCCAAATAGAAAGCTTCCAAAGAAGAGTCATCTACAATTATAAAAATAAAGTTTTATAGTAAAACATTACCGTATTACTGGTAAAATGCTCACTTTAAACAAAAATCCCTCGATATTTTATTGGTCCATTGCTGGACCAGTGGACTGCAGTAGATGCATGGTTTTTTTATTTCTCCCAAAGGGACACCAGTGGCAGTGGTGGGTTTCTCTTACCTTCCCTACCGGTTCGGAAGTGCACGCACATTACATCCGGGTACTGACCCTCTGTACATGCACAGAAGCCTTTGCGCATGCGCAGAGGGTTCGTTGCCAGCCGCTTTCAAGCAGCGGTGACCAGGTAACTGGTTCGGGGGTGTGGCAAGCCGGCCATCACTACCGGTTCGGCGAACGGGGCCAAATTTCCGCTACTGGCTCACGCAAACTAGTCCGAACCGGTAGCAACCCACCTGTGGGCTCATACCCTCATTCCATTGCTTGTGCAGTGAACATGAGAGGAAAAGAAACATGGATATGCAACAGTCCAGTGGTCCCCAACCCAGTCTGTGGCTTGTTAGGAACTGGGCCACAAAGCTGGAGTTGACCGGCGGGTGAGCAAGCAAAGCTTCATCTGTATTTGCAGCTCCTCCCCAGTGCTAGCATCACCGCCTCATCTCCATCTCAGATCATCAGGCCTGAGATTTTCATAGGAGCACAAACCCTACTGTAAACTGTGTGTGAAGGATCTAGCTTATATACTCCTCCTTCCCCTCCCGGTGCATGGAAAACCTGTTTGGTTCCCGGTGCCAAAAAGGTTGGGGACTGCTGCAACAATCCACTGAAGGAAAAGATGTTGAAGGACACAGCACAACATGTCAAGCGCAAGGGAGTCCACAATGGGGATCCTACACAGAACCTCCGTTAATTGGAAGCAGCCAAAGTGTGGTGAATTGTCCAGTATTAGATTACTGATTTTGAAGGAAGATGATCTCAGGCATTCAGAGACTCAGCTATGTATAAGAAAGTGATTGGTGCTTGCAATTCTTGCATTACATGAGAGAGGTGCTGAAGCAGGGAACTTCTACCAGTTGGAGGTTCTGTTGAGCACAGTCTATACAGATCACCAGGCCATCGCTGTGGCTAAAACAGATAAATAGCTTCCATTGTTTTTCAGTGAACGTTTGTATAGATACTCATTTTTGGAAGACTAACGATTCTTCTTTTGCTTCCAGAGTGCTTCAGATGTATAATGAACTGAAGAAAAGGTACAATAAAGAAGTCAAAACAAATCAAAGACAAAATGAAACAGTTGCAATGCTGTCTGTAAGCTTTAATCATTTGATCACTTTGACATAAACTAAAAAAAAATACTGAAATGTGTTTGGTATATATAGAATATTAGTAGTACTGTATTTTTGTATGTTTCATAAGCATATTGCAAGATACATTTACTGGTCTGTTTTTCATTCAGTTGCGGTTTCATTTTAATAAATTGTCACATGTACAGTATCTCTGTCCATCACTGCTATTAAAGTTAAATGACAATGTCATGGAGTATCTGCGTACAGACAATGTTTATGGCATTGCGTTCTTGAATTATAATTTTTTCATATACTGAAAGAACAGTCATAAACTTTCCCTTTTTAAGTTAACATGATAATCATTTGGATTGAAATGATGTAGGATAATTTAATTTGGTCTTTTGTTTTTATGATACATGTCTGTCTGTCTGTCTGTCTGTGTCTATCCTATCTCTATCTATCTATCTATCTATCTATCTATCTATCTATCTATCTATCTATCTATCTATCTATCTATCTTCTTGCCATGCTCTTGCTTTAATCTCGTATCCAGCCCATGAGTGAGGCAGCCTTATAATGAATGCCATTTTGCAAAAATACGTTAGTGGCATTTATCATTTCCAAGTTTTGTTTAAATAGGACAATGACTCTTTAAATCACATATTTATTTCTAACTTCTGATGCAGGTTTTTAAAAATGTAATTCTGAATGGATGCCCCAATTGCCCTTCCTTAGTATGTTTAAGAACGTGTTAATTTTCTTGTTCAACTATTTAAACAGGGTAAAATTAATGATCTGGAACACCAACTTCATTTAGCAAACCAAAAGATAAATGCCTTGGAATATAAAAAAAAGGACAAATTTGTTCCAATTCAGAGAAGAATGTCATCTGACAAATGTATGTGCAAAAAGAAGGGAAGCTGTTCCTGCAAATATTTAGGTAATACTTTTTTTTCTCATATATCTGCTTCATTGGCTCTTGATCTTGTGTTACCTTTTGACATATTCTCATCTATGACTAAATGAAAATTAGAATTTTGTAAATGTTTATACTGGGCATAATCCCAGAGTCCTAGAAACAGACTGATGCTTTCTCAGTTCAGATTGTTGGGGCTGGGTAAGCAGGAATTGATTCAAGAACTTTCCCAATTCTCTTCTCTGCTGCTAAGCTTGGGGGGGGGGGACTTATACCAGCTCACAGTGATAAGAGGAAAAAAACAAGCAAAGATTACATTTTTGCTGTGCTGTACTGTACAGAGATTTTAAAATATGGTTTATTTAAAAGAAAAAAAGGAAATGGAAAACTTCTAGTCTTATGAATTGGTAGAGACAGCATGTGAGCCTTAGTATGCATGCACATGTACTGTGGTCATATTTCACAAAAATTTCACCTCTACATCTACATGTACATTGTACAGTGAGAGATGTAATATATATTCATAGAAAGGAAGGGGCAAGGCAGCAGGATCCACAGGATTTAAGGAGCTGCACCGGATTCCTTGATAGTCCACGTGTAGCTCCTGAGCCAAAGGTAATACCTCTGTGTCTATAAATTGAAATCCAGTAGTCTGAATACTAGATTGCTCTTACATTGAAAATGAATATAATTAACCCCCTCCCACTCCAAAAAGACTTAGCAATTAAAAACACTTTGTATTAAGATGCAAACATGGCTTACTGAAGTGGTACCATAATTATATTTTGTATAGTCTCCTTTATTTAGAACAGAGGTGGGAACTATGGTCCTTTTATGACTTGTGGACTTCAACTCCCAGAATTCCTGAGCCAGCAGCAAGTCATAAAAGGGCCATAGTTCCCCATCCCTGATTTAGAAAATCAAATTTAGAATGATATGAATGCTTACTGTTGTTAAAGAGAGTTGATGATATGTACTGTTTATTTTTAGGCTAGGACCAGGAAATAGACCATCACTTGTCATAAAGTTTACTGGCTTTATTTCTGTCAGTGTAACCTATATTATAATGAGAGTAGATAGAGGAGATGTGTATTACTAGAGAAGAAGAAGTGTTGTTCTTATCGCCTTATAGAAAGTGCTGTCAATAAATTAATGATGTGCAATTCTGAATAGATTTTTAAATTATAATCTGGTACATATCCTCTGTGCTAATTTGAGTATATTGTAACTGCTATCGCTGAGCGACATTTTTTTTTACCATATTTTATACTTCTCTGGCCCCTGCATTATATAAACTGGTCTTTGCTGCTGTAGAGAATTTCTTGCCCTATACAGCCAAAATATTTTTCTGTGCTTGGACCAGAAACCCATAAAACAAAGGGAGGGACTTAGTTTTTGGCCTAAGACAAGACTAGAACTCACAATGTCTTGGTTTATAGTGTGGTTGCTTAACCACACCATTAAACTTCATACTGTTAACATTTTCTCTCCCCCCCCACCCCCAAGACTTTTAGACTGACAACTGCTTTATACCACTGCTTGCAGATCTAGGGTTTCCAGAGTCTTGAGATTTTCCCAGCTGCATTTCCTTTGACTGTCTCATTATTCTGAATTCTCTGTAAGATAACTTGACTCTTCAACAAATAAAATCAGATGATGATAAGACCATAAAACTGAAATTGAAATACTGTATTCTCAGGTCTTAAAACTGACACAGTTCCTAAGAGGAAAACCTGATTTTCAGAAGTGAAAACAATTCTAAGATACAGTTAAAAAAGAATAAGAACATTAATTTTTATCTTTTAATGACTTTAAAGAGATTACTGTACTTATTGTACTTTAGACCAATTGCTTTTTGAGACACAGCGACTGAAGATGGAAAATGAAACGCTCTCCAAAGAAAGACGAATGTTAAAAAATGAGCTTGCTGCATTAGATAAGGTGGGTTCTTTTTAAAAAATCTTGAGGCAATGTAGAGAAAGCTCCCATTTGCAAATGTAAAATGTCTGCTATGGGAGATAAAGTTTTATGCATTGTTACATTGTGATCACGCTCTAGAAGCTTTGGCTTTGCTGATCAGTGGATAGGGATAGGTTAAGTAATGCTCCCCCTTCCAAGCAGGAACTTATTTAAGAATGTATAATGCTCTTTGCCTGTTTGTATGTATCTTTGGATTGAAGATACAGTCGTCTGTTAAATGTATTGTTCTGTGTATTTAAGACAGTTCTTTGAAAACTTCTAAGTGTAGGGTGTGATACTGTATAGGATGAACTCATGCTATAGATTATAATATGAAGATGGATAATAAAAAGTCCTAAATATATAATCCTTTCTTCTATGTACAGTCAATTCAATTTTCAAATAATTTCTTGTTATTTTAAGATTGTAATATATCTGTTAAGAGATACTGTATACATCATTTGATTTGGACACTATGTTTATCTGTAGAAAGGGAATTTGTTTTATGTCTTTGTATTAAATTTGGAACCTTAGAAATATGGTCAGTTGAATTCATTATTTTAACTGATTTTATACACATAAGTACAATTTATAAAAACAAAACACAGAATTCTATAATTAAGGATTTAGTGCTAGGGCAGGAGGAGTTGTAATTCATTATTACAAATGTAGTATTCATTATTACAGCTGTAGGATCTGATAACAATTTCTTCAATTAGCAAATATTGTAATTATTTGAAGAGAGGATGTTCTTTGTAGCAAGGAACAAAGTTTGAGACAAAGTATCTAATTCAGAAGTAGAATTTAAGTAAAATATTTTGTGTCATAATTTTCCAGGATTTCTTTGATGAAATAGAAGATTTAAAATATGCTCTACAAGAAGCCATAAAGCTGAATACCCACTATGAAAAGTGTTTAAAACAGTTAAGTTCCACTTATGGAATCACTCTTACATCAATGTTGACAGCTGGCAATTCTCGTACAACTTTATGGAAATAACATGCTCAATCAAGATTATTATTAAAGTATACTGAGTGTACACAGAAAAATAAACTCTCAACA
Organism: Thermophis baileyi; assembly: GCA_003457575.1. NCBI lineage: Eukaryota > Metazoa > Chordata > Lepidosauria > Squamata > Dipsadidae > Thermophis > Thermophis baileyi. Next base: position 650,524 of record QLTV01000967.1, on the reverse strand, counting down.
GAGTAACTTCTTAATTTGTGCAATAAAATCATGACTCTTACCCATTTTTCATTTTGCATAATTTGTATATTTTTTATTCTTTTTAATAAATTTAGGACTGGCTTTAATGCAATGCTTAACTGTGGTTTAGCATTCAGTGATTGTGAACGCTCATCCGTTTTCTCTGTCTTCTGGAGGCATATATCTAAAGAGGAAAATAGAAGTAATTGATTCTGATTTTAAACTAATTGTAGCGCTTCCTTATGTTTGAACTTGGGGACCTATATTTAGCTCAAACTATGGCTTGTTCAATCTGAAGGTATTTCAAGGTTATTTTATAACTTAGATGTGTGGAACTTTTTTTGAAAATTGTGTGATATGTCCAGGAAGTAATTGTTAAAAGAATAACTTTGGGCTATATTCTCAGCCCATTTTTCCTTACAAAGTTATTGAGAGAATAACATAAGGGGAAAAAATATGTAACAGGTCTTAAACCAGTGGTCCCCAAACTTTATGGCTTGGCGGCCCAGCAGGGGGGGGGAGGAGAGGGGAACCAGCTCGTGGGCTGGCATGTGCGTGTGTGCCAACCATCATTTGTGCAAGTGCAGCTGACCCACCACTTGTGCAAGTCGAGCTGACCATGTGTGCGCTGGCCAACTGCTCACATGGCCCAGTTCCAATTGGGCCACAGCCCGGTAGTGGGCTACAGCCTGGGGGTTGGGGACCCCTGTTTTAAACTACTAAGATGATTGTGCTGGTGATAGATAAGCAAGATGATTTATCTGTAAGCCTATGATATACTTGCTAAATAATTTGTCTATAAAATAGCTCATATTTGTTTAGGTTTTGGCTCCATAGAGGAAGATCTCAATGAGATGACTGTGACAACATCTGATGTTATCTAGGATTTGGGTTCAAACAAGAGATAATAAATTGTTTGAATTGATAGTGTCCCTTACCACACTCTTAAGGAGTACATAAAATGCTAAGAACATTTACATTTTAAAAACGTAAATGATATACCTTTTATTCTTTGATACATATATTCTGTAGGTATATCCTCTTAAAAGTATATTTTTAAATATAAGAATTGCTTACCTAAATTATTGAAGATATTTCTTCAATTTCAGTTGCAGACTATTCTAGAGGAAGTAGATTTCTTTCTTTTGGAGTTCAGGTTTGGAGCACAGGACAGAAACCACATATGTCACTTTAGCAGATGACTGGGTTAAGTCCTAGATAAGGGTGTGTATGAGTCCTGCCCTTATTCAAGAAGCTGAGGCTCACCCATAGAACATAAATGGTCACAAGAAAGAACAGGCAACCTGTTTCAATTATTTAGTAGCAGCTATGCTTGATCAGGAAAGCTCACTGCAAATATGCAGCTGCCACTGGACAAAGATCTGCAAATTGAAGCTCTGCTTGATTTTTATACACATTTAAAACAGTTTCCCCCCTGTAAACCTAATAGTACCCTGTGTGTTATATTAAAAATGACAGTTTGGAGGAACTTTTGGAAGTCTGCTATGGACTCCACCTAAAACTTGAAGATTCTGCATGACCTGCTTTAATAAACAAGTCTGCTCAGAAAGCGAGCCTATCGAGCTCTGGTTTTCTCCTACCCTGAATAAGGGTACGGTCCACCTCCTCCGGTACCTTAGGCTAATTTTAAACAGCACCGTTTCTGTGCTCGGTACTGCCTGATTTTGGAACGGTTCTTTGGACCAAGGCGACACTGCTGCGTCGATTGCATCCGAATGCCACGATCGCCCAACTACAAGCCACGATCGCCATGGAAACGCCTAGCCGGTAGGAACCTGCAGAGCAGCACCTTAGCCCGAGGCGGATGTGAAGAGCCAGCAAGAATTACTCATCCGAACATCCCGCGAGGCCAGCGTGATCCAGGTAGGGATGCCCGCTCAGACCACGATCTACTCAAGCGGGCGAATGAGAGACGCGGAAAGTAGCTTCCTTCGATTCCACCCCCGGCCGGTGTTGTATAACTTCCGCAAAACGGAAGACTTCTCCGTAGATGCGGCGGGTGCGCGCACACACACACACACACGTGCCTGGCGGGTGACCCTGCCTTCATTCATTGCCGCCTCTCTTTTCTTCCGGGGTTTGGTGGTGCGGCTCCTGCGTCAGCTGCTCCCGACGGCCTCACGAAGCGGAGGCGAAGCTTTCCCACGGGCGTGTTTCGTTCTTGGAGCGGAAGATCCGCTGCCCCCCCTCCCAACCCCCCTCCCTCCTCGGTGAGTTGCAGAAACGCTCAGAATCAGCGAGTTGGGCGCAAATAAATTTGACATCATCATAGCCATAACAATAGCGCTGAAAGGTTGCCTTGTTTGCAGGATCGGAAGGAAGGAAAAATAGAGGAATTCTTGTTGGCTGAAATTAGATTCGCCTTTCGATCACGATTTACGATTCGAACTGGTTTCTGTTTTGTCTTCCGAGCTTTCTGCGCTGGGAGAACTTAAGGAAGTGCTATTGCTGCTGCTCCTCCTCCTCCAAGCGAGAAATGGGTCGGGTTCATGCCTGGCGCTGAGGCGTGATTTGCGTGGGTCGGTGTCACGCATTTTGCATTGCCAAGCCGTTGCCGCAGTTCATCACGGCGGAACTAAAGAAATCACTTTTGGGCTTCCGGCGTTAAAGAGGGGCGTTCTTTGTCATATTTCATTTAGGCCATCTGAAAGGTCACAAAGTAACGAGAAAAGCTTTGGAGTCTAGCATTAATGCTTTCGTTGGGGTGGGTGCTTCATCCACTCAAAGTGAGGCGGAGGAAAATGAGGAGCTGTCGCTCGATTGAAGTATTTGAAATTGTGCCCAGTAATCCCTTTGTGCTCCTTGTTTTTCCAATGTTTAGCCCCAAAGTGTGCTCCCTTACTTCGTGAGGGTTTAGTCGTGGGGTGTCCAACCTTGGCAACTTTAAGACCTGTGGACTTTGGGAATTCTGGGAGTTGAAGCCCACAAGTCTTAAAAGTTGCCAGGGTTGGACACCCCTGGTTTAGCTGATCCTAATGAAAATTATGGTAATGCTGAACTAAGTTGACCCAGAGGATTTCAGAATGTGCGATAGTAACCTGATAAAATGACACCCCCTCCCCATAAAACAGTTTATTTCATGGAGTTAGAATTGGGAAAGAAAGAATGTTATTTATTTTTAATAATTACATCTTAATATGTATATACTATAATGGTACAACTTTAGAAAACAAAGCAATTTCAACAAAAATTGAAATTCCCTGAAATATCATTTTGCTTTGTTTTGTTTTTTCCCCTCAAGACAGACCTTCACCAAGGTCATGCAAAAGATGTCTGCTTGGAATCAGCAGTTCTCTTAAACTGCTGCAGCTTGCAAAACACTGGCAGGATCTAACTATCCCAAAGGTGCTTTTTCAAGAGGCAACTTTGAACTTTGTTTTTCTTTGAACTTTGTTTTTCTTCTTCAGCTCACGAAGCTTCTTGGATGAGAAGCGAAACGTCTTTAAAGAAAAACAAAGTTCAGTTGCGTCTTGAAAAAGCATCTTTGGGATAACCATGATAGAGATGTAAAATTTCCGGAAATTTTGAAGCTCAGAAAAAAACCTGGGTTTTTTTCCGTTTTTTTTTTTTGGGAGGGGGGGGACGGAAATTTTCGGAAAAATTGAAAAAAATGCTACATTAGCACTTTTTTGTCTTTTTAAGATTGAAAGTCATTCTGTTACTTTAGGAACATAAAATATGACTATGGACAATTTGACTTGGCATAAAATTATCACAACTAGCATATTAAAAATATAGTGTAGACAAACAATTATCACAAACAGAATTTAATTTTTTATAATATTTCTTTGTAACAAAGGGAGCAAAAATATAATGAACTGGTTACAACTAGCATATTAAAACTATAGTGTAGCCAAACAATTATCACAAAAAGAATTTACTTTTTTATAATATTTATTTCTTGTTACAATAGCAGCACCTCCTAAAGGAAGAAATGCATACTGTTCTTGCAGTGGAGGGTTCAGTTTGTTACCTAGGACTTGCTTGTCCTCACTCAGTGCACAGAAATTAGAATAATCTGATATCATATTTTTTTTTTAGAAATGATTTGGAAAATATTTGAACACCCTGTCTTAAAATATTTTATTCATCATGTTAAAATAAAATATTCCACAATGTTTTTTTTTCTTTTTTCAATTTTTCCAATTTTTTGGAAAAAAACAAAAAAGCCTTCAGGAAAATAACGGAAAAAAAACCGGGTTTTTTCCGAATTTTTCTGGTTTTTTTCCGGGCCTTCACATCTCTAACCATGAACTAGATGACCGAGAATCTCCACAGACATTTAGCTATGCACTTTGGCAGGATCTAAGTTGCTTTTGGAGTATTCCCAGAGTAGCTGCACTGAGGGTGACAGTAACAGCCGATTTCCTGGCAGTCTGGCTTGCTGCTTATCAGTCCCTTCCCCCTCTGTTGCAATTCCCTCTGCAGTGCTGGCTTCCAGGCATGAATGCTGCTGTCTGAAAAGGGAAAGCACTGTATTAAAGGCACACAAAAAAAAGAATGTTCAAAGCAAGGGGCATAGTTTTGCATCAAGGAGGTGAGTCTGTTCAGAAAGGAGGAAGTCATTTTCTATTGGCCCTCCATCCAACCTACATTATTAATCTTGGTTAATTGTTATGGGACAAGAATGGCCTTAGAAAATAAGGTGAGATTTTTTGATGGTCCCTGGAAATAACCAGAGCTGAAAATAACTATCAATTTGGCTGGACTCCTTTGAAATCCTTGCAACCTACATAAAAAGCACAAAATGAAATTAAAGGAAATGGAATGTGCCACAGCTATAGTAATGAATAGAAATTAAATGGTTATTGTTGCAGTGTTGTATTAATTTAAATATGAAAAGATTTACAGCTGTTCTTTTGATAGTTACAGAAATAATAAATATCACTCTTTCAGTTCTGTTGCTGAGTGATGAGCAGGTAGTCCCAAAGGTGATTCTTCAAGAGGCAACTGGACTTTCTGGGTTTTCTTTGAAGACATTTCGCTTCTCATCCAAGAAGCTTCTTCAGAGCTGAAGATGAGAATGAGATGTCTTCAAAGAAAAACCAGAAAGTCCAGTTGCCTCTTGAAAAAGCACCTTTGGTGTTGGATTCTGGCACAGAAGACGCTTTAGACAGGTTGGGTACAACAGCTCTTTATTGTGAGTGTCTCAAGACTCCAGCAGCAGGGCATTCTGACAGCTGGCTTTATAGACCGAGCTGTCAGTGAGATCAACCAATCAGGGCTCTCCATTCTCCCGCCAGAATGGAGGACCTGACAGTAAACTATGTACATTCAATACACCCCTCCCCTCTTGGTTTAGTCCAACCACTTATCATACGTAGTCCCGTAGGTAGGCGGGGCGTTTCGGAGTCCTAGTGGACCTGTGCAGCTCATTCGGGGAGCTGGCGTCGAGCGGAGAGGATGGATTTTGTTCCCTCTCTAGCTCCGCCTGTGGAAGCTCCGAGAAGCTTTCGGGCGTGGCCTTGGGATTACCCGAAACTGGTTCGTGACTGGGACAGCGCTGGACCTCTGGTTCCCCAGGTAAGTACTCCGCCTCCCCCGGGCCCCGGGAGCTGGCGTCGAGCGGAGAGGATGGGTTTTGTTCCCTCTCTAGCTCCGCCTGTGGAAGCTCCGAGAAGCTTTCAGGCGTGGCCTTGGGATTACCCAGAACCGGTTTGTGACTGGGACAGTGCTGGACCTCCGGTTCCCCAGGTAAGTTACTCCGCCTCCCTCGGGTCGTCTTCAGCTGCGGGGAAGGAATAGGAATTGTTGTTTAATTTATTGTAGTGT
>QLTV01000967.1:612095-641910 GCA_003457575.1 Thermophis baileyi | reverse complement strand
AGCTCAGTTGGTCCAGGAGTATATTGTCGAGGTCCCAGAACTCACAATGTGTGGCGGCCTTACAAAGCACTGCCATATATTGATTTATAGACTCTCCGTCCTGTTGGAGCCTCTGACGAAATTCATGCCTCCGGACCACCTTGGAGGGTACCGGGGCATAATGCGTCTGGAGTAAGTTCTGCTGCGTAGGCCACGGGATTGTCTCGACTGGGGTTGGCTCTGCTAGTGATTCAGCCGTATCGAAGACCTCATGGCCGCAATGGCTGAGGAACAGCGCTCGCTTCCTATTGTCCGATAGGCCGGTGAGGTTGTTGGCCTCTAGGAAGCATCAGAAACGGGTCATGTAGGACCCCCAATTATCCTTGGTGGAGTCAAAAGGCGTCGGTGGGTGGAACGCTGACATTCTGGTGCCACTTGCGGTTCTAATTTACCGCCGAAAAATGGCCGCCGATCGTTCGCCGCCGGGCTGGGTCTTCGATGTCTTCAGCTCTTCTGTGATCCCACCTTCGTCGCCAGTGTTGGATTCTGGCACAGAAGACGCTTTAGACAGGTTGGGTACAACAGCTCTTTATTGTGAGTGTCTCAAGACTCCAGCAGCAGGGCATTCTGACAGTCGACTTTATATACCGAGCTGTCAGTGAGATCAACCAATCAGGGCTCTCCATTCTCCCGCCAGAATGGAGGACCTGACAGTAAACTATGTACATTCAATATATAACACTTGGGGCAACCATGACCTGGATGTCTGAGAATCTCCATAGATATTGAGTGAGTTGATAAAGCACTGAAAAACCCTTCAGGATTTCAGTGAAAATCTCTTTAAGTGTGAAATGATTTACAGTACAGAATCAGAAAATGTGTGATATGTAAAGCAATTTATGGTCAACAATTTTGAGATCAGAATAGCCTGGTTTAAAGTTGATCAGCTTCTGATCCATTCAGAATAGTTATTTTGAAGCCAAAAATTTAAATTAAAAAAAATAAGTATCACAAATATTACTATTTCTCAGTATTTTTTTTAAATATACATGTTGGTGATAGATATGTCTTTTATTATAATTCAGTTAATTTGGTAATTTGTTTAAAATCTGTCACTATAAAATATTATAGAGCAATACCATGCACTTTGGTTCGAAGAATGGAGTATTGAGTTCAGTGGGGCTTATAACCAAATCACTTTTAAGCAATTGCTATACGTTCTTATTTATTGCATTGTTGAATTGGGATATATAAGTGAATGAGGCTGATAATGTAGTTTGTATTCAGTACAGGCCCTATAAAATTTCTTTCCTTGTCTCTTACAGGTCTTTTTGCTGATGAGAAGAACCACGTGAAATACACAGTAATGTACATTTGATTTAGGACATGAAAAAAGGGACATTGGTGATACTTCTATGGAAAATGTGCTGCAGTAGGCTGAGATGGCAATTCTAGGTTTAAGATCTACGAACCATTATTCTTTGAGAAAAAGAGGCATTTTTATGCTGAAACTTATTTGTTTTACTCTGACAGTATTCATTTTCTGTGAATTTTTAATTTATTATGTAGTTATAATTCAATGTCATTGGCCGGAATTGAAAAATCAGACTCTGGGGACTAATAAAAAGAATTCACATTCTGTCTTGAAAACCATCTTTTTATCAGATCCTCATTTGCTTGGTAGAATCAATGGACATTGGTTGGACAAGCTAAGGAGGTAGGAGCCAAAATATCAATAACTTGTTGCTCTTGGTTTGTGGAAGCATTTGTTGCATGCTGAATAATTAAAGTTACAAACCTAAAAATTTATAAGCTGATCATCTACTTTCTAACTTATTGAATGATTCGGTTTAATATTGCTAAAATCTCGGTGTAGTTGCTCTCATGAGAAGGGAAGAATGAATCTTGTAATTCATTGAGCAAAATTTCCCACTCATTATTTGAAGGAACAATCATTTTTAATATCTTCTTATTCATTCCATGTTGCTTTAACACATGAAAACCAAAACAGTGTTCAAGAGTACAGGTGTTCTGCAATGTTTGAAACAGCTTAATACTGTGATTTAAAAATTATTTATTTAATTGATTTATATAGTCACCCATCTCAATACATGGCTCTGAACAGCTCACATGAAAACAAATAAAAATTTATACACATATAAAACACATAGCAGCCTCATAAAATAGCCCTCAGCACAGCAAAGAAATATTTAATATACATGTGTTGCATAATAAAATACTGTTATTTATCTTAATTTTACAATAGTTTATATATGCATATTTTTTTTCTTGTTTTATAAAAGTTGAAAGGAAGGAGATAAGAGTGAGTTATGCAGAGGGCAGCTGCACTCGGGGAAAGCAGCCTTGAGGTTTAGTATCAAAGTTGCCTTCCAATTCCTTGTGCTCAGCCTCATAATCGGAGCCCAGAGACACTAGTTTCAAATTGTGGTTGTTGAGTGAAGCAATCACATGGGCTTAACAAGCAAAGCAATCACATCTTAATGACTGCTTCACTTAATGATGAAATTTCCAGTCCCAGTTGTTGTATATCAAGGACTATATTTACCAGCATATTGTCATCATTCATGTTGTTGTATATTTTCCTGAAGAATAAATCTTGTTATAGTATCCTGTCACCAAGTTACATAATTTTGTCTAACTGTCCTTCCCAATCTCTTTATTACACCGTTAATTTCTCTGGTGTCTTCAAGGTCTAAAAAGTTTCCATTTATGGTGAAGTTTTCCCCTAATAAACTTTTCTTCAGTCTTCCCATTCTTGCTGTAAGTCACAGAGTCTAGGTGGGTGGTCTGTTATTTTTGGATGTCAGGAATTCACAAGTAATTTGAGAATGTTTGCTCCCCTTTGAATTTGTGTCGTAATAATGGAAAAGTCACAGTATTTTTTTTCTGCTGTCTGACTAATCAAGGATAATTCTTTTTACTTTGGGATTATAATAACTTAATGTGTGATTATTTCCTTTCTCTAAAATGTGTATGTTCCACCCTTATAGCTTAGCAGTTTAACTGGTCTTTGGGCGTACCAGGCCATTTCCAAAGTACCTTCTTCTATTTCTTATTTGACAAATGCGATTTTCCCAACCTTCTGTTAGAGTCAAAATAGCACTTTTTGAGTGAGTCTTTGTTGTTCTCCAATGTAAGCAAAACCCTAAATGATGTTTGTTTGTTCCAGGTTATTAAAAATGATATTCCATACAATGTTAAAAGAGAAGGCCACTCCATATCCAGCTACTTTTAATCCAGATTTTATAATTGCTTCATAATATTTGTAATGTTAATTAAAATATGGTGGTTTTGTATTTTTCCCCCTGCTAGGGAATGGCAAATGGAGAGGGCCTTCCAAACTGCCCTCTGGCTTCTGCAGCCAGAAATAGTCTTTATCCTGGGCGATATCTTTGATGAAGGAAAATGGAGCTCTTCCCAGGTTTGTGTTCCTGAATGGGTCTCCTAGCAAAATAGATGCTTTTAATAAGTGAATAAAAGCCCAAGGCCAGGAGTAGTTACAGTTCTTAATTAGAATCTTAATTATTAAATGAAAGCTGTTTATGATTATGGAAGCATTGTCAGTATTTAAGTTTGTATTTATAGATGGTACTTTGCACAATAGATATGCCAACTGAGAGAATATTGGCAGTGTTAGCATCAGATCTTTTAGCACAGATAACTTTTGTGTATTATTGCAAGTTCCTATAAGTTGCATTTTAAAATGAACCTTAACAATTCCCATTTTCTGGTCCTACATACCAACTCAAATGCAGCTGAAATATTTTCTTTTCTTAATTAACCAGTTTACTAAAGTATTCAGATAATTCATGTATAAATAACTCATACATATATAAACACACACACACACACACACACACACACACACACACACACACACACACACACGTGTATTAGGAAAATGTGGACAAAAAAATGCAGATGAAGTTTGTTTAGGTTTGTGAGAAGGAAAAAAAAAACAAATTAATGAAGAAATAGAATAGAATGGAAAATGAGAAAAAAGAGCAACTGTATAAAATTGAATTTGACAGATTTGCGGTTCCTACCAGTAGTAGTGATTAAATTCATCAGCTAGCAAGAGGATACCCGTACGTTATTGACCAAGTGTTTCTTCTAAAGTGAAAAACACTGCAGTTTTCCCCCAATGATCAGTGTAAAATTCAGTAGACGTCTTGGTAATAATTATTTTTATGGCATTGAAACCAAATTTATATTCAGAACACTGTTAAGAAAGTGAACTGTGGGTTGGGGTAAATTGGACACATTATGGACAAATAGGGCTGATAAATAAAAATAAAATATGTAGAAATCTATGTTGAGTTGAAAAGGTTTTTTATGGTTCTAAGAATTACTTGAATATATTAGATACTAATACACTCAACAGCCTTACATGGGGAAAAATAACTTAATGCAAGCTGTTGTTTTTTAAGAAATTCACTTGTGCCCTTTATCTTCTTTTGAGATTTATTTTTTCTGAATACAATGTAGGAAATAGTTTGTTTTCATTTTTAATATATAAAAATGAATTTCAATATAAATATTATGGAATTGCTTGCTTTATCTCAAGGCATTGTCTACTGACCCTTTATTCTTAGCAAATTCAGGAATAATAAAAACAAAAACCTAAAAATAATAATCAGTATTTATTTTTATTTAAACAAGATTCTAGCATTTAAATTTTAAAACATTTTTTGCAGGCCTGGTCAGATGATGTAAGGCGCTATCAAAAAATATTTTGGCATCCAGACCACACAGATGTATTTGGTATTGTTGGCAATCATGACATTGGCTTTCATTATGAGTGAGCATTGTTTTAAAATTGTGGGATATAGATTAAAATATTGGTTTGTAGTGAAGAGGGTCCACTTTTTACAGACCAAATTGAAGACGGGGAAAGTTTGCTCTAATTCAATTATATGTTTTCTACATGCTAGGAGTTATAGTGTTTTATTACAGTATAATGAAATATTGTGTCTTTTATTATACGCTCCTAGGATGACATCATTCAAGTTGGAACGTTTCTCTAAAGTTTTCAACTTCTCTTCAGAAAAAATAATAACTCGGAAAGGGATAAAGTGAGTGTAACCTTTTTTAATTTACTGGGATTTTTATTATTGTGCCTGGTCTTGGGCATTTACAGCAAAACGTTAGTTTCACGATGGCATCACATTACATTTTATTTAAAAGTAAATTATAAACATATTTTTAAGGTTAACTTTTGGCTATCCAGAAAATATATTTTAATATATTTCTGCTGAAAGGATAAGAACTGTTGCTTGTGATCTGTTTTTTCCTCCCTATCTGGTATTCATTTCTTAGCCATATAAAATAATTATATTTATAAAATTTGTTCTAATTCTGCTCTTAACATTTGGGTTTTAATTGAACTGCAGCCCTTTATATAGAAACGTGTATTCATTTCCTATTATTATAGATAAACAGTATTTTAAGATTCTGCATGGTTTAAACTCCATTTTTATATCACTGTTAATGCCTAGTAACCAATGATACATTGATTGGGTTTTGCCAAGTTAACATTTAAGTCAGAGAATCATATGAAGCTTCAGTGTTAAGATCAATATTTATGATTATATATATCCACTGTGAGGATTATTTTTCTTCCTTGATCATTCACTACTTTGGGCAGGTTCTGAGCAAACCCAGGGAGAATTCTCTTATTTGTAACATGGCCCTCCTTGTCTGTTGTAACCCAAAGGTATTATGTATAGTACAAAGAAGTATCTGATGGAAGGAATTTTCTTCTGCATCTTCCCAGGCCTCTTTGGAGGATGGGAATCCACTTGAGCGCATTAGAAGTATATTCAGTGGGGAAGTCTTCTTATGCTGCGTGGGTTTACTTTCCAAGTTAAGGATATGGGATCTTCTAATTTATTGGCAGTAACTTGCATATTTCCTTCTTATATTCTTAGCTTTCTTATAGTGAACAGTGTTGCTCTTGAAGGTGACGGGTGTATAATTTGCAGAACAGCAGAAGCCAAACTCATTGAACTTTCCCACCAACTGAATTGCTCATTGAAGGTAGGCATATAATGATTTTTGGGAAAGCTTATCAAGGTAAAGAACAACTCCTCCAGAATTATTTTAAACTAAGCCCTTCCCAAATTATTATTCCGGTGCACGCACAAGCTTTCAGCAAATCTCAGTCTTTTCTTCTAAAAATGATGTGTTCTCTTCATTGAAATGAATGAGAAAGCCCTCATGGGTGAAAGTTTCTGTCTTTGGGCATTGGGAAAACCAGGATGAAATTGGGGATATGAATAGAACAGCAGCGCTATCAAATCTGCTGTTCTTTTAGTATTGTAATCATCTTCAGAAGTCTCTTTTGTCTGAATTTAGGAGATGGAGAGAGTGAGAGTCCTTTTTAAAATTATATTAGTTTATTTATGGATTTCTCAACCCTACAGCACTTCCCAATATAAACCCTTGATATAGCAGGGCTTAACTATTCTTTAAATTAATTAAATCTGAGTGTTTGATATTTGTTAAATTTATAAAGAACTGAAGGTGGCATACTTAGTGCTCCTTCCTCTGTAATGGGTTGAGAGAGTAACTTTGAGCAGAAGGAAAAGCAGTCTACTGTCAGACAAAAGAAATTTGAGTTAGAGACAGAATTGTAATTTAAGAAAGCATCTCAGACTTGACCCCCCCCCTTCCCCAGTTCCCTTGAAGATAAAGGGGGGGGGGAGAGAAGCATATTCACATTTGCAGATTTTATTACCCTAACCTCATTAATAAAAGTAATATTAGCATTCAAAAATTTGGTTTCCTAGTCTGATCTATCTTGAAGGGCTGACACCCCCAGTACTTATGACTGCTTTCTTTTTTTGTGTATTGTGTGTATAGACATTGTTCCAAAACCTCCTGGGAGATTCTGCTAAAATATGCTTATACATCTTGCAGACATTTTCTGCCGGTCTGTATGTAACTCAAGTGGTACCTAAAACTGACTCACCCGTTCTTTGAACATGAGAGAGGTACCTTCTTTTAGAACATCCAGTTTTATATAGCTGCATCATTCCCCTCAATTCTAATGAAATACTAAAAGTTTTCCTTAAAAACCATGACGACTTTTTTATTGGTTGCTCTATGTAAGGTACATATTAAATAATTTGTGATTTTTGTTGGCAGGAACAAAATCAACATAAAAAAAGCTGTAGTAATGTGGATAAGGTCCCAACCTCGGCTCCAATTTTATTGCAGGTAAGTTGGAAGACTCTGATAGAATGAGATCCCTGCACTTTTATTTACCATGGATATATTGAGAAACTTTATTTGGAACTATTTTGTAATTTTAATTCTTCTCAGCATTATCCTCTTTATAGAAGAAGTGACTCAGAATGTACAGGAGAAGATTCTGTTCCCCTGGAGAAAAAGAATGACCGCTTTAGAGAGAAATATGATGTGCTTTCTCAGGAAGCTTCCCAGAAGGTATTTTTGTTTTGACCAGAGGCTTTGCATTACTTAAGTGTTAACTGTTGAGTTGTGCTAACAAAGAAAAACTCTGAATTTTCCCTTTTTAGACGTTGCACGGTGGAATTTCTTTCTTTTAGGAAATATTTACACACAATGTTTATAGCACACACTGCTGTAAGTACAGTCACAAAGTAACCTATGCAAGAGGGGCTTTCCTTTGTCTTCAAGACATCTGGAGTTTGGGAGACATTCTTCCTCTTATGAAAAATGACGGCATATTGGTTGCATTGTTAAAGAAAGATGCTGTACCATATGTGGGAAATTTTGTCTTTTACTGTATCTGCTTACAAAACATTCACCAGTTCTCAATGATACAAATCTACTTAAAGACGACCTAATTTTTGCAAAGCGTAGAGCCTACTTTGCAACCAAAGAGCCTAATTTGCAACTTTGTACTAGGAGTCAAAATTGTACACCTCTGTTCTGAGTTCGATTGCAGGTGATGTGCATGTTAGGAATTCTGCTTCAGTTTCCTGAAAAACTCCCTGTAACTCCATCTGTTTAGGCCGTCACGTTACTAATGAGCTCTAATGAAGAATCTATTGAGGAACAGCCTAAGGAATATATACCGTATATATATTGTATCTTTAAATATAGGGCTTGTATGTTTCATTGCCTACAAATAGACAAAGGGTAGGGAACAGGCTAAGTAGAATCATTCATGGCGGTTGAGTGTAAATGAACAGTCGAGCTTGGGTATACTGTTCAACTGCTTCCTCATGTGTCATGAAAGCAGTGACTAAATACACCACTTATGATGGGGAAACTATTGTCCCTGGCTTCATTCTCCCAAACAACCTAAATAGCTAAGATTAAACTATGCTTCTGGTTGTTAGGAATTTGCCAGAGCCTCCAATTTTGAACCAAAAAATCATGCAAGACATTTCTGCAATTCTGTCTCAGTCTTTGTGGCTCAAAGCTCTGCTAGGTGGGAAAGTTTGAAATCTGAGATCCAACATATCTGAGGAGTACCATGAAGCAAAAAGTATTTTAGCTTGGCAGTGGAAATCATCAAGCATATCACCCCTAGCATGCTTATTTGTTCATGATATGCCAGAGTGAATTCAACCATTATGTAATGGTTCCCCGAGCCCTACTAAGTCAAAGATTCCTGTGCAATACTGAACCATTCTTCTCCCAAAGATGTGGTGGACAAGTGTTTTGGAATCAGCTATGTGTCAAAACTGAGTTATTTCTGGTATTACTGAGGCGATCTGATAGTACTTTATGGATGGATGGATAACAACTCTAATACATTAGTACTGATTAAAATGACTGAGGGGGAAACTGAAAGCAAGATGTGCTGTGTGGCGGAGTTATTTCTTAAAGTAGAAATGGTAACAGTGCTGTTTTATTCCACTTTATAGCTATTGTGGTGGTTTCATCCTCGATTGATTCTGAGTGGCCATACCCATAGTGCCTGTGAAGTGCTTCATAATGGTAACATTCATGAAATCAGTGTTCCATCATTCAGTTGGAGGAACAGAAACAATCCTAGTTTCATAATGGTAAATTTAAATAATGTTTATTTTATCAGATATTTTTTCATAATATAAATCAACATAGCAATCAGCTATTTTCTCACACTGATGCTACCTGTAAAAAAAAAAAAAAAAGCAAAACAGAACAGCTCCTTCCATCCTCTCCAAAAGTACACTTAAGTTGAATACAAAGCACCCGCTTTATAAAGCACATACACATGGAGAGCCGTCTAGCTTGTAGAGTGCAAAGTAAGGTTTATGGTTTACAATTCTAAATGCAAGCATATTTAGTACGTTTCTATAAAGAGGATGCAGTGTAAACAATCTGACTACAACAATTGTCAGTAGTCTGCAACAAACAGTATCGAGACTTGTTTTTGCTTGACTGATTTATTCACAAGACCACATTTTCCCTCTGGGATTCTTTGTTTTTCAAAAGTGCAAATTATATTATAGGGCAGCAAAATTCTATTCAGAGGAACTTAATTCACAGTTTGCTTTGGGTATACTAGATTACAATTCTTAATAAACCCGGAGCACAAAAAAAAATTCTTGGTTCTAAGCCTTGTTTTAAATGATGCTATCTTCAAAACTGGTTCTACGCTAACTTTACTTTTTCGGCTCCTTGAGCTTCAGGAAAGGCAAAGCAATTATAGCTCTATTGTAATTTTTAATTCATAGATGAAAATCTGTCTCATTTTAGGTAACATGACTTTAAATTGTTCTCCTAGAGAAGCATACTTTCACCTATATTTTGCTTAAAGTCCTTATTTAACAAATAATCTAGCAGGTCATGTTTGTAGCACTCTTGACATGTGGATGCTTACCTATGGGGCTAGATTATCCATAATCCCATTTCCCTTCCCAATTCTATAAGAATAGAGCTACGTTGTATTCTATTTCATGCAATTTCAAATGCTTGGTTCCCCCAATTATATAGCAACCGTTAGTATAATTAAGGGTTTTAAGCTGTTAACTATATAAGTCTTCCCTTGTCCGGTCAAACAACAACTGTTGTGTTCTGGAAGGTCCTTTTTCACATGGCACAAAATGTTCACACAGGGCAGTTCAGTGCTTAATTGCAAAACAACTATCATTAGAAGTTTCAGAGTTGTCTGCATCTCTTGAACCATGAACAATTGAAAGTACTGCTACTTTAAGAAGAACTCAGCTTCCCTCTCCCTTAATAGAATCTTCAATATTTACAGCCATTAGCCTCAGACCTTCTAAACTCTTGCTTCCATTTTCCAGGGCAGCATAACATCAACAGAGGTCTCGCTCTACAAGTGCTTTCTTCCATATGAGAACACAGTAATAACCATTTACTGTACAGCAGGATCTGTGCTGGTGGTCCTCATTCTGGCTCACTTTCAGCCCCTTCTTTCCCCTTACCATTTTGTTCAGCGTTTAATCACTAAGTATAAAGCACTATGAAAAGTCAGACACTTGGAATCAGTCACTGACACACCAAAGCTAAAGAACAATCCATCAGACTACATTCATGCCAGCAAATGCGTACTTGAATTGCTAGCCCAAAGGCAAACTGCTCTTACAGACAGAAAGCTCTAGACCAGCGGTTCTCAACCTGTGGGTCGCGACCCCTTTGGGGGTCGAACGACCTTTTCACAGGGGTCGCCGCACGCGCTAGCCTGCCATCTTGGAAATGCTCCCAGTTCAGCCGTGCCTGCGGGTCGCCGGACAGCCAGTAGCCACAGAAGCGGGAGACTTCACCCACCCGCCTGGACACCGCCATTTGAGTTCTTTTAGAACTCAAAGAATGCTTTGCACACGTGCAGAGGGTAAAAGAACTCAAATGGTGGCGTCCGGATGGGTGGGCGGTGCCTCGTGCTACCTTGGCAACCGGCTCTACGGCGACCAACAGGTAAGAGCGAACCGGTTCGTGGCCACAAAAGATGTTTAAAGGGGGGGGGGAGGTTTCTATGTCATTAAAAAGGTTGAGAACCACTGCTCTAGACAGTTGATAGGACTTTTTTTTTTTTACTACAGGATAAAGTAACTGCTTCATGCTGTACAAAAATATTGTAATCTACAATCAAACGAATGGTTTTCTTGCTAAAGTTTTTTTTTGTATCAAATATGTATATTAAAAGTTTGTAACTGTACACTAAGCTCTACAAAGCCTCCTTTTGTGTCTGCACTAGTGCCCTATGCTGTTAGAGGCTCAGTCTTTGTAATAGAAAAAGAATTTTAAAGTGTTATTGCTGCGTGACCATCTGAAGTGGTACTTCATTTCCTTGATATCAGCAATACAAGATGTAGTTATTTTACAGCAAGGTATCACCAAAACAGAAGCAAAACATAATTATAATAGCTGACATAATTTTCTACCCTCATGAGTCACTTTTAAATTAGATGTAAATAGTTTTAGATGGTAGTCATGTGACAGCATCAACAAAAAAAACCTTTCCTAATAAGTTTGCAGAGTATTGGCAAACCAGGTAGAAAACTGAGAAGAAGCCTCTTGCACATTCAGAATAAGGGTGTGCACTCTGTATCATGAACACATGGACTGAAGCTTGGTTGAACATTTCCCCTGGAATAAGATGTAAACAACTACTGTTAGATTCACACAGAGTTTTTATGGTATGACTCAGTTTGCGTGACTGACTATTTCCCCCCCCCCCCAAGAGAAATAAACCTTACCAGAAAACTTTGCATTCCATTCCTAAATGTTTAAGTCCTATCTGATTAATAGCATTAAAAAAAGTGCTTAAGTATGCAACTTAAAAAGGCATTATAAATTAAGCTGCAGAAATTTATAGACTTGGTTTTCTTCATCTACTTATATAAACTTTAAAGAGAATTTTATTCAGTAAAGAAGAGTTTAGGTTAGCCTTCCTCAGCATGTTGCCCACCTAAGAATTGAGACAACAGATCCCAAAATTTCCAGGCATGCTGGAAAGAGTTCTGGAAGTTGTAAACAAAATCTATTTGGAGGGCATTAGATTAAAATTGTCTGAAAGACAGAATATAATCTGTGACATTTGCAGCAAACAAAGAAGAAGGGATACAATTATAATAACTCTACCCCATTCCTTTCAATAACAGAACCATTCTTTTTAAAACAAAAAACAAAAAACAGGCAGTAGTTTACATTTTCACTGCTTTGTTTTTAGAGGAAATATGAATCTTTAGACTGGTATGTCTTCATCATATCAAAATAAGTGTCCTTCAATCATCTTGGAAACATAACGAGATTATGACTGAATACAGTATGTCAAAGTACCAGTTTCAGAGTGGATCTAAAATGCTTCAAAATCAGAGTATCTTGACAGATTACTAGCCCGATTCTTTTGCAGAGAGACAATTGTTTCTCAGTTTCTAAAAGTGATCTGGGGTTATATATGCAATAAACATGCCTTCCTAATTTAAAAATAGTTTCACATTATGCCATCAAAATATTTTAAGAGTAATTTATCTTCATAGCAAAAGGCGAAGATAATCCAAGTGTTATAATCTATGAAGTTCTGAATTTGTTATTGCATCTACAAATTTTAAATATTTGTACAGATTTTCTCAGGCACTGGAAACTGTACTCTGACATAATGCCTATGTATAAAATATAAAACAATCTCATAGTTACCGAGAAAGGCATGCCTTATTGCTACACCAATTCTTGCTTTTATGCTGAACTGTACCACAACTTATTTTGTGAATGTCATTTGCATAAATTATTCAAGTTTGAAAAAACATTATGATTCTACAATATTTAAAATTAAATCATTTTCTAAGATCTGTTTATTAAGAGAAATAAATACGTCATTTTGTAATTCTCTTAGGCCAAACACAAGGATTACACCTTTTTTCTTTCTTGAAATTTGCACAATAAAAGCAGCTGTTGCAACAAAGATTGAAAAAAAAAAAAACCTTATCTAATGGTGCCTTTACACATTCACAATCTGCAATTGTGAACGGTTTATGAATGACCAAAGAATTACTGAACATAGTTTTAAAGGTAAAACAAGATATTCCCATGAAACTAACACCAGGTTGCAATTTGGACATTTAAATCAATTTTTAAAGCTGAGTATGAAAGGCTATTGCTGCCACAGTAGCAGCAATTACTTACTTGGAAAGTTAATATGACTAAAATTTGCATAATTTATAATTTTTATACTAAAGAACATTTTATATAAATCAGGAAAAAAAAACCCCTAAACTCTACAGAGTTTTTTTCAAACCTCCAGTCACTGCTGTAGGTAGAGTTGACATCAAGCTGTACAGCGCAATCAAAAACATACTTACATCTTAGCTCATTTTACAGGTACAGCCATAATCAAGGCACAAAGATCTTCTACAAGTATTTTCTTCAATAAAATTGTACAAAATAATATTACACTTTACAGTCTGTACAATATAATAAACCAGCAGTAAAACAAAAAAAATATATTATATATTATATATATATTATATATATATTTATATTTTTATAGAAGACTGATGTCCAAAAATGATCTAAATTAATTGAATCATTTGTGAACAGAAGAAATATGGTATGTGAAGGTGAATTTTCTGCCTAAATGCAATAGGCTGAAAAAGTAGCTCTAAATTCAAAAGCCTGAGGTGTAAAGAGACTCTTAGCTCCAAACCTCCCAAAATTGCTTACCTACTCTATTCCTGGGCCAGCAATGGCTTAGAAGAGGAGGTCACTTCATCAGTTGACCTGCAACTCAGTTCGCTAAAAACTCAGTGTAATAAATATCATAGTGCTGCTACATCATGCATGTATACATCCCCAACAGTATTTTCTAATTCTGAAGCAAAGTGCATTATTACCTTTCTTTCTGTCTATCAAATACTCTTCAGTGTCATGACACAAAAGGAACCCTCCAAAAACATTCTAGGTATGACACAGTGTCATCTAGCTAGCAGATACCAGCTTGAACTAACAAGTCTGCTGAAAAAAAATTAGCAGACTATGTCCAATTAATTAAACATAAACAAAAATTTACAACCAAACCAAAGGAAACAGAGGTAGCCAAAGACTTCAGTGGAATGACAAAGAAGTGGCATATAAAAATAAAACACACATATTGTCCCTAAAGCATGGGCTGGCTAGAAAGTCTAATAAAAGTAAACGAACTGAGGAGGCAGATGGATCTAGTATCTCTTCCTCTACTTCATCTGAGGAAGCCAAGAAAGAAAGATGCTTAAAACCACGGACTCCATGGTGTCCTTAATTACAATAGTTCATACTGGCGAAGATGCATTCTCTGAATGATGTCTCTACAATCATTGAACACTCTCCGAATATTTTCTGTGTCAATTGCACATGTGAAATGTGGATAGCAATAATGCTTTCCATCTCCGGTTGCCGTACTTATTCGCTGTAAGAGATAATGAAAAAGTTGCTGAAAACAAAGTTGGATAAAAGCACTTCTGGGAAATGACAACAAGATGCAGGAAGACTTGATCAGTGTAGCACCATCTCAAGCTAATGTGTCAAAAAATTATGCATTAAACACATTTAGTCAGGGAATGCCTGGATGTTCCAAAGATAAAACCCCCAACTTGTCTAAAACTGAATAAGTAACCAGACAGTAAACTGAATATATTAACTTTGCAACCTACTCACCAGGTAAGCTTAGCCTGATTTTCCACTAAAAAGTGATATAGTAGTACTATAGGTTTATTTCACTCACAGCTAAAAAACACTCAGAAAAATATATGAGCAGTTAATGTTTCATGTATGGCCACAATCAAGATGTTGAGGGTAAGAAAAGTAGGGTTTTATGGTAGCATGCTGCTTTTTTTTTTTGCATGCTTTGCATAGCTTATAAAGAGAGGTGATGATTTAAAAAATGGACTATAATGGTTTGTAATTCAATGATGACTGGTTTCAAGATAGTGTTGCTTTTATAACAATTAAAGCTTATAGAAAAATAAAACATATCGGTATTCAAACAAATTTATAAGTTAATACAATGTTAAAAAATCACCAATACTTACTAAAAATTCATCCCGAATAAAAAACTTTGCTCTTGTAACTTTGGGATCTTCTCCTGCATCTGGTGTTGCTGTAATGAACATAGATCTATTCAAATATATGCAATATAAATTTTAAAAATGTGTGCATGGTGTCTTTATTTTCACGTAAAACCGATACATATATTGGGAAGTCACAATATGGACAGAATATAGTGAAGCATACTGGGTTCAGGTTGGCAAAGAAGTGGACAATACCCTCCCCTTATTTATTCAACCTATTTGCTGCCATCTATATTAAGGAAAGCTGGATTCAAAGTAGATGAGTGTGATTGTAATATTAAGAGAAAGAAAGATCAATAATCCATGCTAGGGTGATGATACTACTCTGATATGAAAACTGCAAAGGAGCAATTGGTATGTGAATGGAAACAAAACTTGGGCTTTGAAGAAGCAAGTCTGAGTTTTGATACTTTTGAACTGTGATGTTGGATTACACTCCTGAGAATACTATGAACAAACAAATCATTGATCATTGAACAAATAAGGCATAAATTATGGGAAGATGTCGCTCTCTGGAAAAGATTCTAATGCTAAGAAAATGGAAGGAAAGAGAAGAGAATGACCAGCAGCAAGGTGGGTAGAGTCAATGAGTGTACCACTGGAAGACCAGCTTAGGGACAGAATATCATGCAGAAAAAAATATCTATCTAAGAGCTCATACTGACTTGATGGCACAAAAGTAATCAATCTCATAAACATTCAAATTATTTAAGCATAAGAGACTTTTGTTAAGAAACTTACCATCTTCAGGTACAGTGTAACGTGTAAATTCAGGAAAATAATCTTCAATTTTAGACTTCCCTGCCAAGACTTTTTCAGCAAGCATGTCTTGTTTGTTCAAGAACAAAATGATAGAAATTGTCCGTAACCACCTGTGAAGACCCAAAAATTAATTCAGAGTCGAACACAGTTAAAGAGATCTATAATACCTGCTGACTTCTATATTTTCTAAGAGTAAACAGCCATCTAAGGAGGAAAATCTTTTTTTGGACCAACTGGGAGTTACGGGATATACATTGAAACCAAATATCTATTAAATCTGAATTGATGTAACTGATGTACTTTGAGATAACATCATTGGCATAAAAACAATATAAACTGATGCAATCGCTATACATTGAGTCAATTGTCCAAACTGTTTTAGAATGGAAAGTCCATTAAGTCAAGGTTTTACTACATCTCATCAGTCTCTGTTTATAATGATGCTAAGAAAACCAGGTACTAATCTGAAGGTTGCAACAATTATTAAAATCAGAATAGAAATCTTGATTTGTTCTAACAGATTTTTCACAAAAATCCTCCACCCATCCTAGATACATTTTTACCAAACCAATGCAGCTGATTTATGCATGGGTATCTTGCCTATTGTTCCAGATGCTTTTGAAGAGGTCTAAGGACTCGCGCAATCTGTTTGTGTTGTTGTCTTCTCTTATGACCATATTGTAGCTGCTACAGGCCACAACGAAGATAATAGCTGTGACATCTAAGGAGGAACATACCATAGATAGAACATAAAGAGTAAGACTTAATCAGAAACACTTATGCTTCCCACATATGATGATAAATGTAATGTAAATTATACATATAAACAAAATTATGAGATTTTATAAAGGATGAAACAATAATCCCCGATAAATAAAAATAATACATATTTACAAAAAGAAATAAACAACAAGCATTCAGACCAAATACAGAATGTGAAAATATTTCTTACCATTAAAGCATTGGATCCATTTTCTTCTTTCATCTCTCTGACCACCTACATCAAACATGCTGTTGAAAAGCCAGAGACTATTATTCTTTGTGAATGTACAAAGAAAATCACATTTGCCTAATGTGCACTTACTTTTGCAAATGGAAATGAAAATGCAATAAATGCTGCATGAAAGCAAAATGGAACATTCTTTTGTAATATCTGCTGTCAAACTTTAGTTAAGTCTCATTTTTAAGTCTCAAACATAACCCTAGCTACGTTTCGGTCAAATTTAGGAAAGGGCAGACTAAATAACAGGTGGCTATTTAGTGTTGATTAGCTCAGCTGAAAATAGAGGGGAATAGTGTGGCCGAGTACAAATGTAACAGCAATTCTAAAGCTATATTCAAAGCTAAATAAAAAGAATTGGGCAAACCAACTTATAGAGAGGGGATTCCATTTGTAAGGAAGGATGGATGAGCTTTACAATTTCAGTAACAATTTCAGAAACTTTTGCAATGTATTCAATCTTATTAGAATGACATGAGCAATAATTGTAATATATAATAATATAATCCTTAGAGGTGACTATCCTTGAGAATATTTTAGACAAAAACGAACAGGCAGCTTTGATATTATTAAAATTATTAGGTAAGAAAAATCTTACTACAGCCAAAAGAATAGAAATATTAATAACAATATTCTGTGTGCACTATATTATTTATGAAAGAGCTTTCTTATTTAGCAAAATTTTAAAGTTGTCCATTAAATGATATTGTCCATTGAGGATCTGTATACTGCACGAGTCAAAAAGAGGGCTGTGAAAATATCCACAGACCCCTCACATCCTGGACATAAATTGTTTCAACTTCTACCCTCAAAACGACGCTATAGAGCACTGCATACCAGAACAACTAGACACAAGGACAGTTTCCCCCTGAATGCCATCACTCTGCTTAACAACTAATTCCCACAACACTGTCAAATAATTTACTAAGACTGTATTCTTCTTCTCTTCCTTACTAGTATCTATCTCTTTCCACTTATTACTATAACCATGTGTTTGTATCTTTCAATTTATATTTGTTTTTACTTGTTTCCTAGTACGATTTGATAGCTTATTAGTAACCTTGACTATCACTAAGTGTTGTATCTTTTTATTCTTGATGAATGTATTTTATTCTCCTTATGTACACTGAGAGCATATACACCAAAGACAAATTCCTTGTGTGTCCAATCACACTTGGCCAATAAAGAATTCTATTTGATTCTATTCTAAATTAGCTCTATCAATTAATGCATTCTTGTTCTTTAACTCATTATATATGAACTAATAGAAACATTAGTTTCTATATTAATATTCTGTACTATACTAATCTTCTATACTAAATTTAAGGTACACAGACTAATACATCAAACAAAAATAGCAAATGTTAAATAATGTCCTATGTTAGAAACATCCCGGGCAGCATTGACTAATGAATATGTCTTGATCTCTTACCCTGTATGTCATAAATTAGCATTTTTTTTTAGAAAACCTCGTAATTAAAAAAGTTAATTATGTCTGCATTTAATTGTTTCCACTGTTTTATAAAACATGACACAAATTAAAGGTCATTATTACTGTACTTACTGAAAATTCACTTTGTCTACTTGGAATCTTGTCTCAAAAATCCCAGAAGTCAAAACCCTGCATCTTAAGAGATCCTAGAAATGAAAAACAATTGGGCCTGTGAAATTTTCCATTTTAATTAAGCAAATTTGGTCTGCGAAGAAACGTGATATATCAACAATTTCATATAACTAAAACAGTGAGCACATGCTACTGTATGAATTCAAATCAGACAATGTCAAAGATAATTCTGAACAATTATTTAAATATGAGACAGAATTATAACAGGCACCAGCAGAATTATTTTACTTTTTGTTCACGGAATGGGGTGATTTTCTTTTTACCCCAAAATTCCATTCCACAAATCTCTTAAACCTTTCCTCAATTTCAAAAACAACTTGGCACACAATAAGGGAAGTGTTAAAGCCTTGTGGACTCACAAAGCTACTCTCAAAATTCCTTTTCTACTGGAATCATAAAGAGCATTTTTAACAAGAACAACATATAGGACTTTAACTATGGCTGGGATAAATGAATAAAAAGATTATTGAATTCAACATATTTCCCAATTTAAGCCTGCTTGAATTCATATAATTTATTAAAGGTGACTCTCACACTAATTCACATTTGTTACTCCATTTTACTCACCTGATCTGTGGGCGTGTAATCAGGCAGACTGACACTGTCTATTCTTTCTAGGAAGCTGAAAGAAAACATACATTTTTAACCATAAAAACCCAATATCGAAAACATCAAAAACTGCAGTTCCATCTCCATTCATATTTTTATAGATTAAGAGCAATAAAGTTGCAGCTAAAATGGACAAACATAATAAATCACAAAAACACAGTTTTACTTGACATACATTATACTGAGTTTTTTTTACATTGACAGATTATGTATCTATGTTGATGCAACCAATCAATATCTTCCAGGGAGTCAAATCAGGGGTGGGTTCCTCCTGGTTCGCCCGAACCGGTAGCGAGGTGCTGGTGACGTCATAATGGCGTCGTGGACCCGGCTTGGTCGGTGCCCGTCTGTGGGCGCCGCCGTTTTTTTCCGGGAATTTTTGGCGGTTTTTTTTTCGTTTTGGGCTGTTTGTGCTCTGCTGCTGCTTTGGAAAGGGCCGTCCCACCCGCCCTCGGGTGAAGGCTGTCCTTTATTCTTCACCCGAAGCACAGCTGATCAGCTCCTCAGCTGTGTTTCGTTCAGATTATAGTCATTGAGCATGCGCGGACACAGAATTGCACCGGGGAAGCGCGCGCGCACGTAACCCTAAGCCACGCCCACAGAGTGGTAGCGGAAATTTTCGGAACCCACCCGAGTCAAATGTTTTCTTTTAAACACTGTTCAGACAAAATTATAGGAATAATTGACTCTCATGAGGTTTTGCTCATGCTTACTTTTTAATCTAGGGATTCTAGAAAAATATATTATTCTCACAAAAGATATAGGTCCATCAGGGAAGTGGAACTGTGATAAATTTCTTAGAGGAGATGTAAGAACCAGTAGGATCAGAATCTGATTTACCTAAGTATGCAAAAACTATTACCATGGCAATAAGATGGATAATAAGACTTAATGAACAGTAGAGCATTGAGCAGGAAAGAGTGCTCTAGTTTTTTTCCAAATTAAGAGTTTAACCAGCACTTCACAAGCTGCTGGGGGGAAATTGCAGCATCCAGGTATTTGAAGAATAAATGAAAATCAATTACAATTGGGGATAGATGTCAGTTTCTTAGACTAGTAAAGACATTTAGAGCATTGGCTAGATAGAATGTAGGGGGCACTTGTTAGATAATAACATGGCTACTTTGGTCCAGTGGTTAAAGCACCAGGCTAGAAACAAGGAGACTAAGTTCTAGTCCTGCCTTAGATATGAAAGCTAGGTGAATTTGGGCCAGTCTCTCTTTTTTAGCCCATGATCTCAGGGTTGGATAAGCTGGTTGGTTAATTCCTATTGCAACCAATGGACCAATACTCAGTTGATTAAAAAAAAAAGCAAATAGTGCACTTGTGGGGAAAATGCTAGGAAAAAAAATCACTAATGAAGAAACACCATCCTTCATGCCACATTCAGACCAGGGGTGGGTTCCTCCTGGTTCGGACCGGTTCGCCCGAACCAGTAGCGACCCGCTGGTGAAGTCACAATGATTTTTTTTTGAATTTTTTTGAATTTTTTTTTCCTTCTGAGCATGTGCAGAAGCCGAGTTCCGGCACTGTGCATGCGGTCGCCATCTTTTTTTCCGGCTTTGTTTTTTTGCCACGTGGCGCGGGAGGAAGCGAACCGGCAGCGAGGTAAGTTAGAACCCACCCCTGATTCAGACTCAATAGCAATTAAAATGTCCAACTATTCTAACTGCTCTGACATCTTTTTGCAAAGCCCAGCAATCTGGATCTCTGCTATGAAATACACCTTTTCATTGGAAGCCAGGCAGGTACTGAATATTCTTTGACATCTTTGTGCCATTTTTTTTTCTTGGGAGGTTCACAGAAATGCTGTTGTTGACTATAACTGTTAGACCCCCCCCCACCATTACAAGCATGGCAATCTTTATTTTTATAATGCCCAAGCAGATATACCATCTCTACATGCTGTTATTTTTAAAAAGGCATCAGGAAAGAAAGAAAAAAGGAAAGAAAGTGGATTCGTAGTCAACACTTTTTTGTTTTTGCACTTGAGTCAGAAGCACCGAGGTGCTTCTGGGTTGAATAAAATCTAGAAAAACATTATTTTCAAACAATTTACATGGGAGAGATATACAAATTAATCCTCTCTACCAATAGGGAAACTCTCCTTCACATGTACCTCTGGTGTTTTCCTTAAAAACAACAACAGAATAACAGAGTTGGAAGGGATCAGAGGACTAGAGGTGTCCTAGTCCAAACCCCTGCTCAAACAGGAAAGCCTATGCCATTTCAGACAAATGGTTGTCCAATCTCTCCTTAAAAACTTCCTGTGTTGGAGCACCCACAACTTTTGGAGGCAAGTTGTTTCAATTGACTGTCAGGAAATTTCTCCTTAGTTCTAAGGTTGGTTCTCTTCTTGATTAATTTCCATCCATTGCTTCTGTTCCTGCCTTTAGGTGCTTTGGAGAATAGGTTGACCCCCTCTTCTTTGTGGCAGCCCCTCAGATATTGGAATTCCTTTGTATTTTGTGCTAACAAGAAAAACTCTCCAATATTTTTTAAATATTGTATTATACTAGTAAAATTATACAAATACAGAATAAATACATTAAAAATTAAAAAGTGCAGAAAAAGAAAGAAAACCTCCCTCTTTATCCCCAGAAAGTATAAACAACACTAAGAACTTACCACTATCTCTTAAAATAAAACCAAACATTTCTTCATTCAATATCTCATCCCAGTTCTATAAAGTCATCTCTACAATCTTATTTCTCCCTATTAAACAGCAAATTTTCAGTACGGATTATCAGAAATAAAAACATAAGTATTACAACTAATATAAAAAAAAATCTTCAAGTAATTTCCAAAATACTAAATAACAATCACATAAGGGACATCTTGCCCCGAGATGTGTGTGTGTGTGTGTGTGTGTGTGTGTGTGTGTGTGTGTGTGTGTGAAGATGGGTGGCAAACAAATTTAATAAATAAATAAACAAGGCTTAAATACTGTTAATTATTAAAAAAGTAGAATTAAATATATTTTGGTTACTGATATTATAATCTATCTTTAGATTCTTAGGTATCTTTAGCCAAGTTGCCTAGGAAATACAGCAGACACTTTTTTTGACAAGCTATCTCTAAATGTTGTCTTATGTAGGCAGACAACTCAGAAGTATTGATTTTGATCCACACTTGTTTTATTCAATAACAATAACGAATGTATGTTCAAAAATAAAATAAATGGTTACATTCTGTGGAATGAAGGAGTAGAGTAGTCAATTTGTTCTTCTAAAATGATCACACTGAATTCAACATGAATACTATGGATTCTGAAATTATATATATCTCAGCAACTTTTTTTACATTCAAGAAATTTTAAACAAAACTATAAAACAACTACTTCTTTGGCAGCTGTTGTTATATACACCACAACATTCAAATGCTAGTTAATACATCAAATATATCTTCAGATTCTTAGTGCTTTCTTAAGATTATTTTTAAAAGGAAGTTCTCAGCAGAACTGTCTTGCAGTGACTATAGCCTTTCTTATGAAACTCATTACATAATAATATGAAGGATTTGGTAAAGGCTAGATGTTTCTTAGTTTTCTATGTTTTCCCTCTTCCTTGTTCTATTTTTTTAGACTGAATGCAAATTGATTGCAAAATGTTAACTGCTTGATTGCTTTCGAAGAATAATGTTGTGTAAACCAAAAAGCAAACCCAAAAGCACTTTTTCTGCGGCCAGCTAGGACAAAACAGGCTTCAATGGGGCAGTAAAACTGAAGTTTCTGAGCTATTGTCTAGAACATCACATAGCTAAAGCTGGACCATCTTTCTTGACAAATTAGAATGAAGTACATCTCTTCAATATCTCAGAAAAATTTGACAATCTTCCAGAAATGGAGATAAATCCATCAATTTCCAGCACTTTTAAATATGCTATATTAATGACAATTTTTACTCAATTAGCCTGAAGCTTGGCACAATTGTAGATTTTGTTTATATATAAATCATAGACGACAACTTACAGCTCAAGAGCAGTAATCTTTTTTTAAAATTTTTTTACCTTGCCTCTAGAAAAACTCTTAAAATATCTGCTTAAAATGCTGTGCATCTTTTGTTAACTGCCTTTTCAATAGGACTGAAACCGCCTGCAGAGGGCAGAGAACACTGCATGAACTATAATAGATGACATAATCTGTGGGCAAATGATTCTAATCATTTAGTATTCCAAACAGTTCACATGGAGTGGCAAAGTTAACAGAGGCCTTAAAGGGATTTTGCTTTCCAACAACCACTTAAAGATCAATCTGTTTTAGTTGAAACTTATTTTTTTGTTTCAAACCAATGTATGCAAGTGACCCAAAGTTTATATATTTCATAAGTTTTGTTCCATGAATTGAAAAAATACTGTCATTTTGAAATTCAGTCATTAAAATTTAATATTTAAATAGCCTAAAGATAGAAATCTCAGGGTACATAGCCTTGGCTTTTGAAATTGATGTCATTTGTATCACTTGATTACATTAACTGGCAGGTACTATCTACAAACCTATGTAGTTATTTATTTAGAAATGTGGGGAAAACTAGAAACTTGTGGAATCTCTGCTGAAAGAAAATCTGTATTAAAAACAATTTTCAATGGTTGAAAAAAGGGAAAAGATGGACTATGCAAAGGACATAAGGAAATAGTGAAAGTTATTTAAGGCAACTTTAATATATTCCTTCGGACAGGATTATTTTCCTATTACACAAGTTTTTAATTTTTTTAGAAGACATCAACCCAGTGGTGAAATCCAATTTTTTTTACTACAGGTTCTGTGGGCGTGGCTTGGTGGGCGTGGTGTGGCTTGGTGGGCGTGGCAGGGGAAGGATACTGCAGAATCTCCATTCCCACCCCACTCCAGGGGGAGGATACTGCAAAATCCCCATTCCCTCCCCACTCCAGGGGAAGGATATTGCAAAATCTCCATTCCCACCCCACTCTGGGGCCAGCCAGAGGTGGTATTTGCCGGTTCTCCGAACTACTTAAAATTTCCGCTACCGGTTCTCCAGAACCTGTCAGAACCTGCTGGATTTCACCCCTGCATCAACCTCCTCACATGAATGTCTGTTAAATCTGCCCATTATTTGTTTCATGCAAAAGTTGTAGTGCCCTCCCACCCTACCAGAAATATGCTGTTGATCATCATACCCAGGCATGATATTCCCACTACATGCCTGATTTTCAGAGCCTTTTCTCAGTTCCCGTTGGTGCTACTTACTGCACCAAAATTCCCAGCCTGTTAAATCATAATTTGAATGCTTTGAATCTCTCTCTCCCCCCCCTCTCTCTCCCTCCCTCCCTCCCCTTTCATTTTCCTCTTGATATATGGCCACGTCTACAAGGACATGCCCCCAATTTGGTAACAAGGAAAGCCTGTTTTTTCTGGATTTACTGCAGAGGTACTAAAGTACAGGTAGTCCTGGATGAATGACTACTCATTCAGCAATTGTTTGAAGTTAGGATCGTGCTGAATGAAGGGAACTTATGATGGGTCCTTGTAGAAGTCGTGGCATTGCAGCATCCCTGGAGGAACGTGATCACGATTTGGGCGCCTGGTGACCAGCTTGCAATTATGACAGTTGCAATGTCCTGTGATGACATGATTACTTTTTGTGACCTTCACTGCTGGTTTCTGACAAGCAAAGTCAATGGGAACTGGATGGCACTGGAACTGCTGCAAATGATGTTGTACTGGGGCGCAATCACATAATGTTACATTTTGCAACCACATGTGCTTAGTGACAGAGTTGCCAGTTCCAATTATCATTAAGTGAAGACAGCTTGTAGTCTTCCCCCAACCAGAGGAAATGAGTGTTCAATGTGTTGGACTACAAATTGTATAATTCAGTCAATAGTGAGGCTACTAAATTTGGGGAAAGTGTTCTAGGCAGCTTCTTCTCCTGTGTATTTTTCTTGCTTGTAATTTGAATGAAATAGGAACATGAATAGGGGTGAAATGCTACAGGTTTGGACCTGTTCGAGAGAACCGGTAGTGGACATGTGATCTGGCTCGCCAAACCGGTAGCGACGGCTGGCTGGCCACGCCCCTGAACCAGTCACCCGGTTGCTCGCCCCTAACCTTCTACACGGCCTTCCCGGCGGTCCCCCATGCCCGCTTGCCTTCTGAGGTCGGCGTCCAGCCTGTGATGGGAGACGTTTCCGGCCCGGCCAGCAGGTGGCCCTTGGGGGAGACCCAGCGGCTGCGCAGGGGCTGAGAGGGGCAGAGGCGCCAGAGAAGAGTGGGCTTAACAAAAAGGGACCAGACATGCCAGGGGTAGACAAATGAAGAAGGGGAGGGGGGCCCTGTGACAATCCGAGTCTGTTAGAGCCTTTTTATTCTCCTGCTGCAAAAACTCACCAATACCTTTGCCCGAAATGCCTCTCGCGTCTTTCGGAAGCGATTGGGGGGAGCGGGAGGGGGGAGAGCGCCCAGCAAAGGCCAGGAAGACCCAGCCACCCCCTCCCTCCCTCCTCCCCCTTCCTCCTGGCTGGCTGGCAAGAAACAGGGCGTGGACAGCCGCGGCGGCGCTATTCTACCTTCTTTGTAAAACTGCTCTGCGGCTCCGCTCGCCTCCAGTGGCCCGATGCAACGCCCGTGGCTTGCGCGGGGCAGACCGCAGCAGTTGCAAGGCCGAGATGCTGCCCGTGTAAGGGGGGGAAAGGGGGAGGAGAATGCAGGCATCACACCAAGCAGCAGCCCCCCCCAAAAAATCCTCCCATGGGTGGCTTTAATGCAGCTGTGCAAACCTCCTGTGCGCTACTGCCCTCCTCTCCACTAGCCATCGGGTCCCCCCACCTCCCTTCCCCCTCCTCCCGCCCCCAGTCTGCAGCCTCGCCTTGCCACTGGCTGCTTCATTGCGCCACTTTACATGTTACCGCTCCGTGCACTTCCCATTGGGCAGGTTGTGGGCTTCATTTGCATACCACTGATGGCCTCAGCCAATCGGCAGTGGAGCGGCCCCGGGCCCGCTATGTGTATCTGAAAGAGAAATGGTTCTTGAGAAAAAAGGTATTCTGTGGATCATTGGTCTCAAACTCAAATCATCATGATGGCTATTTGATGACAACTTCATTAGTCCAAACCTCTCCTCCTCCTCCTCCTCCTCTCCTCCACCATTTTCGAGGCTGGGAAGGGCTCAGAGCGGCAAGAGGGAAGGAAAGGCGACCGCGACTTTCTCCTCCTCCTCCTCCTCCTTGCGAGGTTCATTGAGTTCATTTTGCAAGCTTGCCCAAGGTTTGCACGGCCTTTGGGGCTTTTGTGCAGCAAGCCCCCCTCTTCCTCCTCCTGTGCAGCTCTAACATGTGCAAAAGCAGGGAGAACTCTTGGGCTGCCCCCTCGCCCCCCCTATCCCCATCTTTAAACCCGCGATTGTGGGTTTTTAATTCACGAGGAAGGAAGAGAAACCCTCCCCATCCCACCCAAGGACCGATTAGATTTTCTTGTTGCTCGCAGCGG
This sequence comes from Thermophis baileyi, assembly GCA_003457575.1. Taxonomy (NCBI): domain Eukaryota; kingdom Metazoa; phylum Chordata; class Lepidosauria; order Squamata; family Dipsadidae; genus Thermophis; species Thermophis baileyi. The sequence goes on along the minus strand of QLTV01000967.1, from coordinate 615,487 downwards.
GAATCCAGCCTTTGCGTGGGAGAGTTGCTTCCCGCTGGCTGGGCAGCCCTTGGGGGAGACGCAGCCATTGAGCTGGGGCTGAGAGGGGTGCCGGCGCTGGGAGGGGCCACTTGCTTTCTTCCTTCTCCCACCACCGCCGCTGCTCAGACCAGGTGTGTGTGTGTGTGTGTGTGAGAGAGAGAGAGAGAGAGAGAGAGAGAGAGAGTGTGTGTGTGTGTGTGTGTGAGAGAGAGAGAGAGAGAGAGAAGAAAGAAAGAGAAAGAGAGAAAGAAAGAGAAAGAAACAGAGAGAAAGAGGGAGAGAGAAAAAAGAGAGACAGACAAGAAAAAGAAAGAAAGAAAGAAAGAAAGAAAGAAAGAAAGAAAGAGAAAGAAAGAGAGAGAGAGAGAAATAAATAAATAAATAAATAAATAAATAAAGGGAAAGAAAGAGGAAGGGAGAGAGAGAGAAGAAAGAAAAAGAAAGAAAGAAAGAAAGAAAGAAAGAAAGAAAGAAAGAAAGAGGAAGGGAGAGAGAGAAAGAGAAAAGAAAAGAGAGAGAGACAAGAGAAAGAGAAAGGAAGAATGAGAAAGAAAGAATGAGAAAGAAAGAAAGAAAGAAAGAAAGAAAGAAAGAAAGAAAGAAAGAGAGAAAGAGGAAGGGAGAGAGAAGAAAGAAAGAAAGAAAGAAGTTAAAAATAGGTCTTGTTTTTTTTTTTTTTTTTTGCCAAAAACTGGAAGTAAACTCCAATTTCCAGGAAAAATGTAAATACAGGTTGCCCTCAACTTATAACCACAATTGAGCCCAAAATTTTGGTTGCTAAGCAAGAGCGTTGTTAAGTGAGTTTCACCACTTTTTACAAGTTGGCCACGCCCACTCGGTCACATGACCACCAAACCACGCCCACCAAGCCACGCTCACAGAACCGGTAGGGAAAATTTTTGGATTTCACCACTGAACATGATGCATGTGCTTGGATCATGTAGGAAGATAGTGCTAAGACATCTGAAAGGCCAGCTTAAGAGCAGTATCTGCAAGTCCATTAGGATCCCCAAATTCATAGAGCCGAGGTGGCGCAGTGGTTAGAGTGCAGTACTGCAGGCTACTTCAGCTGACTGCTAGCTGCAGTTCAGCGGTTCAAATCTCACCGGCTCAAGGTTGACTCAGCCTTCCATTCTTCCGAGGTGGGTAAAATGAGGACCCAGATTTTGGGGGCAATATGCTGACTCTGTGAACCGCTTAGAGAGGGCTGTAAAGCACTATAAAGCGGTATATAAGTCTAAGTGCTGTTGCTATTGCTATTGCTATTGCTATTGCTATACAAGTGGTGTGCAGCATTTAGATCTAAAACAAGAAAAGGTTTTATAGTTCTGGCATAGACACTCAGTTAGCTGCTCCTTAAAGGAGCCATGGTTTTTTTCTTGGTTACCATAGGTAGCTGCACAGGCTTAGGAAATATATGTTGGAGTTTAAGATCTTGGTGACACAAGATTGCACTCTGTTGCTACCTCCTTAACTCAATTTTGTATGTTCCTGAATCCTCACAATAATCACGTAAGCCCAGGAAAATGTTGGCTCCTTTAAGAAGCAGCCAGTAGGTAAAGTGAGACCAGCTCTGAAGCATCCTTGTCCACCTCACATTTGAATACTTCATACCTGTACTTCCAACCCTTAAATGGCCCATGAGTGTAGGAACTGTTACAACAAGAGCAATGTTTCCTGTCCTTTGGTAATATCAGCAGTTATTAGTCAAAAGTATTCTGATTTTAAAGCTATTTAAGCAACGAATATACTTTGCACCAAAATGATTACTGTGTTCAGCTTGTCTTAAAAGGGCTAGAAATCATGTGAATATAAACGGTAGCCAGACGTATATTTTGATACATATTTATCAGTTGCTTGACATTCCCTAAGTATTAGATAATGTACAAAATATTTACAGACACAAGACTGAAGAGTTAAGCACACCAAGCTATAAATTTCCCACAGGCGTGGGTAAATACAGTTTTCAAAAGCTTGCATAAATTTCGTTTTTTCCTCAAGACTTAATTCTTAGCATTAATATAAGGAACTGGATAGCTGACCTGAATTTTATTTCTTGACATATAGTTAGAAGTAAGAAAAAAAAAGAAAGGGAAAAAAAGGGAATTATGGGAGTGTAACAAATAGAAGATATTTATGGAGCTTTCTGATAAAAAAAACAGTTTTGAAGGAATATAATTAAGACCTCATCCAGAAGATCAAATTATGCTCTTAAGAAGTGAAGTGTGTCATTGATAGGCAGTCTTGATTTTGAGGGAAATTAGTTTTCTTAACTGTATTTACTGTATTTGTGTGAAAGGAAGATGAGGGTTTGCTTTTAAAATACTTTAACTTAGAAATGGGAAAATCTTGGATTTATTAAGGACAAGGTAATATAGATTTGTTTTGGTAGAAACTGTGTTCATTCAGGGTTGTCTTCCTGTCAGGTAAATACAGTAGTATATGAACCATATTTTAGCCAAAGAGATATTTTTGGCTTCTAAGTCAAATCATTAACCCTTGTCCTAGTGAAAACAATATTAAGATTTATATCTGCAGTACTGCCACATAAAAAACAAATTTAGCAGACTCCCACGGTATTAAGTTTAAAATACATATCTGTTCACATGGAATATTCTGGTTTTCTGATGTTCCTATTGCAAAAATTTCTGGCATATGTTCACATGCAAGGAAAGAAAAAAAAAAAGCCCCAGTTTGTAATACTAGAAGGTAAACATTAGTTCGTGCTAGTTGATGCAATGCAGCTGATTATGGCACAAAAGCAGGAATCATTAAAGATATCTCTAATATACATTTAAACACATTTTCTCTGTCTCTCTTCTGAAACAATTCTTAAATTGTTTGATTCTTATCTGCTATACATTATTCAGAATGCATATAAAAATAGGGCCAACATTGTATTATTGTAATACACTGAATGCTATAAAATTAAACTGCTTGAGGGTGGCTATGCAGTCTAGCCCTTCTGCTGCAGGGCGTAAGGACTGGTTTTCTTTACTTCCCATCCCAGCAGCAGGAAGGGGTATTGCAAGGAATAGGAGATCTCTGCATGTCTCACAACTTTTTCCTCTACCTTGTTTCTGCACAATTCAAAAGTACAAGTAACTTATACTGTACTGTGAGGTGTAAATAAGAAAGTGGGACCCATAAACCAGCTTCCCTTTTCCTGCAATGCCCCTCTCTGTGGCTTCAACTGAATGGAAATGGGGAGGATATAGGACAGTGATGGCGAACCTTTTTTGGTTTGTGTGCCCATACCCATTCCCTCCCCCCCACACACGCGCGCCTGCCCACACCCATAATTCCATGCGTCCCCCCCGTGCATGCGCGCGTGACCCCCTCGCTCCCGGCACGCGATGCCACGCCTGTTT
>QLTV01000967.1:601529-611983 GCA_003457575.1 Thermophis baileyi | reverse complement strand
CATGCACGCTGGAGCTGACATAGGGCAACGCCTTGTGTGCCCTCTGATATGGCTCCGCGTGCCACCTGTGGCACGCGTGCCATAGGTTCGCCATCACTGATATAGGATATTAAAGTTGGTAGAAGTCTGTATACTGTGAATACAAAATCAGCGGCATAAAGTGCAAGTCATCACAGCAAACTCATACTAAAACACAACATGCAGTTATCACATAGCCTGTAGCTGTTATGCTTTATTGCTAGCTAAAATAATACAAATTATATAGACAGTATGAGAAATAAAAAAAATCAACTTTCTCTAAAACAGAAGTTTAAAAGTTAATAAATAGATAGGCCATATGAAAAACCTGCAAAAGTTTTGTCATCCAAAATTTAAATCAGCAGTTTTTCAGATAAAATTAGGTTGCTGTTCAGTTCATCAATCAACTGGATTTTAGCTCTCATGGCAGAAGGCATGCAGCCTGGTTATCTTTCTCCTTCTTTCCATTATCAAAGGGGTCGCTGTGTGGGTGCTTTCTAAAATATGCTTAGTGAGTATTCAATGCACCTGTAATGATGATGGAATCTGGTCTTCATTAGTAACTTTCAAATACAGATGTACAAGAACTTTTCCTTCCAAAAGTTCTTAAGTGTGTACCATGCTATGTGTCATGCCAGCACTCCAAGGATTCTGGCACAGACATTATAATGAATAGTCTCAAAGTAAAATGAAGAGAAAGCCTTTATAGCATCTAGTTTTCAGATACTGGAAATATTATCTAGCTGTTTAAGGGTGGAACTGGAACAAATTCAAAAGTGGAAGGTAAAAGAAAAAGAGGATGGACAGCAGCAAGGTGATTCAATTGCAGGATGGTACACAACCAACCAACCAACCAACCAACCATTTAATAATTAAACAATGAAGCAATTTATGAATTTATATGTATAATGAGTTTAATTTAGTCCATATATTCATTTTGCTATTTTTTGTTGGTCAATTTAATACTTAAGGACGCTATGCAAAGTGAATGTTATATTCAAAATCATACACACCACTTATTAGTTCTCACCCTATTTATCTCAGAGTTGGGAATATAAAATGGTGTTCAGGAGAACTTGATACATTTGTCCCAATATTTTTTGAATATGATTGAAATATAGATGTACAAACTAATAAGGAGAAATTTTCTGTAGCAGCTGTTAAAAACAACAGAATCCCCTTCCTTGGGAGATCCAGAATTTATCTCTGTCTCGGTATTCCACTTTGTTTAGAAAATATTTATTTAGCAGGCCTTTTGTTATCAATATTAATGTGGATGTACTGATATGATTTATGAGATTATTTTTTAGCTGAACTGTTGCTTATATAATTTTGTTGTTTTTACAGATTGTGTGATGCTTTCTATTACGTTGTTGAAAGTTGCCTTTTAAGGAGTTATCCTTGAAGCGATACAGTATACATAGTGTATCAAATTAAATATAGAGAATAAATATTTTAGGAAAGTTTGACAGAAAGAGTGGGGACATTTCTGGCTGCCTCTCTAGCCATTCAAACATAGGAAATATTCCAAAGCCTTGTGGGAATAATAGAAAAATTCTCTTTCACCACAGCAGAGTTCCTACCCCTCAGAGGTGGGTTCCTCCTGGTTCGGACCAGTTCGCCCGAACCGGTAGCGACCCACTGGTGATGTCACAATCCAGTCAGCGCCGGTCCGTGGGCGCCATCTTTTTTTTGGAATTTTTTTCAATTAAAAATTTTTTTAAAAAAAATTTTTTTCCTTCTGCGCATGCGCAGAAGCCGAGTTTCCGGCACTGCGCATGCGTCGCCATCTTGTTTTTGGCTTTTTTGGGGATTTTTTTTCCTTCTGCGTATGTGTGCGTGCCCACGCGGTGCACGCGTGCCCACGCGGTGCACACGCGCCCACGTGGCGTGGGAGGAAGCGAACCGGCAGTAAGGTAAGTTAGAACCAACCCCTGCTACCGCCATTAGAACACTCAGATAGATAGGTGCCTTGCAGAATATCCTGTCTGAAGCTGATGTCAAACTGGGTACATTAGGAAAAAACTTGATGAGATTGCAATAGATATGAACAATGATTGGACCAAATGGGCTAAGAAATGGGTAATTATGTCTTCAATCAGGGAATTTTGTTCCCAATAGAATAAATCCATTTTTATGATAAAAATAGGCAAGATCTGGAAGATGTGCAGGGAACTAATTTCTGTAATTTACTTGCTGTGAGCTGGCATATCTTCAAGGGGCAAATATAAAGATAATATCCCTGGTTTTGGGGATCAGGATCTAGCCTCAGTATAGTAAATTTGTACAATGGAGTTTTTGCATGTTGCTCTGTCATTTGACTAGAGTAAAAAGAAATTTTCCTTCCAAAAGTAGATCCTCAATCCTAGTTAAGAGTTTTTTTGCGAAGCAGGAGAATCCAATAAGCACAAAGAACCAGTTTGGTCTAACAGTTAAGGTACCAGGCTAGAAATCAGGAAACCATGAGTTCTAGTCCTGCCTTAAGCATGAAAAGCCAGTTGGGTGACTTTGGATCAGTCATTCTTTGTCAGCCCAGCCCACTTCACAGGGTTGTTGTTGGAGGAAATAGGTCTGGGTTCCAACCAAAATATTCAGCTGAGTTTCTTCTTTCCTAAGTTCTGCTCAGGTGCAGATTCCCAACAGTATGAATCACAGAGGCCATTAAGAAGTAAAGGTTTCTATACCAGGGATCTCCAACCTTGGCAACTTTAAGACCTGTGGACTTCAACGAGTTGAAGTCCACAAGTCTTAAAGTTGCCAAGGTTGGAGACCCCTGTTCTATACGATTGAGAACAATCTTCTCTTTGTGCAAGGGGAAATATAATTTCAGCAATTCCTCCCTCTTGCTCCAACAAAACCAATCTGTTCTCAAGGGCCCCTGACCCTCAAGGGATCTGCAGAGGAAGGGTCAGGCTAGAATAGTTATGAGACAGAAATTGGGATATAGGACCAAAACACAATCTCTTATTGTTAGATGTATCATTCTGTAGTGTAATGTATGGAGACCTTGAGTAATGAGGGAGTGGGATGCTGCTTAGGGAACTCCCAGATAAGAAAGGCATGAGCCTGCAGTCATTTAACAGTCAGAGAAAGAAACTAACCAAGGACCTACTACCCTAATTGATCAGATAGTTAAAAGTGAAGGTGGAAACTTTGTACCTTCAGACTTCAAAGACTCTATTAATGTAGCGTAAAACAGTAGATTTAGTTGGGTTTCCTGTCTCTGGTTTATCTGGGAGAGCTGACACATTCTTTTGTTGCTTTTTGCATGAGCACATGCTGCTTAAGGAAGAAAAGGGGCGTTGGTCTTACCTGATACGCTCCTTCTCATTGGGTGGAGATAGCATCCAGGAATGGGTTGACCTCGTCTGTTCAGTTGATTGGACTGAGTCTGTCAAAGTTGTAATGCCACGCTTCTGTTGCTAGGGCTTCCCAGCTTTTGATGAAGATGAAGTGACAGACTCGACGTGTCGTTATCGAAGATCTTCCTTGCTGATCGAGGACCAGACAGTCTTCAGGGTGGGACTGGATACTATCTCCACCAAACGAGAAGCAGCGTATCAGGTAAGACCAACGCCCCTTCTCCATAGTGGTGGAGATAGCATCCAGGAATGGGACATACCAAAGCGGTTGTCCTATGGGTGGGCTACAGTCTGGTCCGAGGTCTCCCCCTCCGTATGGACACGCTGAAGGACCTGGTGACCGAATGCTGCCTCCGCCGAGGTGAATATGTCCAATTTATAATGCTTAATAAATGGAGGAGAAGACCAAGTGGCCGCTCTGCAGACCTCCTCTAGAGAGGCCTGCGTTGCCCACGCCGCTGTCGTAGCTGCGCTCCGGGTTGAGTGCGCTGTCACTCACGTGGGTCTAGGAAGGGACTGTAGCTCATATGCCTTGGCAATGGTTAATTTAAGCCACGAACAACGGTGGAAGGTGTGACCTTGTTACCCAAGGAAGCTGGTTGGAAGGAAATAAACAGGGCCTCTGTTTTCCTCAGGTTGGCAGTCCTCTTAACATAGATGCGGAGGGCCCTCCTCCCGTCCAAGGTGTGCCACCTGTTTTCCAAGGGTTGGACTGAGTTAGGGAAGAAGTTGGGTAAGATCAATTCCTGCGCCCTGTGGAACCAAGTGTTCACCTTGGGTATAAAGGAGGGGTCCAACCGCAAAATTACTCGATCTGTGTGAAAAACACACAGGTCTCTCCTCACTGATAGAGTAGTTAGCTCAGAGATCCGCCTGGCCGATGTAATAGCCACCAAGAACGCCACCTTACAGGAAAGGTGGTCAGGCTGGCTGATCGTAAGGGTTCATATGGGGCCCCAGTGAGGGATTTCAATACCTTGAACAGGTCCCAGGTAGGGTACCTGTGCACTACTGGGGGACACAGATTAGTCACGCCCATGATAAATCTTCAGACTGTGGGATGCTGGGCGAGTGACTCCAGCGATCCACAAGCTAATACTGAGGACAGGGCTGCCACCTACCTCCGGATGGTGTTGGGCAATAGCCCTTTATCTAGTCTATCCTGGAGGAATTCCAGGATCTGGGCTATCGATATCTCTACTGGAGAAACCTCCGACTTGATACACCAGTTACAAAAAGCCTTCCAAGTGGCGGAGTATATGCGCTCAGTGGAAGGTCTCCTAGAGGCCTGAATAGTCTTGATGACCCTGGAGGAAAAATTGTCCCCTGTCAGAGCGCTCCACTCAAGAGCCAGGCGGTCAGTTGGAGCCACTGAGGGTCCAGGTGGACCAACGCCCCCTGGCTGAGGGAGATCACGCCCTGAGGGATCCTCCAGGGTTGAGCCACCGAGAGATTCACGAGGTCGGCGAACCAAAATCTCCTGGGCCAATGTGGAGCCAGGAGCAGGACCTCCGCCTTCTCCTCCAGGACCTTCCTGATCACCCTTGGAAGAAGGGGAAGAGAAGGGAAGGCATACAGAAGTCCTGGAGGCCACAGGCTGCAGAGAGCATTGACTCCCTCCGCCCCCTGAGTTGGGAACCTTGAGTAGAACCTCGGGAGCTGTGAATTTTCTGGGGTGGCAAACAAATCCACCTCCAGGAGGCCAAAACGGTCCATCAGTGCCCGGAAGAGGTACGAGTGCAGGCGCCACTCCACGTAGTCGATGGCTGTTCTCCTGAGCCAGTCCGCCTGCATGTTGGACACCCCAGAGATGTGTTCCGCAGTGATGGACAGCAGATGTCTCTCTGCCCAGAGGCCCAGCCGCCTGGCCTCCAGCATGAGGGATCTGGATCTGGTGCCCCCCCGATGGTTTATGTGCGCCTTTGCGGCCACATTGTCAGTTAGCACTAAAATGTGCTTGCCTGAGACCGACTGCTGGAAATGACGGAGGGCCAGATGGACAACCTGCAGCTCTAACCAATTGATGTTCTGTCTCCGGTCCATTTGGTTCCACTGACCCTGAGCCATCTGCGGTTGGAAGTGTGCCCCCCAACCGAAGAGGCTGGCGTCCATTGTTACAACTAGGCGTTGGGGTTCTCGGAATAGGCATCCTTTGGAGATGGCCGGTGACCTCCACCAGTTGAGGGAACGGAGAACCTCCCTGGAAACCTGGACCCTGGCTGGTGAACTGCTCCTGCCTGTCCTCTGGAAAGGTAAAAGAAACCATTGGAGGTCTCTGGTGTGCAGGCGTGCCCATGGTGCGATGGAGATGCTGGACACCATCTTGCCCAGAAGCTTTGAGAGCAGGACTAAGGGCACTTTGCGCTCTCTTTGGATCCTACCTGCCAGGTCCCTGAGACTGTCCTGTCGCTCCTGGGACAACTACACCATGCCTTCAATGGAATCTATAACTGCTCCCAGATGAAGCAGGCGGGTTGAAGGAGTCAAGTGGCTCTTCTCTATATTAATAGAGAACCCGTGGTGTCTAAGTGTCTGAATAGTTACCTGGAGGTCCTCTCTTGATTGATGGATAGAGGACTGGATTAAAATGTCATCCAAGTAACATTGGACATGCACGGGTATGGCCCTGAGATGAGCGGCCAAAGCGGCTAGCACTTAATAAATGCCCTAGGCGCTGACGAGAGGCCGAATGGTAAGGCCCTATATTGATAGTGGGTGCCTGCATAGTGAAATCTAAGGTATTGCTGATGTAAGGGCAGAATAGGAATATGCAGGTAGGCCTCCGTTAAATCAATTGAGGTGAGGAAGTTGCCCTCTCTCATGCCCCCAAGAATCGATTGAAGTGACTGCATTTTGAACCACCTATATACAAGATGGCGGTTCAGATTTTGAGGTCAAGAATAGCTCTCCACCCACCCGAGGTCTTGGGAACCAGAAAGAGAATTGAGTAGAACCCCTGCCCTAGTTGGTCCTCTGGGACCCTCTGGATAGCTCGAATGTCCAGTAGGTGCTTTATGGCTGAATCCATGAGGGCCCTTTTAGAAGCGTCTTTCGACACTGGGCAGCGTATAAAAAACCTCAGGGTGTGTGTGTGGAGAGGAATTCTAGGGAGAGGCCTGATCTCACTGTCTCCCTGACCCAGGTGTCTGATGTAATTTCCTCCCATCAGTCGGCAAAGAGGGCCAGGCGACCCCCGATGGGAGGTACGGATGTGCTGTTACTTGGGGCGGCGAAAGGAACGACTTCCTTCTCCCCAAAAGGGCCGTTTAGTCTGAAAGGGTCTACCTCTGTCTTGATGACCTCTTTGTCTTGGGCCAAAAAACCCCTGCGAGCGGGAAGGCCCTGCGCCCAATTCGGGTCCCTGAAATGATGGGCGGCGGAAGAAAGGAGAGGAATGAAATTCACCCCTTCGCTGAGACGATGGTAAAACCTTGCGCTTGTCTCTGGTTTCCACTAACAAGGGTTCCAGAGCCTCCCCAAATAACTTGTCCCCTGTAAAAGGGACAGAGGCAAGGCGCCACTTGTGGTGGGCATCCGCCTGCCACTGCCGCAGCCAGAGTAGGCGGCGAGCAGCCACAGAGGAGGCCATGGCCTTGGAGGCAAAACGGGCCGAGTTCAGAGTTGCGTCGGCTGAAAACTGTACTGCTGCCACGATCTTGTTGAGATCTTGATGAATCCTTGCGTCTGCCGCCGGGATCTTTTCCTGCAGCTGGCAGAGCCAGAGCAGTGTGGCCCTGTTAAAGAAGGATGCCGTAGTGGCCGAACGGATTGCCCAGGCAGCCCCTTGGTGAGCTCTCTGTAGTGACTGATCCGCCTATCCTCTGGTCTCAGACCCTCCTCCGGCTCGCCAGGTATATTGGAGGAGGGCATCAAGGCGTCCACAGGTGCGTCCACAGATGGAGTCTGGAGCACCTTAGCTAACTCTGGGCCGACATTAAAGAACCGTTTGTCGGTCGAAGAAGGAATTGGGGCCGTCCCCGGAGCCGCCCACTGCCGTTGGACTACATCTACAAATAGGCAAGGCGAAGGGTTGACTTCTGTTATCTTGTCTGGTTCAGAAAAGAGTGGATCAACTAGATCCTGGAGATCTGGTGCTTCTGGCCCTTCAGTGCGTGACCCTACACGGGCCACATTTGTAGCCTTGAAAAGGAGGGATTTGAAAATGCTAGGAGGAAATAGCCTGGTAAAGGCGGGCTGTTCAGGCATTAGGCCTTCATCGTCTGACAGGTTTAATTCCCTTTGCTCTACTTCCTCCGAAAGCGATGGCTGGCTCTCATGAGAAGGAGCAGGGGAACCTGGATCTCAAAATGGAGGAAATTCCTCTTGACAAGGGTCTATGCGATTGGTTGAGAAGGCAGAGACCTCAGAATATGCCCGTCTGGGCTGCTGCAATCCAGCAGAAATGCCCTGTTTAATGGCTTCTGCGATAATATCCTGAATATTATCAGGCAATAAAGGATCTTTGCCTATCTCAGGGTGCAAGCCTGCAGCTGTTGGAGTGAAGGTGGCTGAAGGAGCTGCTTTAGGACCCTTACTGGTCCCCTCAATACCCTTTGCTGAGTTTGGCAAGTCTGATGTAGAGCCCCATAGCTCTGTATTGGAGATAGGCAGAGGAAAGCTTTGAAGAGAGAGTTGGTTTGGAGCTCCCTCTGGTGACAGCTCTCGGAATCGTGGTTTGTCAGGAGCACAGGGCTCGCTTTGCCTATCTGAAGCAGAGGGTCTGTCTTTACTGGCCCTATCACAGATTCTTTGGAGGGCCTGATCTTTGCGCCTCTCATCCCTTTGGGATGCTTTGGAGGACTTGCTGTGCTTAGCAGCCTTGCAGCGAGCCTTGGAGCTGTGGCTCTGTCATCTGTGGCTCCCGCCCTAGATGCCTCAGGGCAGCTGTCAACTGCCACTGCGTCTGCCATATTGGTTGCCTTGCTTTTCCCGCCCTTTCTTGCCTTGAATAAGGCTTTGGGCATCGGGACTGTGTGGCTGCTTCCTCAAGCCTCCTGGCTTGGCAGGAGAGCTCTTATTTAGTTAGGAGCGCGGGGCTCCTCAATTGGCAGCTCAGTGGAAAAATGGGCTCTAAGCCCTTGTGTGCCGCTCTCAGCTGCTGAAGTCAAATCGGGAGCGCGAAGCTCCTCTTAATGGCGGCGCAGCAGCCTGCGGAACGCAAGGCTCCTGGTGAGGCAAACGGCGACCGATAGCTGAAACTCCTTGCCGCCGTTGCCTAATGCAGGGGGAGCGCTGGGTGAATGCCAGATATGCAGGTTGGCCTGAATGGGAGCGCGGAGCTCCACTAGCGATTAGTTGCTAAAGCGTCGGGCGGTGTGGCAACTGTCCCAGTTTTTGAAATGGCCGCCCAACTCGCCCGATTCGGGAGCGCGAAACTCCACCAAGCTTGCTTCCCCACTGACAACTGGGAGTGCGGAGCTCCTCTGTCTGGCTTTCCCTACTGTAAATGGGAGCGCGAAACTCCACAGCCTGTCCGGAGCGCCTGCAGCTCAACGAATGACAGGTTGGCCAAATGACAGGAGACTGTCACTAGCCGGAAGCCCTTCCAATGGCTTGAGCTGAAGCCCTCGCCGTTGGGAATATCCCAGCGACTCTACCATGAATGGGAGTCTGCTGGTTAAACTCACGATGTTAGTTAGAATAATGAAAAAGCATCCAGGAATAATCCTTTTCAGAAGAGAAACCTTCGACACGTCTGTCCAGGCTGAAGGACTGAGTCAAAAGCTGGGAAGCCCTAGCAATAGAGGCGTGGCATTACAACTTTGACAGACTCAGTCCACTCAACTGAACAGACGAGGTCAACCCATTCCTGGATGCTATCTCCACCACTATGGAGAAATGAGACAGCTCCAATGTGTGGCTTTCTTAAAAAGTACCTCTAACTGTAGTTCAAAAGTTATTATTCCACTTCTGGGTATCCAATCCAGCACTAATCATCAGTTTCTAGGTAGAATGTAGTGGTCATACAATCCTGCAAATACACCCTATTTTACGCAAATTATTTTCAGATTGCAAAGTAATCCAGCAACAGCATTAGATAAAGAAATAAAAGGAGCCAACCCCTCTTTAAAATTCAATCATCTAAAAGTCAAACTCTCTTTAATCAAAAAACCTTGATAGACAAGAGCCTAGCAACCACCTCTACAAATCTAATGAGTAGCCAATGTTGCTTGGTTTACATTTTGGTATTTGAAACTTCTGCACTAAATCAGTTACACACAAAAAGAGAGTGTTTATTAATGTTTCTCAAAGCTCTGTCTTTTAATGATATGGATAAAGTAATAAAGCGTTTCTAATCACAACTGCAGTGCTTAGGGGTAGAAAAACACTGGATCTTACACTTTGCTTGCAAATGTCATATAATCTTGTCAAACACAAAGTTACAGGCACATTTTCTTGAAACACAACAAAACAATTTAAAAAAAGCCAAGCTTTTTAAAATAATTTAACAGGCTTCTGGCCTCTTAGAATCTGTACTATGCTTAAAATTTCCATAGATGTTGCTAACCAAGAGATAAGGAAAGGAGCGTTGGTCCTACCTGAACGCCTTTTCTCAGTGTAGGTTGCAGGATAGGCCAGGAATGGGTGATGACTTCATCCTTCTGCCTAGAGACTGAGTCATAATTTTCATAGCCACGCCCCGTTGTCTCTCTCTCTGCTCCAGTTATCGACGAAGGCGCAGCTGTAACAACACAACTTTATCCAGAGGTTAGGTGCCCTGACCCCACCCTCCAGGATCCAGACCCTACGGTCATGCCAGGGTGGGACTGGCCTATCCTGCAACCTACACTGATAAAAGGCGTTCAGGTAGGACGAACGCTCCTTCTCCAGTGAGGTTGCAGGATAGGCCAGGAATGAGTAATGACTTCATCCTTCTGCCCAGAGACTGAGTCATAATTTTCATAGCCACGCCCCGTTGCCTCTCTCTCTGCTCCAGTTATCGACTCAGTCCTTGCCAGAGAGAGACGCTTCGCTTAGTGGCTGCTCACCTCTAGGCAGAAGATAGAGTCATTTTCCATTCTGGACTGTCAGATTCACTAGGAGAGTTTCTGGAACTCGTACAGGTTTGACTTT
>QLTV01000967.1:583690-597618 GCA_003457575.1 Thermophis baileyi | reverse complement strand
TTCAATAGAGCAATAGAGAACTGTGGGCGGCGGCCGAGAAGACCCGGGGTAGCCTGCTCCCAGAAGCTCGAGCCCGAACTGGACCAGGCAGCCTTAGCTGACAGGGCAGAGCTCTCCAAATCAACGCAGCAGACCAAGCGGCTGACATGAGGGCTGCGATGTCAGGGGAAGGGAATTAAAACTTCCCCCCCTTCAATAGAGAACTGTGGGCGGCGGCCGAGAAGACCCGGGGTAGCCTGCTCCCAGAAGCTCGAGCCCGAACTGGACCAGGCAGCCTTAGCTGACAGGGCAGAGCTCTCAAAATCAACGCAGCCAAATCGGAGACCAAGCGCTCAAGGCGCCAAATCCAAACCTGTTCAGTATAAACTCTCTGCTAGTCAATCTGAATGGAAATGACTCAATCTTCTGCCTAGGACGAGCAGCCACTAAGCGAAGCGTCTCTCTCTGGCAAGGACTGAGTCGATAACTGGAGCAGAGAGAGAGGCAACGGGGCGTGGCTATGAAAATTATGACTCAGTCTCTAGGCAGAAGGATGAAGTCATCACCCATTCCTGGCCTATCCTGCAACCTCACTGGAGAAAATGAGTGAATCTTTTGTCCTCTTTCCAAAGAGGAAGAAGATACAAGACCATGGATCATTTTTCCAATGGTGAATGTAAATTCTCAGAAGAAGAGATCATCTGTATCAATTAATCTAAATAAGAGATAAAAGGAAAAAGAAAAGATGGGCCATTTCTAGAGGTACAGTATATGCATAGCTGCATTAGGATGTATTCCTATTATCCTGATTTTAGAGCAGGATGAATCCCAGGCCTAGAATATCTTTTCTTTTCCCCTGTTGGTTATATTAAACATAAAAAATTAAAAAGACAGTTCCTGAAAATTGGTAGAACCAAGCCAAAATAATGTTTTTCACCATTACGCAGAGAAATGGAAAGTGTTAAAATGCTTATATCTTTTTAATCCTTACAGTACAGCTATAGAATAGTTAAGCAACAAATGAGAATAGCCAACATCCTTGGCAACTGTGAGCAATTTGAAATCTCTGGTACTCACAATAGCTACAAATCAGCACAATCCTAATGCACGTAACATTTTAAGAAAGTATAGTATCTTACAGTAGTATTAGTAGTAAGGGATAATATATCTTAAAAAGTATTCATACAGCTATGCAAACAATCCATTATTTAGTCATTACAATGAGACATAAATAAACATAAACCACTAGTTTATGTTTATTTTAAACCACATCAGATAGCTCTTGCAGTAATTAGCAACAACAGAAGTGACAACAATAATATCGTGGAAAATTTATTTTTTAATGAGAAATTTATATTTGTTTTTTATCTCTGAAACAAGAAAAACTAAAACTTCAACAAAGTATTAGTTTAAGGATGTGCATCTTTATGCAACCATGTTATTGTATGGTTTTCGTTACTTCCCCCCCTAAAAATTTTCAGTATATTTTACAGCTTATCTGTTGCATTCGATATTTTCCAGTATTCAATAAAATCAAACTGCCTAATTTTCTTATTTAGAAGGAAAAAGTGTGCCATGTTCTTATTAGCGGTGTATCTAAAGCACATGTAATAAAGTAAAGTATCTTGGTAGGCTGCAGGTTTTTCCATCCATCATGAATTCTCTATTATATACTAACATGCCTTCCTATACAAATTAAAATTTCAAATCAGCTGAAAGAAAAGAAACCAAATCTATTACACATACATATGCAATCTTATTTAAACTCAAAGACTTTGAACAGTGTTATAACTGAAAACTGAATCTATTTTATGTAAACAAAAACACATTACAATTTATATACTGCTAGTATCAGTAACGGTAATTATTAACAAAGGGGGTTAATAGATTTTTTTAGTTAAATGAATGATTCAGACAAAATTACAATGGAAATTATTTTCTTTTGCCTTTCAAGACAGAATCCCAGACACAGGAACACTTTATGCATATTTCCACTGGCTTCCAGTAATAAAACACAGAACACAATTTTAGAAGGATTTTCCTAGAAGTGGTACTTACTATTGTGCACAGTCAATCAGTTGATATTCATTTGATCTCTCAAAGCATGCCTTTACTCCTTCATCATCCCAGAGCTTTTTTGCATGTTCAAAGAATTCCTGAAAATTGGAAATTTAATAATATATTTTATAAAGTATTTAAATAAATCATTCCACTATTATTAAGACATTTAAGTAGGAAGCTTGATTAGCACTTCGAGACTCTATGCAAACAATCATATAACATCTTTAACACTTAAAAGGAGCCTTCTAGGATATTGCCTCTCAAATGTTATTTTAACTTTTATTTAAAAAAAGAAAAATAATTCTATTAAAAGTTATATTAGGTATATATCTATGTTTTAAATAGAGAGATACTGTAAATTGCTGAGATATTACTTTATGAATTTCATGTATAATCTTTAAAATGTAATGTACTTGGTGACAATTTTACTAGTTCAATTTGGATAAAGACTGTTTTAATTATAGATTTTATGTATCACAATTCCCATTTAGAATTTAACTTCTCCCTGAATCATGAATGGGTATTAGAATGTAAGATGCTATTTTAAATGTAATGTTGTTGGAAAAGGAAGTGGAAAGGGGAGAAAATAAATGCCCGTTTTAAAAAAATGAAATGTTATTTTCATATACAGTATTATTCATTGGCTCAGGGGGTCCAAGAATGTTATTATATTATCACTTCCAAAATTACTTTGTCTGCCTCAAAGCATATGAAAGTGAAAATAGGAAGTACATATAGATTTTGCTTTTAAAAATACTCTAAAAGACTGAAATTAGTTTTTTATGACATATATTTTTAAAAATGTACAGAAAATGAAAATAGCAGTGAAACATTCTATTCAAAAGAGCATAATAGTGACAGAATGTCTGGATGACAGTTTATTTTTTACAAATATTATAAAGTTTTGTGTAAAAATACAATCTGCCTTTTTCCAGCACAAAATTCTGCTACAAATGTTAGTTTATTGTATACTAATCTTAATTACAATGATAGCTGTGTCTTAATGTAAGTTACAGTTCTATTTTCAAATAAGCCTTAATTGAAGTAAACCGTTTCACTGATGATTTGTCCATAAGTATATAAAATCAGAGTATTTAATTTAAAATTGAATTTAAAAAATACTCTAAGGAAAATCTAAAGTACTTAATTAGTTTACAATTTAAAGTGTTACATGATGAAGTTATCTTAATTTAATGGAATTTTATTTATTTATTTGATTTATATAGTGCTCATCTCAACAGCATGAAGTGACAGTTTTAGACCCTTGTTTTTAAAGCCTTTATCACTGCAGTTACATTTCAGAGAATTATTTATTTCCAGTATCAGATTTAAAAAAAAAGTTCTAAAAGTTTGTCACATGCCATGATATATTTGCTTTGAAACTTTAATCCCAAATTCTTACTAACTTAAGTTTAATTCTGCCTATGGAGATTCTCAATCATCCAGGTCATGGTTGTCCCAAAGGTGCTTTTCAAAAGGCAACTGGACTTTCTTGGTTTTTTCCTTGAAGACGTTTCGCTTCTCATCCAAGAAGCTTCTTCAGTTCTGGCTGAATGGTGGGGAATGGAAGGAAAGAAGAAAACAACAAACGAAGCAACGTTGTCATTCCATACGTTGCAGGAATATCTGAAAAGCTCAGGAGGATTTTCAACACAACATACGTACACACTTTAAACCCAAGAATAAGGCAGAAGCTTGTCCACTCCAAGGATAAAACACAAACTGAGCAATGTGGTATATGCTGTGCAATGCAGTGAGACGTGCAGATCTGTACATTGTGAAACAAAACAACAACTTCACAAATGCATGGCACAACATAGGAGAACAAACCCATCAGGACAAGATTCAGCAGTCCATCTGCATCTGAAAGACAAAGGTCACTCTTTTGAAGACAGCAAAGTCCACATTCTGGACAGAGAGGACCAGTGGTTTGAAAGAAGGGGTCGAAGAGGCCATCTATGTCAAAATTGAAAAGCCCTCTCTCAACAAAGGAGGAGGGATGCCTGTCTACAATACAGTCCTTTCAGTAGTCCCAAGAAGGTTCCACACCCATTTGCACTCTGATTCAGTTTAGTTGCCTTTTGAAAAGCACCTTTGGGTTAAGTTTAATTCCCTTAAATTTAATTTTGAATTCTTATGTAATACGACAATAATAAAAAGAGATATAAGCAATTTAAAGGGGGAAAAAATCTTGAAAAATACAATATATAAAAAAATGACACCAGAATAGAGCCAACATAAGAAAAGACTTGTTACAAAATAAAACAAAAAGAATTAAACTGCCTGGGAAATTAAAAAGGTTAGCTTTTTGTTAAACTTCCTAGAATGTTTGCAAATGAAAATCTATAAATAAAGCACGAGAAATAAAACAAGAAATAAATGTAGACTTGAAAATTAACACAAGGATGGGCAATATTTTGTTCTCTGAGGTCACACTTAGCATTTATGGAGGGCAACATTCTCAGGAGTTGGGATTATAATACAAGGTGGGTAAGGATGTATCACACAGATGGAATTATATTTTCCTGAATTTGTAGAGCATCTAAAATAATAAACCTTCAATCAGTTTAGCTGCCAGGCAGTATGGATGCAAAGAAAGTAAAATGCATCCTTTGTTTATCGCAGAATGCTAGAAGCATGGTTTTGAGACCTTCCAAGAAGACATTACCAATTTTAGGGCTTCATAGGAACTACAAAGGACTCTTCCCCATAATTTAGCTTGAAGATAGAACTTTTTCCACCAGCTTATTTTACAACTCTCTGATCAATGGAACAAGACTGTATACACTTGTCCTCAATCTTGATTTAATAGACAATGGGGGAATGTTTATACATTCAATACAAATATCTTTTATATTTGAATTTACAGAGATGTAATTTGTATAATTACATAATTTACATTTTATGCCATCTATGTAAATTTATTTATGCAAATTATGTTAACTGACACCAAAGACCTATAAATGTCAATTATGCAATTATGAAAATGAACTAGAATGAAATCACAAAGTTATAAATTACATAACAAGCTGGTTTTTGACCAAATAAAGTTTGATGATGATGATAAATTATGTAAACTACATGAAGTGCACTTTTTTTTTTTTGAGGTGTACCTATAAATCTAAGCACAGAAGAAAAATTATTGAGAAAAATAGTAAAAGTTGAAAGTTAAAGGCCTACACATGAAAATAAGAAACATAGCTTATTGTGGGAACAGAGACAGTAATTGCTTTAAAACTGGTTATAAAACGAGAATTAAATAAATATATTAGATGAAGAAATAAAAATGCATTGATTCCACAACGTACTCTAGCAGTTGATGTGAAAAAAAGGTAAAAAAAAGGTGTCCATGCAGGTTTTACCCCACTAGTTGTGACCGACTTTAGGGGGCAGTTCTCATCTGTTTCTTAAGTCAAAGAGCCAGGGTTGTCCAGAGATGTTTTTGTGGTCATGTAGCCGGCATAACATCATGCCACAACACAAAGCATATGGTGAAATAAAGACTGTTACCTTTCCCCTTGCTCATATGTGATACCTATTCATCTACTTGCATTTGCATACTTTCAAACTGCTAGGTTGGAAGGAGCTGGGACAAGTGATAGGAGCTCACTACGTCTCTCAGAACTTGGGTCTCAAACTGCCAAGCTGTAGACTTTTAATGGTCTAATACTCAGTGTCCTAGCCACCGAGCCATTGCGTCCCTTGTTGATGTGAGAAGAATGGGTAAAATAAGGAAGCACAACATGAGATTTCCTAAACACTGCTGTCATAAGTCCTGGAGTGGAACTATTCCCAATTTGTCACAAAACTATCACTTTTAATGTGTCCTAAAGGGAAAAAAAATCACTGGAATGGATGGAAACATATACTGAAAGCACAATACTGTATGAAAAACTGAAAAGATTATGTTCAGAAGTAGGCTTGAGCAGAAAGCTTTTAGTTCTAGGAAGGATATCAATACTTAATGCAAGTAAAAATATTCAGAAGAGAAGAATGTCTCAACAAAAACTATATAAATGGGTGGAACTGATCACACATGTTTATAGGGAGAGAGGGGAAACCTTCAATATTTCAAAATCAATACAATATGATCAGTGCGACAAAAAAACTGGTATTAGAATCAAGGAATGTGATTCTAGAAATGCTTTTATTTTTTACATTTTAAAACCTATGAAGATTCATCAGGAAAGATGCATGTTTCTATTTTTTATTCAGAAATGTACACTTCTGAAGTCAACAGGATAATATTTTATGATCACACTGGAAATCACTTAATCCAATAACCTTGCCAGTACAGGAAATCCATTACTGGGTAAGAATTGGTAGGTAGTCACCTAGCTTCTACTTAAAAACCTCTAATCACTGTTTACTTCCTTTAAAAAAATTCTGTTCCACTACTGAACAGCTCATAACCTCAGGAAATTCTTCCTAGCGATTAGTCTTAAATCCTTTTTTTTCTTATAACATCATTATAAGTCATTTGCTCCATCATTTATGAGACAACCATTCAAATGTTTGGAAACAGCTCTTTAATTGATTCTCATAAGCTTAAGTTCATGCAACAAACTATCTCAAATAATGTAGACAATGGCAACCCTCTACTATTTATTATAACTCTGGACTAAGAGGTTTGATAAATATAGTGGAGGAAATGGAACCATGAATTTTCCTAATATAGACTTGCTGGAAAATATATTTTAGTACTGCCACTAAACTTTTTCAGTCTCAAGTAGAATCCTTGAGTAATGAATATAGTCAGGAATTTTGTAAGAAGTGATGTAGTTATAAATATCTCTAGTACAGCTTCTTCTCATAACTAGGACCAAGTTGGTTCAAAATAAAAAAAAAAATGGCACATGAAATATACTCTCTTCAATAATTTAAAAAATTACCCTAAAGTTCAATTTTGAATTTTTGAATGCACATTATCAAATTTGTGTTTTGAACCTGTCTTTCTAATCCTCTCTATGTCAGGCCGAAGCCATTTTAGTTGGGGTCTTTGGCCTGCCACACTTTATACTATTTTAATATGTATTCTTTGCTGTGGGAATTTGGGAGGGGGAATTGCATGAGGGCTGTCTGTATGTAGCCATAACAAATTCCTTCTAGATAGTCAAGATCATCCTTTGTCTTCGCACTCCTGCACCTGCACGGAAGGAGATGGGTGGATGCTGCCAAGTTGGCAGTTGAAGATTGGTTAACGTGATGGACTCGGGGGTGTGGGGACAAGGGCTTGAACTTTCAACTGGGTGGAGAAACCCTGGAGCTTCAGATTCGGGTTCCTCCCAGATGTGCCAACATGGCTCTGTCAATAAATTGGAACTTTGAGGAATACTTTGCCTCGGACTCTGATTTAAGTTCGGATGCTATTTGGAACCCTGACACTCTAGGGTTTTCTTTAGCAGTCTATTTTTGGCTATACAGTATCATATTCTGCTCTCTGGCTGGAAAATTGATTAAGCTAGTATCTTTGTATGACTGTTTGCACCAGCTTTCTAAAACAAACAGCATTACACGCAATTCACAGGAATTAACTTTTTGTTTTTTATTTAAAAGTGCCATAATCCAAAACAAACAGATAGTTGTTATTCCTGTAGGAGTTTCTCTCTCTTGCTCTGGCATTAATTGGGGGGGGGGGGATGTAGAAACTTACTCTTAAAAACAGCAGAACTTATGTTAATAATTATGAAATAATTTCAAAGGTAACTATCACTGACAGTTTTAAGAAAAGTGGAATCATACAAGTATTTTGTGTTTTTACTTCAATTTTTGCTTTGGTAGCTATTTAGCTGAGAATAGCTTGAAATAAAAAAAACTACTTTAACTTTTCAAGTTTATTCAATTGTTTCAAACATCTGCAGTATTAATGTGGACAGAAATTTGACTAAATTATATGATAATATGAACAGAATGGAATGAACGTTAAAACAGGATATAACATAATACTGGTATCAATTTAGGCATTCTCATCAGAAAAATACATAATCATTCTAAATGTTAATGCTATCTCTCAAGATTATTTGCTTAACACGTTAAACATAATCTAAAATAAAAATCTGTACACCTAGAGCTCAAATAAACAACCTTAGTCCCATGATAATCACGTTTTGTTGAGGAGACTGAATATACCCTTATGGCTCTAACACTTGCATCTCTCCATGCTGTGTACATGGATTTGTTCAAAGAAGGAGATTATTTTGCTATGGGGACACAGCAGCTTGTTGTGCTAAACTAGCAACAAAGACAAACAAAGAGGACTCTAATACACAAATAAATCTCTCATAAGGGCAGAGTCTCTCTCTTTCTCTCTTCCCTCTCTCTCTCTCCAACTTACAACAAAAGCTTCATTAGCACAAAGCCTAAGGCATAACAGTCATTAAAATCCATTTAGGAATAGCCAACTTAGCAGCCATGGGACATGCTTAGTATTATGTTCAAAGTCTCACTGTACACCTGCTTTAGTGTACACTTAATTAAGACAGTGACCCTTGGGAGAAAATAATCTTGGTCACCGGCAAGATATTTTTTCTACTATAATTTCTAGGTATGCAATAATCATCCAATTACTTTGCTAATTACTAAGGGTTATTTTCTTTTATAGGAGCATTTTTTCCCTTATTTTCAAAAAAAGGGGAAATATTTTTCCAATTTGATTTGATTATTCATCATTGATTTTGGGGGATCTAATTGTACTTTTTATTAGCAGAAAACATTGTTTAATATAGAAAATTGGTAAACCACTTCCTCCTCTTTCAGATATATTCCACAGCTCCTAGAGAGTTGTATGATGTAATCTTTTATAAAGTTAACAGAATATTTTTCTACACCATGATACCAAGTGCTCAGTAAAACAATTTTCTGTATACTAAATACATTTTTTGAAACAATACTCAGAACATTTTTGGTAATTTCATTACATTCATTTTAAGACCTTTTACATTCTTTTTCCAACAAGCAGATTTGATTGGGACTTCATTTTATTTTTTAGATAAAATACAACTTGCATTCACGTAAAATTATTCATATTGGTGAAGATACTGATGCAAGCCATTTAATATTTGCTTAGTAATATTTAAGAACAACTTTATATACATTTTCAACAATCTTTCATACACAATAGTTCAATAAAAGGGTACTGTTTCTCTGTAGATACTATTATTTGAAAATAAAGCATTTAATTAAAGTTTCAATTAATGACCAAGCTCTCTCTCGTCACCAGCTATGATTAGCATTTCTAAATTTTTGCTATTTCTCCAATTCTTCTGCCTACATGAAACCACTTAATTCAATATAGTAGTCACAAGCAATACTAGGTAGTAAATGAACTACAAAATAGGAAACAGGGAAACAATATTGATGATGCTTCATGTACCTAATGTAGATGACGAACTATCTAAACTTTTATATGTTTGGTTTATATAATTCTGTATAATCAATTATGTTCTTCATCATTATAAATTATTTATTTTCACACTGTTCTTTTAGAAATAATAGCAATATGTTCCCACATGATTTCAAAAGTATGCTGGAAAATTTAGATCAGGGGTGTCAAACTGGCAGCCCGTGGGCTGGATGCATCATGCGCAGGCCACACCCACCCGAGGTCCGTGAAGGGGAAAAAGTCGTGAAACGTCACGTGATGGCAACATGACACTGCGAGTTTGACACCCGTGATTTAGATCATCCTGTAAATTCAGACACACCCAGACTAGCAGGATTATAAGTGAAAATAATTTTCATAGAGTTGGGCTTCCACAGAATCAGAAAGTGATTTGAAATTGAGCCAGTTTATCAGTAGGTCTTTACTGTGATCAAGGACCTTCCAAGGATCCAGCAGCACAACAATGCATGTATCTTTCCAAACAATTTGGCAAAAATACACAGCAAAGTAATCCAAAATGTTTCCATCATTATATGAAGATATCCTGAACTGGATGGATTACATCTCAGGGTGTTTAATGAACCAGCAGGTGTCAGAGAAATTTCCTGAAGTCTTTGAGAAATCCTGGAGAATAGGAGACGTGCCAGAACAGTGGAGAAGAGCCAGTGTCAGTATTTTAAAAAGAAAAAAAGTGGACACAGGAAACTACAGACCAATGAGCTTCACATCAATTTCTTGGAAAATCTTGCAAAAGATAATCAAGCACTGGGCTTGTGAGCACTTAAAAACTAACATGGTTATTACCAGGAACCAGCATGATTTTGTTAAGATCAGGCTGTGCCAGAAAAATCTTATTGTTTTCTTTGACAAAATTATTAGCTTACTGGACCAAGGAATGATATGCATGTAGTAGACTCAAACTTTAGTGAGGTATTTGATAAAGCAGACTATAGCCTCCTTTTTGATAAACTAGAACAGCGTGGGATAGTTAGTCCCACTATCACATCTGGCTGAATAAAAATAGCCAATATGTGGACTTTAATAGATCTACATCCCAGGGTGGATGTGATTTAAATCAAGTCAATTTAAATCATGATTTAAATCACTAGTAAAAAGGCTTGATTTAAATCAAGTTGATTTAAATCATAATTTTTAAAGAGCAACTGTCATCTCTGTCCCGCAGCGGCTCCTCCTTTGACCCGCTGTTGACTCACCGACAGTCCCTTTCACTTTAATGGGATGGCTGGTGATGCGGTAGTGACACAACAAGGTGAGGGACATGGCAGGTAGCAGGTGAGTAGATGCCCACTAACAGGCGCTGCCATGATTGATCTGAAATGACAGGTGCTCTTTAAATGTAAGGACTCATTCTTGCTGGTAGTTAGAATCTTTAATATTATTATTTGCAAAAAAAATTGAAGGTTTCCTATTTAGCTTGCAGAGCTTGGATTCATTGAATGAGTTTACCAAAAATGTAAATACTGCAGAATATACAGCCTCACTAAGCTCCATTTCATGATGAATAAATTAAATTATTAATGTATCTTAAATAGAAAACTATCTTTAGATAGATTTTTACTCCAAAAGCATTTTATTAAAATAAATTTGATTAAAAAAAATCCAATTTAAATTAAAAAAATTCAATTTTTTATTTTATTTTTTAAAAAAATCATAGATTTTTATCCACCCTGCTACGTCCACATGGAGGGAGGTATGCAGTGCCTTAGGATTCTATCTTGGGTTCACTATTCTTCAACACCTTCATAAATGAGGGATGTTCATAAAATTTGTGGATAATACAGAGTTGGAGGTGGGGACAGCTAACACCCAAAAGGTAAGCTCAAAAGGATCATGATAATTTAGAACACTGGGTCTTATCCAACAAAATGTTCTTCAGTTGTGAGAAATGTAAGATTGTGCACTTAAGCAGGAGAAACCAAATGCATAGGTTCAAAAGAGATGGTACCTGGTTCACAGTTTTACTTGTGAAAAGACTGTCAGATTAAACATGAGCCAGCAATGTATCATTGCTGCCAAGAGAATCAATGCCATTTTTGTGCGCTTCAACAGAGAGATAGTGTTAAGATTACTAAAAGTGATAGGACTGCTTCATGATGCACTGGCCATACCGCACCTGGAATACTGTGTCCAGTTTTGGTTGCCATAATAAAAAAAGGGCCCTGAAAAACTGGAACGATGGCAGAGAAGAAAAAACAGGGATTGTAAAGTGCTTGGAGACCAAATCCTATGAATAGCAGTTAAAGTTTGCAGATGATACAACAGCTGAAGTTTGCAGATGATACAACAGTGATTGGTCTCATTCGAGACGACGAATCTGCATACAGACGGGAGGTTGAACAACTAGCCTTGTGGTGCGACCAGAACAATCTTGAACTAAACACACTCAAAACCGTAGAAATGGTGGTAGATTTTAGGACTATACTACCACCTCTTACAATACAAGACAATACAGTATCAACAGATACAAACTTAAGGTAAACCACTCCAAACTCGATTGCAGAAAATACGACTTCAGCAACAGAGTGGTCAATGCCTGGAATGCACTACCTGACTCTGTGGTTTCATCCCCAAACCCCCATAACTTTAACCTTAGACTGTCTACTGTTGACCTCACCCTATTCTTAAGAGGTCTGTAAGGGTCGTGCATAAGTGCACCAACGTGCCTACGGTCCCTGTCCTACTGTCCCCCATTTATTTATTCGTATTCATTTCCTGTACTCATAATCATGTTTATACTTATATCTGTTACCTTATACATGCTTGACAAATTAAATAAATTAAATAAAAATAAATAGAGACCTTCAAGTTTCTACGTTCTATCATATCTCAAGACTTAAAATGGAAACCTAACATCAAAAATGTCATCAAAAAAAGAACAACAAAGAATGTTCTTTCTGTGCTAACTCAGAAAGCTCAAACTGCCCAAGGAGCTGCTGATACAGTTCTACAGAGGAATTGTTGAGTCTGTCATCTGCACCTCTATAACTGTCTGGTTTGGTTCTGCAACCCAACAAGACAGACACCCCTCACATCCTGGACATAAATTGTTTCAACTTCTACCCTCAAAACGACGCTATAGGGCACTGCACACCAGAACAACTAGACACAAGGACAGTTTCCCCCCAAATGCCATCACTATGCTAAACAAGTAATTCCCACAAACTATTTACTAAGACTATATTACTATTATTCTTCTCATCCTTCCTATTACCTATCTCCTCCCACTTATGACTATAACCTTGTTGCTTGTATCTTTACGATTTATATTGTTTTATTTAGTTTCCTAGTATGATTTGATTGCCTATTTAGTGTCCTATGAGTATCACTAAGTGTTGTATCTTATGATTCTTGATGAATGTATTTTTTTTACACTGTACACTGTACACTGAGAGCATATGCACCAAAGACAAATTCCTTGTGTGTCCAATCACACTTGGCCAATAAAGAATTCTATTCTA
This sequence comes from Thermophis baileyi, assembly GCA_003457575.1. Lineage (NCBI taxonomy): Eukaryota > Metazoa > Chordata > Lepidosauria > Squamata > Dipsadidae > Thermophis > Thermophis baileyi. The sequence continues at coordinate 584,718 of QLTV01000967.1, read as the reverse complement.
TTCTAAAGGAATTTGTATCAACCTATCTAGAAAGTCTTTTTCTATGCATTGGTTTATATTTTAATATATGTACACAACACACTCCTACCTACCGCAACAAATTAGTGCTACTGTATTTTTCATACTTGACTTATAGTTGGCTTTAAGATGGTCTGCTATGTGATTTGAGATCAGCGATATTGTTGCATCACGACACTGCTGCTTATTCATCTCTTTATCCCCTGAACCCCCTATGTTTGCACTGTCACTATTTACGAAAAACAATTCAATAGTGTAATTTTCCATTTTTTCACTTTTAAACCAAAAATTCCTCCCAAAAATACAGTTCGAAAAGGTCAACTGTGTACTTTCTGATATGTCTCACAAAGACTAACCTTGAAAAGGCTGTCCACAACCGTCCAAATTCTGGCTTTATATCCAAGTCAGATTGTTTATATTTCATTTCAGTATGTATTTCTTCTTCTTTTATTTGTATTCACTTATGTGCAGATTCAAAATAAGACAATGGCAATACTCTCCCAGTGATAGATAGCCACTTTTAAAAATATTAATAGATAGAATAGAATTTTTTATTGGCCAAGTGTGATTGGACACACAAGGAATTTGTCTTGGTGCATATGCTCTCAGTGTACATAAAAGAAAAGATATGTTTGTCAAGAATCATAAGGTACAACACTTAATGATAGTCAGGTTACAAATAAGCAATCAAATCATAATAAGATAGCCACTTTTAAAAATATTAATAGATAGAATAGAATTTTTTATTGGCCAAGTGTGATTGGACACACAAGGAATTTGTCTTGGTGCATATGCTCTCAGTGTACATAAAAGAAAAGATATGTTTGTCAAGAATCATAAGGTACAACACTTAATGATAGTCATAGGGTATAAATAAGCAATCAAATCATATTAGGAACAAGTCAATGTAAATCGTAAGGATACAAGCAACAAGTTACAGTCATACAGTCATTAGTGTGAGGTGATGGGAACGATGAGAAGATTAATAGTAGTGCAGACTTAGTAAATAG
>QLTV01000967.1:540825-581853 GCA_003457575.1 Thermophis baileyi | reverse complement strand
GTTGTTTTGCTTGCTTAACAATACAAATTATATTCCTAATCTTTACCCCCTTTTTTCCAGCCATTGATAAAATAAATTCCATGTTTTGTAGTATTTTGTATCTTCTTTCTGTTTAATCTTCAATGTAAGTCTGTCCATTTCTGCACAGTCCAAAATCTTCTTAATTATCTTTTCATCACCCATCTCCTCCCACTTATGACTGTATGACTAACTTGTTGCTTGTATCCTTACGATTTATATTAATATTGTTTCCTGATTGCTTATTTGTACCCTATGACAATCATTGTGTTGTACCTCATGATTCTTGACGAATGTATCGTCTTTTTATGTACACTGAGAGCATATGCACCAAAGACAAATTCCTTGTGTGTCCAATCACACTTGGCCAATAAAGAATTCAATTCTATTCTATTCTATTCTATTCTATTCTATTCTATTCTATTCTATTCTATTCTATTCTATTCTATTCTATTCTATTCTATTCTCTATTCTCTATTCTCTATTTTCTATTTTCTATTCTATTCAGATAATTCCACAGGTGAGCAAATACTCTGACCCTTTGAGTTCTCCGGCTGTGAGTATTGTTTTGTTTACTTTTAACAAACAAGGGCTCCTTAAGAAGCCATTTGAGCATATAAAAATGAAAACAACTCACTCTAACAAATCAAGAAAAGGCTATAAACAAATCTCAAAATGCTTCCAGGTTTCAATTTCAACTGTGAGAAAATTATGTGCAACTGCTGAAGTCAAGCCAATATCTGGAAGACTAAAAGAGGAGGGGAGGACACAAATCCCAAATAAAAACACCTCTCCTAGAATTGCCTGAAAATTGCTCAGAACTGCAAAACAGAACCATGGATCACTGCAAACAACTTGCTGAAAAGTTTAGCTTACATTTTTCCACAGGTTCACAGTACAGTATTGCTTATACGACAAAAAGCTGTATGGGGAACTAGTCAAAAAGAAGCCTTTTATCTGATCTTATCACAAAATCTAATGTATGCAAAAGAAAACCTTAATAAGCTGTGTTTTTGAAGAAACGCTTTGAGCTGATAAAACAAAAAGTGGACTGTTGCCCACAAGCACACAAGTTCCTTTTGGAGAAAAAAAGGGTGCAACATTTGAAGAAAATAACATTTCCCAATTGTTAAATGTGAGGATTGCTTTATGCTACTTGGTGTGTGGCAGCCAGTGACATATGAAATATGATCTGAGTAGAAGGAATAATAGCTTTAATTAATTAACCTATTCTAGAAGGGAATATCCTGCAGACAGTGACGAAATTGAAGATGAAAAGAAGTCGAATATTTGAGTAAGACAATCTGAAACTTTGAAATTAACCAAGATCAACCAAGAAGTCTCTACAGAAATGAAAAATAAATATTTTGGAATGGCTTTCAGGGTAGCCAGTTATGAATATTATTAAAAATCCATTAGGAGATTTCAAACATGCAGGGCATGCCAATTCACCCAAAAATATTTCTGAAGTAAAAAGTTATTCAAGGACGAGTGACAAAAAAATATCCAAGAATAGAAAAGCCTTTAGCTGATTACAAGAAACATTTGCAAGTTTATTATTATTTATTTCCGCCACAGGAAGTGTTAATAGTGACTTAAGAAAGGATGTCCAAACCACAGCATCTGTTTCCTTATTTTGAATCTGGAAACAACTACACATAAATAGTAAGTAGGCATTTAAATGAGCAGAAATATGTGTTTAATTGTCTCATGTCATATACGGACAATTCTTGATTTACAATCATTCATTTAGGACCATTCAAATTAAACAGGACTGAAACAAATTACTTACCAGTCCTTGCACTTACAACCGTTGTCACAGCACTTCTATGGTCACATGATCAAACACCTCTCTTTTGTAACAATTATTTTTCCTCTTCTGCTATTCTACAGATGATTAGACATTTCATTACATGTACCTGCATCTTGATGTCTGACAGAAGTATGTAAACTGCAGCATGGACTCCTCTATTCAATTCCAGCAAAGGAACACCTAGCAGTCCCATTTCCTGGCTGAAAACTCTGTTGGAATATGTCTAGATTAACTTGGTGTCCTCCAAATGAGTTGAACTCTACTCCCAGAATTTCATGTCAATGAAAATTCTCACTGGAAATTGGAAGGCACCACAAAGTAGGAAAAAGCTGGTGGTGCTTTCTTACACAATTCAGATTCAGGGAAAAATATAAAATTGCTGCTTTCCTGATTATCACAGCCAGAAATTATATATTTTGACACACTGATAATTTCCCAACCTTTTTGAGTTAGAAGAAGGTTTCTTTAACAATGGACTTAAGCAGAAATAAAAAACAACCCTTTCACAAGGAGAAAGACCAGTCAATATTGGATAAGCCAGGAGGGGGAAATATCAAACAATCAGCTAGTACTCCTCACTTTCCAGACATCCTATAATTGTTTTCAAGATTCACAAGCTGCCCCAAATAATAAAACAACTGGGTACCAAGGATACATCACCATATCCTGCCCTAACTTTAAAGTCCAAATTGAGATGGATAGGATCAGCTTTGTTCACAATGAATGATGTATCAAGGGATCAGCAATCTACCCTCAGCATTCTGGGAAACTGTAAAGAGCAATGACAGCCTATTGAATCCAAAATGGAAGCAAAGACATAGGTATTAACTTACAATATAAAGAATACAAAACACTACACTATGCTACATTTCACTACACTATACTGTGCTATATACAATTTCAGAATTTAAAAAAAAACTATAATAAACTTGATGGCCCATGACTTCTTGGGCCATTGTTGAGGAGATAGTTTCTAATCAGATTCCTCAGTGCCTTCAACCATGGCAGAGCTTCTAATGAAAAGTTCTTAAACATTCAGGAAGATATTCACAGATGTAACTGCCTTGAAAGTAGCCTATGCTGAGCTGTATAGCAGTTAAACATCAGAAGTTGATTACAGGAAATGTTTATGACATTTTGTATGCTGCCATAAATGCTTTATGATAATTTTTGTGTCATAACAATTTGCCAAATGTCAATTCCACAGGAGACCCACTTGAGGTACCTTGGTTCAAAAATTGTTGCCCTACGATGCACTGTTTTGCTTAGTTAAAGGTTACAGACATAACAGTTTTAGTAGTATATAGATAATACACAAAGCCAATACACTAATAAAATCTAATTTCAGATGATACATAACCATTCCTTGAAGAAAGAGTTCAATTTTCACTATTTCTCAGGAGACCATAATCAAGGATACCAGCTTAGCTTGTGAAGGGATGCTATTCCAAAATACAGGTGCCATTACGGAAAAACAGTATTTCCTAGCTTCAATCTCCCATGCTCCTCCCCCTTCCCAAAATTTCGATACCACAAGCACCAGTTTCTCCTGAAAGATCTCAGAGGGGTCAACTTTATTGGAGCAGCAGTCCTAAATATGCCTAGGTACTTTTTAGTAAAAACTAGCACTTTGAATGTTACCCCAAATCCATCAATGTAGGGCCTACACAACAGGTGTAATATGATCATAGTAACCAATCAATATAAAGGCCACTACTAATGTAATTTCTGAGTGGTCTTCAAAGCCAGTCTCATGTACAGCACATTGCAGAAGTTAAACCATGGGGAAATAACTGTGAGTCATTGTAGCTTATAGTTCAAAGAATACTTGCAACTATGACACCAGTCAAAACCAGTCAAAGGCCTTCCTGGCCAGGACATCCAGTTGCCTTCTAGCAATAGTTAGGGAATAGTTACCTGGCCTGCTCCTTCAGAGGATATGCCATTCACTTAAGAGCAAAACTGGAGTCTGAGAAAAAAAACACAATGAATCAATAGTAACTCCATCTTCCTGGTGTTCATTTTCAGCTTGCTTCATCTGATCCAAATCCCAACAGTCCCTCGACAGGAGGAATCTGCACCGGGACCTATTGGACAGGATTGAACAGGACCAAGACTTGTGTTCTACCTTTGACAAGGTCCTGCAAAAGTAATTCATAAGACCAGCCAGCTGCCTCCATCCATGCACAAACCTGAAACCTGACTTCAGAGTATTTTTCAGCTGAATCCCCACTAGGGAAGATCTTATTTATTTATATTTATAAAATGCCTATAGCCATCCATCTTAAACAAATTACTTTGGGTGGTTAACAGTACTCACAATGATTATATTATAAAACAAATATGAAACAAGGCCAAAAGTGCAATTCAAAGATAACTTCATGACACCTTAAGAACCAACTCACAACACTAATACACACATAAGCTTCCACTAGCAACCCTAACACCTGGGGGAAAGCCAAGCCGTCACAACTTTCCAGAAGGCAGATAGGGTTGAAATTATCCAGATTTGAAAGGAGTACTGTTCCCCAGGTCAGGGACCTCTACTGAGTCTGCTGAATCCTATTAGATGACATTGTTTTACAAAATGGACTTAGTCTATGTCTTCCCTGGTGGATTGAGCAGAGACTGTAAGACACAGCATAAGGACTGTGCCAGAGGTGGGTTCCTGCCGGTTTGGACCGGTTCTTTAGAACCGGTAGCGGGAATTTCCTCCTGCTCGCCAAACCAGCAGCAATGGCCAGCTGGACACGCCCCCGAACTGGCTCTCTCAGTGGCGCCATAGGCGGCACCATCTTGTTTTTTGCTTCTGCGCATGCGCAGAAGCTGGATTTTCAGCACTGCGCATGCGCGCCCACACAAAGCGCACACACCCACGCAAAGCGGGAGGAAGCGAACCGGCAGCGAGGTAAGTTAGAACCCACCCCTGGACTGTGCAATCATTATTAAACACTGAAGAGAACCCTTTAAGGAGGAGACATACCACAATATCTTTCAAAGCTGACAGTGTCACCCCATCTTAAAGAGAAGTAATGAAAGAAGCAAAGAAGAAGCTTCTTGGGTGAGAAGTGAAACGTTTTCAAGGAGAAAAAAACCCCTAAGAAAGTCCAGTTGTCTTTTGAAAAGCTATGAGAGAATGACTTTGTCCCAATCCAGGTCATCACACATACCGGGGCCCCATATTAGAGCAAGGGGGGACATGAATTATGCCTATAAATGGCAGGAGTCCTATTACAGACCATCCCATCCACTTAATTGGAGTCCATTGGCTAAAAAAGAATCCCAGATAACCCAATCAGTTAGTTTACTAAAAACTGCACATTACAAAATCCCAAAGCTTAACAAAAAATTACCACAACGATAGTTTATCAGGATGTAGGCCTAATTAGTCTATTAGTCTAGACTGAATAAAATCTGAACATGTGCCTCCTTATTTTTAGACATAACATTTATATTACTAACCAGCTACAAACTTGTGCCTACTTGACTGAGGCTGATGCCAGGACAGTTATTTAACTAATCATTTACAATTACATTCTACTTGTTTTCATACTACTCATTACAAACTTCAAGATACGGGAAGGCAAAATTTAATAAAATTTTGGGTGTAGTGGTTTACATGATGTTTTAAAATCTTTCCCAGATACTACTATCTAAATACATATTATGCAAAATTCAGCCGGAGTTAAGAAGTTATATTATCTGATGTTATAATGTTTGTTTTTATAACATTCTTATAAAAATCAATGTTGGTCATAATTGTTTATCTTTGGTTGAATTTCAAATTACAACTTCTTTTACTATCATAAAATGCTTTTCAACAAGATAGTGATCTCAGCATACAGATGATTTTATTTTATTACAGGAATTGTTGACTGAAAATGTGCTAATTGTAGACTCAGTATTAGAAAAATCTCAGTTTAGATGAATCTCTAAATCAGAGATACTTTTATGTAGTTTCCAGGACTGTAGGGGACATAACACTGAAGTGGTGATATACTGACAACCAGTTGCTATGCTTCCTGTAATCCAGGAAAAATGTTCTTTGTTTTATCTGCTTTAGTTAGCCTATTAATGTTTTAATAGATGGACTAAATCCCTGATCCGCTTTTTTAGCATTATTTGTTCACCCAATAAGAATCTAAGGCAATAGAACAAGTAGCTTCAATCATTCCTACTATTTTCCCCTAATATGTGAGACATTTTCCAGAGAGTATTTTTCCTCCACTTCTCTTACGCATTTAATTAGAAAGCTATAAATTCAGTGAGAGCAGCAGAGTCCAAAGATTAAATATTGCACAAGACTGTCAATGCTAGCATAACTGAAGATGTCTGGGTTAAAATCTATTATTTTAGAGGTTTAAATTCCAGGTTCTAACATAGTACACCGGAATATACAAACCAGTTGCACCTCAATTATGGTATTATGGAAATGGGTAAATTCAATAAAAAAGTTGGGAACTTAACAGAATAATAATGTCAGAGAGTTGCAAAGGGCTTTAAATGTCATTCTAGTCCAATCCCTTATTCAGCGCAAGATCCACTGGATCATTCTGACAGATGGCCATCTAGACTTTGCTTAAAGATCTCCAGCAAAGGACAAACTCAGCACTTCATGTTCCACTACCTGATGTCTCCAACAGTGAGGAAGCTCCTCCCCACATCTAACCTGAATCATCTTGTACTTTTACCCCACTGGTTCAGATCTTGTCCTTCTCCAGCTGACAGTTCTTCAGATGTTTGGAGACTGCTACCATATACCCGTCTCCTAAACATCATTATCCATATCCTTCAAGCTTTCCTTACAAGGCTTGATATTTAGTCCTCCCATCGTTCTGGTAGTCCTCCTTTGAACTTGCTCTAATGCAGTGATGGCTAACCTTTTTGTCGTCATGTGCCGAAAGCGTGCGCAAGCCGGCACCCATAATGCAATGCGAGGGGGGCCCTGCACATGCGCGCATGACCCCCCATGCTGCACATGTGATCCCCACGCCCCATTTTGGGCCTAGTAGGCCTCCCTGCAGCCTCCTGGGACCAAAAACAGGCCGTGGGTGGGGCGCGCTGCACCCCCCACACTCCGTTTTGGGTCTAGTAGGCCTCCCTGCACCCTCCTGGGACCAAAAACGGGCCATGGGGGGGCGCTGCACCCCCCACGCTCCCCACACCCCCACGCATGACCCCTGCCCCTGCGCATGCATGCATGACCCCGCGCATGCACGTGTCTCCCGCATGCGCCCTGCCCCCGCGCATCCCAAAAATCAGCTGGCCAGTGGGAGGCCTGCGCGCACATGCGTGGCGGTGCTGAGCTGGGTGATGGCTCGCGTGCCCGCAGAGAGGGCTCTGCGTGCCAGCTGTGGCACGCGTGCCATAGGTTCGCCATCACGGCTCTAATGTGTCACTCTCCCTTTCCAGCTATGGCAATGATGGTGAACCTATGGCACGTGTGCCATAGGTGGCACGCAGAGCCATATCTGAGGGCACGCGAGGTGTTGCCCTTTTTCAGCTGATTTTCAGCCTTCCAGAGGGCGGTGGGGAGGTCGTTTTCGCCTTCCCCAGGCCAGGAAAGCCTCCGGAGCCTGTGGATGGCGAAAAACGGACCCAACGGCCCAACCGGAAGTTCAGAAAGCCTCCTGAAGCCTGGGGAGGGTGAAAACGGCCCAACGGGAAGTTCGTTTCCGAACTTCCGGTTGGGCCATTGGGTCCATTTTTCGCCATCCACAGGCTCCAGAGGCTTTGCTGAAGCCTGGGGAAGGCGAAAACGACCTCCCCCCGCCCTCCGGAAGGCCGAAAATCAGCTGGAATCCATTTTTCGCCATCCACAGGCTCCGGAGGCTTCAGTGAGTCCTGCGCGCATGCGTGGGGGGGATGCGGGGGGTTGTGCACGCATGCGCAGAGGGCATTGCATTATGGGTGTGGGCACACACGCACGTGCTATCGCGCATGCGCACGCCCTTTTGGCACCCGAGCAAAAAAAGGTTCGCCATCACTGAGCTATGGTGACTAGAACTGGACATACTATTTCAGGCAGGGTCTGATCACAGTAGAATAGAGTGGAACTATTACTTCCCATGAGCTGCATTCTATTAACTCTTTTGTTAATGTCCTAAGATAGCAAATGCCTTTTTAACAGTGGCATCACATTCCTGACTCATATTTAACGTGATTCTTTAAAGCATCCCCCTTTGTGCATGTCATATAGGTGCTGCTGGCAGCAGTCATACAAATGCCTGAAAGGGATGGGTGAACCTCTTATCTTGGGTTGTAGCCATGGAATCCTCCACTCAATCCTGAACTGAGTGGAGCTTTCTGCATGTTCAGCCTTAGACCTGGAAGCTCCCCATCTTTAGACAGTTGTAGTGAATGTGCTGACAGTTTTTGCACACTTAAACATTGTTGTTTATTTAGTTCATGACTCAAATAATTGAGTTTACTCATATCCACTACTTATGAATATGTAGAAATTTTACGATTTAGGTTCTAGAAAACATTCATATTTATTTATATAATCTATTTTATTATAACATGTTTCAAGGCCCTTAAAGTCATATATTATGTAAATTGTATTCCCGTCTCTCACTTTGCCCAAACTTAGGTTAATAATTCAAGGCTCATACTAAGTAGTTTATCAAATTCAATTCATGTTTGCTAGCACCACAGTAATGATGATCAGTCTGCCGCAGATTCTGTTCAAGCTTCATGAAAACCTGGTACAATAAAAGTTTCTAAACAAGTAGTAGTACAATATATTATGTGTTGGGCAAAGTTCGTTACTATACACAGGAACAATTACCAACTGCTTTAAACTTCCTTCCCTGAAGAGCTTGTTTTGAAAAACAAACTATTCTATGGGGAAAATTATTGTCACAGCTAATGAAATGTTAAAATGAAGCTTATTATTTTTCAGGATCTTGCAACATAATGCAGATAACGTGAAACTGACCTTTCCTAAACCATAAAAACAAATGTGCAAACCGAAGCTGCATGCATGCAAATTCACAGAGTTTATTATAATTCTTCACGACAGAGAGTTTTTAACTAAATGAGGAAGGGGGTTTACAATTATAACTCTTGACGTTTGTTCTTCTCTGTGCATATTATAGACAACATGTTCATATTATACAGTCAGTGGGTAACAATACTCTAAATACTGAAAACAGGTAAATTACATGGAGTCAATTCTATGCCCTAGGTCAATAGAGTCCTTTGGGAGTTGAGCGGCATACAAATATAATAAATATAAATATAGTTGTCCTTTTTACATTTCTTTCATCAAAGTTGCAGTAATAACTGCATCCAATAACCACATGGATGGAAAGTTTTGCCATCACCTGATCACTTCTTGACTGGGAGCTGGTGATATCAGGACAAAGGTTCCTGTTTGTGGGAACTACTATTCATAAAATACCACTTCAGTTCTGTGTAAGATTAATAATATTCTATCCCTTCTTTTTTAATAAAGCACAAAAGGCAAAAAGCAAAAGCAAAAACAAAATTTAGCTATAAGTGTATGATAAACCCTTCATAAACAAAAATGAATGAGGAAGCAGTGGAAATGTACATTTCCCCCCCAAAATATCAAACTAGTTCTAATTATATGAAGGGATTTTTGTGGAGGTTTTTCTTTCCTGTTATATCAGAGACATTGTGTGCTATATGAAAAAAATGAGCGTTGCACCATCACAGTCCAAATTCCACCCTTCTTGCACATTGTGACACTGCCTCCATATAATAAAGGGTCTAGTGCAGTGGTTCCCAACGTGGGGCCCACGCCCCACAGGGGGGCAATTTGATTTTTAATGGGGGCAATTGGAACCTTGTTTAAACCAAGTTAATGGCCTTTTAGGCTTCCTCCATGTGAGTAGGAGTTCACTTTTTGAATAGTAAGAATTATATGTCACGGGGTGGGAAGCATCAGGATTTTAGAGATGCTTAGGTGGGGCATGGCCAAAAAAAGGTTGGGAACCACTGCTCTAGTGTGTGCCATGATGATGCAAGTGACACTTGTTTTCTAATTTTCACAAAAATATTAGATTCCTATTATTTTTTTGGTAAATTTTATATACTCCATTGAAATTATCCAACGATTCAAATAGAAAAAAATATACAGTGGGTTCTCACACTTACAATTGTTGCAGTATCCCCATTGGTCACGTGATCAAGATTTAAGCACTTAGCAACCAGTGTATGTTTATGATGGTTGCAGTGTCCCAGGGTCATGTGATTGCTATTTCCAACCTTACCAGCTGGCTTCTACAAAGTTGATGGGGAAAGCCAGATTCGTTTAATGACTGCACGATTCACTTAACAACTGCAATAATTTGCTTAACCACCATAGCAAACAAGGTCATAAAATCAGGTGACTCAACATCCACTTTGCTTAATAACAGCAGTTCTGGTCCCAATTGTGATTATAAGTTGATTATTTATAGTAGTTGGTTGGTTTTGGATAAAACGAAGTAATGAACCAAATACTATATGCAAATCCTTAGATTATATTTGTTTCAAACATATTTTTATTGACAATTTTAAAGGAAAAATATAAACAAAGAAAAAGAACAAAAAAAAGATACAAGGTTAGAAAGCAAGGGGTTTACATGTATTATAGAAACTATAATTTTTCAATATATCTTTAGTTAATTGTAAATAACTGATTACATCATTCTAAAACTCTGAAAATTCATAATTATTGTAAACTAGACACAATATAAATGTCAAAATGTTAATTATAAAACGAAACTGTATTAAATTGTAATCTAGAAATTGTTTCCTATTTCAATTAAATTGTATATCAGATTTATTTTAAAGTATAAAACTATTCTGGTCATAGAAACACACTCCAACAATGGTTAGTCATTCTTCCATTGAAGAGATCAAACTTCGTTTGCAATAGGAGGCATAAAATATCCTCATAGTATTTATGATGTACAGAGCTAATTCAGTAGTACTGTGGGAATATACTGTTCAGTAAAATTTAGTAAGAATATTGGAGGTTGAAAAGTAAATTCTACTTTTAAGATTTGTTTCATTCTGAGATGAATCACTTTCGAAATCTGTTAAGCTTCACGGCATAGCCACCAGACTTGAAAAAAGTGATCTGACCATATCCTTACACTTCCAGTCATTTTTAGAAAATGACCTATCCATTTTAGTGATTAGGATTGGGATAATATACTAATGACAGAACATTTTATGCCATTTTTTCTAAGTAAAATATAGAGAGTGAATTTAACACTTTTCTTCCACTGAAATTCTCATAGTTGCAAATCTACTACAGGATATAAATTCTGCAACTATTTAATCACACAATCTAACTTGTTCAGTTTCTGAGTCTTGTTTCATCTATAATTACAAATAAGCTCCAGAAAACCTTCTGTTATAAGGTTTCAATTACATGTTGAAATATCCTTCCTTGTTTCTGCAGTTCTTTTAATTGTTGCTTTTATTTGGATAGCTTTGGTCAACCAGGTCACTAAGGCACATTCATACACAAAGAGGAAATGTTATTCTCTTATAGAAATAAATCCACAGCAAGACAAGCATGATCAAGAAAATCCTGTTTTCCATTTCAATTCTCAATGATTACTAGGTGAGAATTGCCCGTGGGTCTCTAAGCTAGGAGTCAGCAAACTATTTCTATAAAGGGCCAGATTCTACTGTTCCTTTACTTCCATGGGGACAGCTTGCAAGCATGGCCAAGGAGCATGGCAGCCATTGGACTATACTGGACTGCCAAGATGGAGACTGCTGATAGGCTACCACCCAAGACATCCTGGCCCCACTCTTCATTCAGGAACTCAGCTGAGGCCTGGTGTTCTGCCCTTTGCATGCATGCCCTTCCATTTCTAGCTTGTGGGTTGTACAAAAACAGGCAGCAGGTTGGATCTGTTTGCTGACCCCTGTTAAGCCATTTTCTGGCTGATTGGAATTGTTGACAGTTGTAATTCATGAAAGTCTAAAGAGCTATCTTGGTGTAGGATGCCCTTTAATTAATCTCTTTGGAAACTTGTTGGATTTTTAAAATAACCTTTACTAGGAATGGGATCTTGAAGATCACTGGCAAATACAGGTAGTCTTCAACTTACAACCACAATTGGGACTGGAACTTGTGGCCGTTAAGTGAATCACACCCAATTTTATGACCTCTTTTGCCATGGTCATTAAATGAATCACTATAGTCCAGTGATGGCGAACCTTTTTTGGTCCGCGTGCCAAAAGGGGGTGTGTGCGCGCGTGCACCCATTCCCTCCCCCCACGCATGCGCACAACCCCCCCACGGTGCCCCCTGCGCATGCACCCCCCCCGCAAATGCGCAAAGGCCTCACTGAAGCCTGGGACGGTGAAAAACGGCCCAACGGGCAAACCAGAAGTTCGGAAAAACGCACTTCCGGTTTTCCCGTTGGGCTGTTTTTCGCACTCCGGGGCAAACCGGAAGTTCAGAAAAACGCACTTCCGGTTTGCCAGTGGGGCCGTTTTTTGCGCTCCGGGGCTTCAGGAAGCTTCCCTGAAGCCTCCGGAGTGCAAAAAACAGCCCAACGGCAAACCGGAAGTGCGTTTTTCCAAACTTCCGGTTTTCCCGTTGGGCCATTTTTTGCACTCCGGGGCTTCAGGATGCTTCCCTGAAGCCTCCGGAGGGCAAAACGGCCTTCCGCAAGGCCGAAAATCAGCTGGCCAACGCGCACATGCGCGCTGCAGCTGACATAGGGCAACGCCTCGCGTGCCCTCTGATATGGCTCCACGTGCCACCTGTGGCACGCGTGCCATAGGTTCGCCATCACTGCTATAGTCATTAGGCGAATCACACAACTGTTAAGCAAAATCAGCTTCCCCCATTGACTTTGCTTGTCAGAAACCTCCTGGGAAGCTCACAAATGGTGATCACGCAAGCCCAAGATGTTGAAACCATCATAAATACATGCCGGTTGACAAACACCTGAATTTGTGTCAAGTGACTAGGGGGCACTGAGATTGTCATAAGTTCTAAGACAGGTCAAAAGTCACTTTTTTCAACACTGTGGTTAACTTTGTACAGTTGTTAAATGAATGGTCATAAATTGAAGACTACTTGTACAGAAATGGTTTTATATATTCCAACTGTTAGGGTTTCAAAGACAACCTAGAAACTTTTTTTATGACCTCCAAAACTTTTGAACTATTCAGTATCATACAACATTTGAATCAAATCCATAGTTAATTGTATAGAGGTTTCTTGCTTTCAGTTCCTGAACATCCTTTTGTCCCAAATGTGTTTTTGAAGGTGCTTTTTGAACTGAAAAGGTGCTTTTTGAACTGAAGAAGCTTCTTGGATGAGAAGCAAAATATTTTCAAAGAAAAAAAACCAAGAAAATCCAGTTGCCTTTTTAAAAGCAGCTTTGGGACAACCATGACCTGGATGATTGAGAATCTCTACAGACGATTATTATTATTATTATTATTTATTAAATTTGTATGATTATCCCTTTGATGTTGTTGATGTGCTTAGTTTTATAGTTTTAATATGGTTTTTATGTTCTTACTTTAGATTGGAAGCTGCCTAGAATTGGTTATAATATACTACAAATCAGTGGTGAAATCCATTTTTTTTTTTACTACTGGTTCTGTGGGTGTGGCTTGGTGGGTTGGTGTGGCTTGGTGGGCGTGGCAGGGGAAGGATACTGCAAAATCTCCATTCCCACCCCACTCCAGGGGAAGGATACTGCAAAATTTCCATTCCCTCCCCACTCCTGGGGGAAGGATATTGCAAAATCTCCATTCCCACCCCACTCTGGGGCCAGTCAGAGGTGGTATTTGCCGGTTCTCCGAAGTACTCAAAATTTCCGCTACCGGTTCTCCGAACTACTCAAAATTTCTGCTACTGGTTCTCCAGAACCTGTCAGAACCTGCTGGATTTCACCCCTGCTACAAATGGTATAAATAAATAAATCCAGTTTGAGCTTAAATAGAAAAACAACAACAACCTGTGATATATATTTCACTTCTATCTTACCCTTCTCTGGAAACTCTACATGTTGATGACAGGCAATCTTCTGCCTGGGGAATAATGAGACCTGTTTAGCTTTAAAATAAAAGAGCACTGTGTACTTGAAAATTCCCATGTAAATGTATTAGCAGCTGATATCGTCACTATTTCTCTAGTGAACACCATTTATTAAACAATAGTACTCCCCAGCTGCTACACTAGGATTCAAGTGGAAGAGCCCTAACAATGTTACCATGGTAGAGCATCGAGGGCACATGAGGAAGAAATCCAGAACAAGATGTTGACATGAACAGTTGCTTTGCAACAACTACCAATGGAGAAACAGGCTGAAAAATAACTTTACCCAGCAACACACAAAATCACAGAGAAGCATTTACTGCAAAAAAGAAAAAGGTGGATCATAGCAACATTGGGAAGTTAATTTTACATTACAGAATTTTTACAAAGCAATATTAATTGTGTATCCAGTAACATACTGTGCTTTTGTAAATTTTTTCGGAGCAATGAAAAAATCTTACTGATTTCTACTATTTTTCCTCCACTATGCCACAGTTAGCAACAAAAGCTAGCATTTTGCTATCTCGTTATCTTCTAGCTGAACTAAGAAGCTTTCATATAAAAATCCCACATTTAAAAAAAATAACATAAAAAACTAGAGGGGGTATATGTCATATTTTTATTTTGATATATTCGTCCTGATTTCTTCTTTATATTGTTCATGGTCAATACTGAATCAGCAAAATATTGCTAGTTTTGAATTGTTAACTTTACAGTGAATGTTTATAAATATCCTTAAAAAAAGAATTTGAAAGTTTTGTGTTTTTCAGTATTGTGCATCAATTGAGATTATTTTTCTAACAGCTCTAATAATGGACCAAACGTTAAAATAACTAGCAAAATAAATTCCAGGGTAAGTTTATTTCTGGAGTACATTTCATTAGGGAGAGGGTTATAGAAACACCCCAAAAGGGATTAATTGACTCAGTCAACTAAATCTTCAATAGCTGAATTTAACCCAAATAGATTCATAATTGTACAGATTACATTCATTACACACAATCATGTTTGTGGAACACTTAAGTCCAGCCAACTAGATCTTTGTTGCCAACCTAGTCTTCCAAGAAGCTGCAGAGAAACTGTCAACATACAGTACCTCTCAAACACTGATTGGATATAGCAATATTTGCCTTCCTGGCCAATGGAGAAGTGATGAGATACGATATAAAGTAGAAGAGACCAGAGATATCATCAAGTTCAATCATTCTACTAAGTGCATGAATCCAAATTAAACCAGCCATGAGATATAGCTATTCTGCCTGAATATAACCAATGAACACACCCATAACTACTATGAATATTTTTACCACTGAACTTCTCTTACTGTTATTTTTTCCCCTATCAGTCAGCTGGGATCAGGCTTCCTATAGTTGCAATTCACTGCTTCATGTTCAGCACATCAGTATGAAAAAGACCCGTTTCTGATTTTCTTTTGTGTATTATAGTTCAGCTATCTTGCATTTTCTCTTGTGAAGGGCAGATATTTCAAATTTCTTTGCTATGACTCCATAGAAATTAACTTCTGTCTAGATCATCCTTGGCATCCTCCTCTTGTTCTAATTTATCTGAATGGTACCCACAAGTGGATACCATACTGGAGCTAAGGTCTAAACTGTGCAAAATAAAATGGAACAATTACAGGTAGTCCTCGATTTACAACAGTTCATTTAGTGACTGTTAGAAGTTTCAACGGCACTAAAACAAAAAAAAAACTTTTACAAAAAAAAGAAGATTCAACGGCACTGAAAAAAGTGACTTATAATGGTTTTCCACACTTATGACCATTGCAGCATTCCCATGGTCGTGTAATCAAAATTCAGATGCTTGGCAATTGACTCATATTTATGATGGTTGCAGTGTACTGGGGTCATGCAATCACCTTTTGCAGCCTTCTGACTAGTAAAATCAATGGGGAAGCCAGATTCACTTAACAACTGTGGCAAGAAAAGTCATAAAATGGAGCACGGTTCGCTTAACAACTGTCTCACTTAGCAATAGAAATTCTAGGCTCAACTGTGGTTGCATGTTGAGCACTACTTGCACTTCCTATGATTTAGACACTATTCCCCTGTTGATGTAGGCCCCATATACTGTATTGTCCTTTGAATTTGGAAGTCAGGAAATATGAAACTCACCAGTGTTCTAAACCAACTTTATATAGCACTTTTAGACATTAAGCATTCCATATACATACAAATCTTTAAAACCACAGAAAAACTGGGAACATATGGCTATTCCTGGCTTTTGATAAAACAAAATCTGTACAAGTCTGGTATATATCACTTCTGCTCCCCACCACCTTCCTTTCCTTCTCTTCCCTCAGCTGCCCTTAGGGCCACCAATGTTCCACTCTGTCATAATTTTGTCCCCTCTTAAATCTTCAGCATCTTTCCTCCTGCTTATCAAATTAACTTCATATTTGAAATAATTATTTTCCATTTTAAAAATAAGTATTTATCTATCTATTGACCACTAGATCATCCATTTCTTATAAAAGAGAACTTCTATAAAATAATGTACTATTGGTATATGTCACAGGGAAATTGTCTAGAATATATAAAGGAGCTTCACATTTATGTTGGAAATGTGTATAAGTTTGGTGAAAGTGTAAAAAAGTAGAAAATTCTGGATGCACATACATTTACTGATTCAGAGGCTTTTAAAAATGAATATATAATTTATTAATTAGCTTTTTATCCCACTTTTATTTCTTTATAATAATTCAAGGTGGCAAACGTATCTAATACTACTTTCTCCTCCTATTTTCCCACAATCACAACCTTGTGAAGTGAGTTGGGCTGAGAGAGAGTGACTGGCCCAGTCACCCAATTGGCTTTTATGCCTAGCACAGGACTAGCACTCACAGCTTGTTTCTAGCCTGGTGTCTTAACCACTAGAGCAAACAGGCTCCTGTTATTGTGACTACTACATGCACAAGGATGGGAAAATTTGGCGCTACCCACAATGGAGGAATGGTTGGTAAATATGATGGAAGTTGCTGAGATGGCTAAATTAACTTCTTTGATCAGAGAAAAGACAGTATCTACATTTGTTACTGACTGGAAACCACTTACGTATTTTTTGCGTAAGACAAACAAGCAAGCAAGCAAACAAATAAACAAAAAGAACTTTTAAAAAATATGGTTTTGATGATTATACAGAAGAGAATTATGTTGTAACCATAGAGTAAGAATTTATAATTGTACTACCGTAAAGAAGATTGGGAGCTATTTCTTTGTATTTTTTTTCTTTCCTTTTTTTCTTTCTTGCATTTTTAGGTTGCTTTGATTTCTTTTTCTTACTTTATATTACCATAGTTGGCATTAGATTTACACACATACACACACACACACACACACACACCAACTTTGTTCTTCATTTTTTTATTGCCCTGCTCTCTATCTCCAGGAGCCAGATATGAATGCTTTCTTTGTGACAGCCTGTAAGACTTAAGAAAATGGTGGGGTGAGTTAATTGCTCTAGAGAGCAAATGATTTAATTTGTTATCTGAAGCTGAAGAATGCTTTCAAAGGAGGTAAACCAGATAATACAGGTGTACTGGATTCAATCTTCCAGAGCATTTGACTCTCTTTAGAAGAATTATCTTTAAATACTCTTTGCCTGCACTAACATATTCATTAACTTTGATCTACTTACTATTGCTGTAAAGAAGGGATTTTTTAGGAAAACTGAACCACAGAGGATGGGCATAATTCTCTCAGTGCTTTAAAGCAGTGTTATCTTTGTTCTTGAGGCAACAACTCAGTTTAATTCAAAGAAATTGGGAATGTGGTTTACAGACATAAGTTGAAAGGTATCTCTATATGCATAACATAAAATAACAAACCATTAATTTTTCAGAAAGGACTATCAAATCAAGGCTACAAAATTTTCCACTACTATATGGAAGCGGAACTTTGATTTTTGTGTATTTCTAAGGTATCATCTACTGATTGTCTGGATTTCTGCAGTCTAGATATGGTAACCTTATGAATAGGAATCAGATCTAGGCCCCACCAGGAACTGACCAGAAGCAATTTTTATAAGCCAAATGTTACCATCTGGAAAAAAAAATTAACAATATCCCTAGCCAGTTTCAGAGAATAGACTGTGCCACTGTCATCTTCTTGGAAGAATGAGACTCCAGAGATGGAGAGCAAAGATTAAGAAAGTAAACAATGTTATTGCTAAGAGATTCCTCAGAGAAAGGTTCATGTTTCTACTTTTCCCATTTTTCATGGGCAGCACACTTAGGAAAAAGACTGGTATTATGAAACAAAAAACAGAGGAAGTCCCTCCTGATCTTGCGGTTCTTTTTCCTCCTCTTCTTCCCACTCCTTTCCCACTTTCAGAAGCACCTGTGTATGGATATGCACAGCTGCTGCTAGGCAACAAACCAGTGCACTTTTACTGCTTTCAGGCTATCCAAAAATCAAAAGATTATAGATATGCTCCACACGTTGACAGCTTCAACTCTCCTTTGCAGAAACAGATTTTAGAATAGAAGAATAGAAAAAAAAATTGGGGGGGGGAAAGGAAGATGAAAGAAATGAAAAATGTGGTGGGGACTGAGAGGGGGAATCATCCATTGGTAAATCTGCCAATCAAAGCTATGTAGAGTCACAGGGATAGAAATTTAATGCTACGGTACTAAAAGTGTGACTCAATAAGATGTAATACAAACTTATCCCAATTGAATTTGCTTGATGGAATATCCACACAGGAGAGTTGCAGGCCTATTAGCAGATACACTACGCAATGTTCAACATTATATTGTTGAAACTTTGTTGGGCTTGTATATACTTCCTCTATTTCCTTTCTGTAATGTAGATACTAGAAGACCTGTAATTTGAATTTCCTGCAGTGATTTTTTATGTTTGAACTCAGGCACTATATTCATAGTTTTAATTAGGTGCTTAATTATGGCTGAGGCACTCTTCTTCAATCTGTGTTTGAGATCAGAGTATAACCAAATGGACTCTAGATGACTTACAGAACTTACATATAAAATACCATACAAATCAATATAATTAACTGAAACTGTAAACCCTTTCTAATTATTTTCACATGATCACTATATTAAAATGTTTACCAATATTTTAAATATTTCTACTAACATGTCACTATTGGTTTTAATTAACCATTCCAGAAAAACCATGTTTTCATCTACTTCTGGAACCCATGAGGGTGGAGGCCACACTCATCCAAGAGGAGAAGCTATTCCAAATCAGGGGAATAGCTACAAAGAATGCTCATAATTACACATAACACACCCATGCCATATCTCCTGATAGGTTTGGACCCTTAACAAGCTATCCTAGTTTTTCAGATATGTCGTATGGTGTTTTACGGTACGCAGAAACACTTGGAGAAAGGTAGTCTCTAAGATAACCAGCCCTGAGTGACCTGAACCTTGAATTGCACTTGGAAAATTACTGGTAATCACTGTAGGTCTTGCAGGTGAGGTGCACCTGCTGCCATGTTCTAAACTATCTAGTTTCCAAGTGGTCTTCAAGGATAGCCTACATAGAATAAGTTACAATAATTTAATATCTAAATGACAAGGGTATGAATTACTATCTCAAATGCAATCTGTTCCTATTGTAAGACTTCAAACATGACTTCCATCATATCTTCCAATAGGCTAAGCGTGGAGATATGTAAATAAGGTGTTGCATATTGTATAATTATCACACCTCACCCGAAACCAAGTCAACCAAAAGGTGACTCAATGGTTTCATGTACATATTGAATAAAATAGGGAATCTTAAGGCACTCCATAATAAACTACCTTTGGTTCAACCTCCCTATCCCAAATGGACCTACCCACTCAGGTAGAAGTGGAACCACCACAATACTATGTCTCCAATTCCTGATTCTTGTAAGCAGGGCAGAGGCTATGCTCTCAACAGTATTGAAAGCTTCCAAAAAATCTAAGACTTCAATAATGGCAGCCTCCATCCAAGTCCACCATGACTCATCTATTGTAATCCATAACTCATACAATTTTCTTTGTTAATTTTTTCAAATCATAACACACTGAATTATTGATAAGATTGATAAGGGACTCCAAGTAAAGCAATGTGACTCTGAGCTGTGTATAGCATAAAAACTACTTACTTGCAAAATTAAAGATTTATAGCACAGAAAACACACACATACACACATGCATACAAATGTAATTTGAAGTTATAATTACTGTATCAAAACATACTAGAACATCCTTTCAATACATTCAGACATCTTCACTAACAACTCCAAAATAAGAAGCAATGAGCATCAAAGAACAGAATAATAATCTGATAAAGTGAAAACACAGCAGCAATAAAGAAATGCTAACTCCACTGCTGATGTCAGAATTACTGCAGTTTACTACTATAAACTATTGTTTATATTAGAATAGAAATTATCTATATATTAACATGAATGTTTTCTTAGTAACACAATCTGAATCTATACCCAATACATTTTGATGATTTAGGAGAGCTTCATTTTCAAATAATTATTCCTACAGCCCTGATCCTTACCGTATTTTACTCTGAATTAAATTTAACTGATTTAAATGAGATATAATTTCAATTATGGTTGAAATCTTATCTGTATTTATGTAGTGGCAGACTTATATAATAAGTTAGTAGGGGGAAAATCCAATTGCATTCAAAGGTTCCATAAACAAAGATACAGATTTTTCTCTTCTCCCCCTGGACATGCATTCAGACAGCACAATTATATAACCGAAGGAAATATATATATTCCTTCCTGGTATACAAATTCAAATCTGACTCCCCATAGTTTACACATATTTGTGCCTATACAAATATGTGGTTAAGCATTTCACTTAAAATACAAAAAGGCTGCATCTATGCACAATACTAATGTTGAATAATGATTAAGGTGCAGTAATAGGACAGGTTTCAGCCTGCACTTGACTTTGGTGCAGCTGGATTGGCTTTGAGGTAGTCTACCTTATAAGCCTGTTGTTGTAAGAATAAAATGAAGGGACTCCATCATGAAAGATGTTTGGTCCCTAAGGGAAGCCAGGATATTAATGTAATATCACCACCTCCACCTCCACCTCCACTACTGAAGATCTAAAATGAAGGGAACGATTCAAAATGGAAGATCAATGATACCACTGCTTTAAACCTAAGCTGAGGATGTTGTTCAACAGAACGGATGTATTTATCCCATTTAAATTACAACTGTCTACATTCTAGGTTAGCCTCACACAACAGTTATTCTCCATTAGAAGCAGTTAAGATATTCTGGAATTTCTTCCCAAAAATATTAGCCCATGTTTATATGCAATATATATTGGCTAAGAACCTAAGAGTGTTGGTTGAGTCAAGGGGCTTACAATATGACTTTTCCCTCTTTTATTCAGGGCATCCACTCAAAAAAGTCAAGATGGCAGATATAACTGTGCAATCAAAGCTCTGTCTCTTTTCATATAAATGCAATGAGTATAACACACAAGAAAAAAAGGTGGGGCTTTAATGATGCAGTCACATCTTGACTTTTTTGAACCACCATCTGCGGATGCCTCTGCTTTTAATAACAGGCTACTATATTATTATGCTTGAATGTTTTTAGAAATGCTTTGCCATATTACTCTTTGAGAAGGACTTCTATGTTTCTTCAATCCAAAAGAGGTCTACTAAATCTGCATACTTGATTTTTTTCTAGTTAGAAAACCAACAAGTTCACTTTATAGCAACATTCCTATTATTAGGTCTAAACCAAATCTCTCATTTTCTAATGTAGCAGTATTTGAATGCTCAATATATTTGACATAGGGACATTCCCAATCTGCCTCTTTACAAGAATGACATGGTCAAGTCCATATATCATTTACCAACTTTAATAAATAAAAGGACAGGAGAAAAACATTGTTAGACCAAACAGCTACAACTAAAAGTCGAATTAGTATCTCTGGCATTTACATTTGTAAGAGAGTTGTGCATACCACGAAAGACAATTCTATATTACTGGTACAAAAAAAAAATCACACTGAATTCAGTGATAGCTTTTCCCAAGTTGGTACAACACTGAAGCTTTAAAAGTTATGTAGTTAAATATTAGCTATCTTAAAACCAAAGTTTATAATGCTTAATAAATTATTTCAAGTAAAAAGCTATATGAGGACAGTTTTCTGAATAGTTGCATTTAATGCAAATATATAACATCTAAACTGTATTTATTTAAAAATAGACTAGCTCTACCATATCACAAACCTAAACCAGAGATAGTCCTCTACCAAATTTGTCTCTTACAGAAGTCATACAAACATATTGTGATTCTTAATAAAACTAGTAATAAATCCCATACTGTCCCAAAAGAAAAACAGGAGAAATAGACTAAAAAAATTCAGGATTCATAGTTAGTGACAACATAATGACATAGTTACTTATATAGAAGAAAAGAAACACATACAAATCTCCATTGTTACAGATGAATCCTCATAATTCATTTTGATCAATACTAGTAGTAGTCCTGAATGTATTTTTTTTTCAGATTATATTTAGAACATAATGAGTGCAACAAAGAAAAGAACATTTTACTGCTATTTGCCAGCTGTGAACACAATCAAACAATCTTAAATTTCTGTCAATCATTCAATAATTTTATTGGCTGCAGGACATCAATGAAGAAATAGGAAGTAGCTGTTCCTTTCTATTCCCTTTCATTATGCAAAATGAAAAGGAAACAATCATATGTATGGTATTACAGAACACAACAGAAGGGGGAACAGGGCATAGGAACCAGCAAATCTTCAGTCTTATGCCCTGTTTCCCCTTCTGTATAATGCCTTTTCCTATACTCTAAAAAAACCACAATCTTTGAAGACATATTCCCTACTAAGAGTCTATGATCTCCCTCTGATTTCTGAGAGTAAAATCTGGTATACTCTGAATTTTATATGGTGTTCTTTTTATCATCAATTCCTCTTGCTCTATGTATTATCTATAATTATTAGCAGATCTCCCCAATGGAGACTGATAGATGTAGGTGACTAAAAGAAAGGAGTGAACTGAAAAATTTTAACCTTAACATTTGTGTATATCAGAGTAATATATGCAAGTAACCTCTTCTCTAAATAAATTATTACAAGCTGTACAATGGCTTATAGAATGGCTAGCACAAACTAAATCAAAATATTGGATCAAAGTTTTCATATGGATGAAAATGGAGTTTCTACAAGCAGTATAATCTTTCTGATAATAAAGCATCACTGATTTTCACCAACATTCTACACGAAGTTAAAACCAGTCTCAAATTTTACAAACCACAAAACTGAAAACTGATAGAGTTTTGCATACCTGTTATTTACATTATACTCTTTTTAAATATTTTAGGAAAGTAAAATGCAGCGTTATATCAGAATAGCTTCTTTTTCCTTATTGCAATACCAATTAATTTAATTATAATTTTATCACAAAGTCCAGGCCTCACAAAGGGAAAATAAGGCACTCCTATTATTTTTGAGAATTGGAAAGGAGAAAGAAAAAGAAATGTTACCTGGGTGTAGTCAAAGTCAGAAAGTGGAGCTATGCTTTTGATGTAATCCGCTCGAAATTGGTTTTCTTGGTTAGCTAATGGAACTGGAGGTATTAAAGTGCTCATTGCTGAAACTATAGTCTAGGGGAAAAAATAACAGGACATATTAAATACTGATAGAAGTTCATTTAGCCTTATCTGGCAATTTGTTTCATCCAAATGCTAAATATGTATATATAAAATAATAATAAAATCTTACCACAATTGCATCTTTTACATTTTTCCGAATATCCAGAATTTTTTGTTTCTTTTCTCTGTGTACAACAGCAAAAATCAATTGGTTACTCCAGTTATTTCTGAAATGTTCACCAAGTAATAATCTGCCATGCCAAAAACTATTTTCCCCAATCACTATACTCATATCTTGATACACAATTTGGCATACAAGTTAGCTAAAATAAATGATTAATGTCACATGATATATTACAAGTCAAATAATTAAATATGAAAGAATTTTTGTAGGACAGAAATACTTCATCTTGTTCTATGACTTCAGTTCTAGAAGTTCAATCATATCTAAATTATTATTAAATTCAAATAAAAAAAATCTGAGATAAATATTACTGACAATAAACCATGTTTATTTTAAGATGAATATTATTACATTTTTTTCTGTAATAGTTATTTCAAACGAATGGATGATATATCTTTAATCATGCATAGAGTCAATATTTAGTATTTGTTGTAAGTAGTCGCCATGTTGTTGCTACACAAGGGCCTATTAAGCACTGCAGTAACAACAGTGTAAAATACGGTGGAAAGACCAGATTTTGTGTGTGTGTGTGTGTGTGTGTGTGTGTGTGTGTGTGTGTGTGTGTGTGTGTGTGTGAAATACAAATTCATGATTCTTGGAATATATATGCGTCATTGTAAAGTCCATGCTTATCGTGTAATGGAAACACCGCAAAATGTGTACAAATATCAGTTATTCTCTTTGGGCTAAAGAGTTCCAAATGGCCTATTTGGACTCTTTTTAAATTTCCCTCCCCCCCCAATACGTATTAATAATTCTTACTCTGAATTAAATCCATTTACATGCAAGATCCTCATCTGCTTGACAATAGTGCTTTTTCCTGATTCACCAGCCCCTGAAAAAGAAGAGAAAAATCCATGATGTAAATACATTGGGGAGAGGAGAAAATGGGAAAACACAGGTTGAAAGCATCTCTCCTCCCAAAATATTGTTACATATACTTTAGTCAATCTCTCCGTTTTAAACCCACTCTGGTTAATAAAACAGGACTGCATTATTTCCATCTCATTTTCTCTTACACATAAACAGCAATTTGTGTATAATATCTGCCTCCCCGGAAAAACTAACTGCACTATTGCACCCTCTTCTCCCCCCCCACCCCCCACAGAAACCATTCTTCTTACCCAGCAGAAGCAAACGGTGTGTGGCTTTATAAGCCAGTCGTTCTTTCTGCAACTGCTTCTCTATTTTTTTGTTGGCTTCTCGCTGCGCTTTCTCATCAATACGCTGATCTTCTGTTTTGCTGTTGCCCAAACACCCCATCGCTCTCCCTCACGGTGGAAGTCAGGCTGCACTACTGATATATAATTCTATTCAAACAAA
Source organism: Thermophis baileyi (assembly GCA_003457575.1). Lineage (NCBI taxonomy): Eukaryota > Metazoa > Chordata > Lepidosauria > Squamata > Dipsadidae > Thermophis > Thermophis baileyi. The sequence continues at coordinate 556,854 of QLTV01000967.1, read as the reverse complement.
TATTTTTTATCAGAAGATATTTATATCCCTGTGATGGTATCTCTCCTTTTTCTTCCCACCAGTTGTTCAAATAAAATGGTTTCTGGCCGTTTTCTGATCACAGTTGGTTTCTTTTTCCTCCCCCAAAGAGATATAAAGAACTTCCGGAAGAGGTAAGTGTTTTTTAACAGAACGAAAATCTGTACAAAATGCCTAACACACAGTGAAAAGAGAGAAGGCTCCTCCTGGAAATCAGCCTAATGCTGTCTTCCTCTCACCAGCATGCGCGTGCACACACACGCACACACACATGCACACACACGCGGACGCGCGCATACACACACACACACACACACACACACACTTACGATCCCTATATTTCTCTGTAAAGGTCTATTTTTGTCTTTCTAACTCAGCACTGCCTCTTTCTGTGAGACCAGGAAATAGTGGAAATACAATACTGCAAAATGAAGACAGAAAGGAAAGGAGGAGGGAAGAGAGCTGGGTTGCATGATCTGTTCTAACTCCTGATGATTTTTGGTTGGGCTTTACAACAAATCCTTAAAAGGGACAGTGGGAATTAGAAAAACAACTGAGGGTAGCTGAATTACTGTTTTAAAAATCCATACTGAATCATGCATAGCGTGGTTATTTTAAAAATGTGCTTCTGCTGGCATGTGGTTCTAGTTAGATTCATCCTCTCTAAAAATTAAAGTCCATCGTGCAAAAGGTGAACCTAACTATAACCACAGATTATAGATTTACGATCTTTAGATGTTGGCCTTTGTAGAAACAGCGACACTTTTATAGTTGTTTCCTGTGTCTTCTCGTGTTTCAGGAGATGATATATGGTGTTAAAAGCTGGTATGTGACTGCATGAGATTTCTAAACACCCAAGTCAAACAGATTACTGATAAATGTTAATGTGCTGCAGTGGATGTAAATTCTCAGATAAAAAATGTAAAATAATTTCCTTTTTAAGCTCATTACTAGTAATGTCAGAATGAAAACTGTAATTGTATCTCTACCATTTGGAGGGAGGGAATGAGAATACAAGTGTTGATTGTGATAATATCAAATAGTAAGATCTTCCAGAATATGACAACAAATTCACATAAAGACAAAGATATACTGTACATTTTAACTGCTCTTTACAACCTTATATTATAAATATAACCTATAACAAAAGTGACTTTATGGACTCCATAATTACCACTATTATTATAATTTGTATTAATAAATTACGAACTCCTCTCACTCATAAGGAGTCTAAGACTGGCAACTTGCTGGATCAGGCCCCTCAGTCTCTGAATCTCAGAGGAGTTGCCACTCTTAGGAACTGGTTGTCAATGCACCAATGGAAGTTGACTTGGAAGATCAGGAGTAGCAGGAAGGGTCAAGTGAAGAGGGTGCCCAGTATAGGATGCATTGGCAACTTTGAAGAATCATACAAAGGCAAGCTACTTGGCTCCTCAAGAAGCAAAGATGCAATACCCATAACTGAGTAATACTTGAATCTGGCCTATTCAAGAACATCTGCCAGTAATTGCCTCTCCATTGGAAATGAGGCAACCTTGGATTCTTGTGTACATATTCACAGAAATCATAGAATCATATGGCTGGAAGGAACCTTGGAGATCATCTAGTCCAGTGATGGCTAACCTTTTTTTCCTTGGGTGCCGAAAGTGTGCGCGTGCAACAGCGCGCACATGCGTGCCGACACCCATAATGCAATGCCTTCCCTGCAGGCCCTGCCCACCTGTGCATGCACACGTAACCCCCTGCACATGCGCATGCAACCCCCCCATGCATGCGCACGCAACCCCCCCATGCTCCTCCCGTGCATGCGCGTGCAATCCCCCGCCCCCAATTTTGGTGCTAGCAGGCCTCCCTGAAGCCTCCTGGGACCAAAAATGGGGATGGGTTTGGCTCTCTCCTAACGGGAGAAGATCAGCACCCAACCTTGACTTGAAGTGGGGAGCTGCTCCGGATCCTCATTCCCCAAACGAGTTTGCCCCACTTAATGGGGGGGGGGCGCAAAAAGAGGGAGCCAAAGCCATCCTCAAGCTATTAAGCTAAAATATTCCAAGCACTATGAATTACACGCTGCCTTCAGCTACTTGGGAAAGGGATTGGGAGTTCTCCCTCCCATTCCATTGGATAAGAGATGGCCAGACGGGTGGGCTCTCTCAGCCGCTGCTGGGTTAGGATAACTCCCTAAAAAGCTCGCTTGCCTCTTCTTCCCACCCCCGAGTGGGAATCACCGAGAAAGGGGCCAGGAAGTTGGCGGCGCTTGGTCGCGGTGCGTTTGCAAGCCTGAATAGTCGAAATTACTCTCCCAGAGAAATGGCCCCTCCTCAGGATCTCCCTTTCAAGTGCCAGACGGACAACTGGAGCTACTGAGGGTCCGGGTGGTTCACGGCCCCCTGGCTGAGGGAGATCCTGTCCAGGGGTATCCTCCAGGGGCGAGAGATGGATAGGTTCACCAGGTCTGCAAACCACAGACGCCTGGGCCAGTGAGGTGCCACGAGAAGGACCTCCTCCTCCTCCTCCTCCAAGATCTTCCTCCTGATGACCCTCGGAATGAGAGGGGTCGGAGGGAAGGCATATAACAGGCCGTGAGGCCATGGGCAGCGGAGGGCGTTGGTCTCCTCGGCCCCTTGTGTCTGGAACCTGGAAAAGAACTTAGGAAGTTGAGAGTTCATTGGGCTGGCAAATAAGTCTACACTTGGATGGCCGAATTTCTCTGATAGTTGTAGAAACAGATCTGGGCGCAGCCACCATTCGGACTGGTCGATGGTTGTCCAGCTCAACCAGTCCGCCTGTGTGTTGGAGACTCCGGAGATGTGCTCTGCTCGTAAGGAAAGTAAGTGCCTCTCCATCCAAAGGCCCAAGTCCCCTGCTTCGCGCATCAGGACCTTGGAACATGTGCCTCCCTGTTGGTTCACATGTGCTTTTGTTGTCACATTGTCTGTCAACAATAAACCGTGGTGACCTGACAACGTCTCTTGAAAATGACGTAGTGCCAGATGCGCTGCTCTTAGTTCCAACCAACTGATGTCGTTTTGAAGTTCTTCTGGGGACCACCAACCTTGGGTCACTTGGGATTGTAGGTGAGCACCCCAGCCGAAAAGGCTGGCATCTGAGGTTATGACCATATGGGTGGGCTCTTTGAATAGACTTTCTCCATGGCTGCTGACATCCATCAGTCTAAGGATCGGAGCACCCTCCGAGGAACCTGGATTTGTGTGTTGGAATTGCTGAGCCCTGATCTTTGACTTGGCAGCAGGAGCCATTGTAGGGCCCAGGCATGCAACCGCGCCCAAGGAACGATCACCAGACAGGAGATCATCTTTCCTAATAACTGGGAAAGAAGAATCAATGGCACTAGTTGTAGAGATTTGACTTGATCCACCATGGCTCTTATGCTGGATCGGCGCTCCTGGGAGAGGAAAACTTGACAGGTCTCGGTATTGATCACTGCTCCTAAGTGGATCAAACTGGTAGAGGGCATCATTTGACTCTTCTCCAGGTTCACGGAAAAACCGCTGTCTTGGAGGGTTTGGACCGTGATCTGAAGGTCCTGTCTCGCCTGAAGCGGAGACGACGACTGGATTAAAATGTCATCCAGATAATATTGCAGTCTGATGGGTCTTGCCCGAAGATGAGCCGCCACCACATCTAATAGTTTGGTGAAGGTTCTGGGGGCCGAAGGAAGGTCGAAGGGGAGAGCTCTGTATTGGAAGTGGAGCCCTGCATAGGAGAACCTGAGGAAGCTTCTGTGGGATGGTCATGGGTACATGGAGGTAAGCCTCCTTGAGATCTATTGATGTTAAGAGATCTCCCTGTCTGATGCAACCCAGGATGGAATGCAGGGATTGCATTTTGAAGCGTTTGTACCTTAAGTGTACATTGAGCTTCTTCAAATCTAGGATGGCTCCCCACCCCCCACCCCACCCCCGAGCTCTTTGGGACCAGAAAGAGGATCGAATAAAAACTGAGACCCCGCTGCCCCACTGGTACCAGCTCGATGGCCTGTATGTCCAGCAGGTGCTGAATCTCGGCCTCCATCAGAGACCTCTTTGTGGCCTCCCTGGGAACCGAGCATCAGATGAACCTTCTTGGGGGGTTGGAACAGAACTCTAGAGTGAGCCCGAGCCTCACTGTAATGCCCAAGCATCGGTAGTGGTCTCTTGCCATTGGCTGATGAACATCCTTAAACGGCTGCCAATGGGGACCTCGGGCTGAAAGTCACTTTGTCCAATGGAAAGGTTGGTTGCTGGCTCCCCGAAAGGGTTGCCTGGTCTGCGGTTGTCTGGCCCTATCTCGAAAGGATGATCTGTCCTGTGAGCGATCCATACTCTGGGGATATGGTCTCTGATAGGCCGGGGCGTTAAACTCTGCATCAGGGGCCCGAAAGGACTGCCTGCGATAGTAAGGGGTGGTCCTTCTCTCCGCCCTCCTGTAAATGTGAGGGAGAGCTTTCCTCTTATCCTTACCCTCCACTAGGATAGGGTCTAGCACCTCTCCAAAAAGATTGTCTCCCTTAAAGGGAGCAGATGCTAGCCTCCATTTAGATTTCATATCAGCCTGCCAATGGCGAAGCCATAAAAGGCACCTGGAGGTGACATTAGACGCCAGTGCCCTCGAGGCAAACTTGGCTGCATTGAGGGTCGCGTCTGCCAAATATTCGGCTTCTGCAATCAATTTACTAATATACTGATGCAACCTGGTGTCCTCAGGGGATGCTTGGGCCTGCATTTGACGCAGCCATATTAGCGATGTTCTAGTGAAAAAGGATGCAGCCATGGCTGATCGAATTGCCCAAGCGGCCGCCTGGTGCGTCTTACGAGCAGATAGCTCTGCTTTCCTGTCCTCGGTCTTTAGACCCTCTGCCATGTCGGAAGGTAGGATGGCCGCTGTTGCCAGAGTGGCCAGGGGAGCATCCACAGTTGGTAACTTCAGGAGCTCCTCTAGATCCTGCTCTACGGTATACATCTTCCTGTCCATCCCACTGGGGGCTGAGATGGAGCCAGGCTGGTTCCACTGCTGTTGGATGACATCTACAAAAAGCTTAGGAGAAGGTATCACCTCCTGCGCAGTGACTGGCTCCGTGAAGAGGAAGGCACTGGGATCCTGAGGGTCTGTGGATGCGTCTGTCAGCCCACCAGCTACCCCCATATTGGCCGTTGTTTTGGCTTTAAATAACAAGCTTAAACAAATTGGGACGAAAGAGCCCGGTGAACACAGGCTTGTCTGGGGTGATACCTTCATCTTCAGATCGGGCGTTGGTCTTACCTACGCCTTTTCTCTTGGTGGTGGAGATAGCATCCAGGAATGGGTTAACTCCGTCTGTCATCTTATTGGACTGAGTCTGCAAACTGTAACGACGCGCCTCCTCCAGTTGTCCTTCCAGCTTGTGACGAGGAGATCGCTGCAGACGGACGTGGTATCCTGAAGTCGTGGTTCCAAGGGGCCCCAGGGCCAGACCGCAATCTGGGTGGGGCTTGATGCTAGGTAAGACCAACGCCCTTTCTCCATAGTGGGTGGAGATAGCATCCAGGAATGGGACATAGCCAAGCTTGGCTGTTCTCACGGGTGGGCTGCAGTCTGGTCCAGGGGCCCCCCATCCGTGTGAACTCTTTGCAGGACACGTCTGCCAAATGCCGCCTCGGCCGAGGCGAAGGAGTCGAGTTTATAGTGACGGATGAAGGGAGTCAGGGAAGACCAGGTAGCGGCTCTACAGACCTCCTCTATCGAAGCCTGGGTAGCACACGCCGCAGATGTAGCCGCGCTCCTGGTGGAGTGGGCCGTAAGGTGACCAGGTACCAGTAAGGCCTGAAGAGTATACGCTTGGGCAATACACGCTTTAATCCATCTCCCTATGGTGGAAGGGGTAACCCTGTTGCCAAGCATGCCTGGTTGAAAGGAGATGAACAGGGATTCTGTACGTCTGAGGTGAGAGGTCTTCTTGATGTATATACAAAGGGCCCTCCTTACGTCCAGCGTGTGCCACTTCTGCTCTAAGCGATGTACTGGATGTGGGCAGAAGTTCGGTAACACTAGTTCTTGAGCCCTATGGAACCAGGTGTTTATTTTTGGAACGAAAGAAGGGTCCAACCTCAGGACCACTCTGTCAGTATAAAACACGCAGAGGTCCTGTCTAATAGATAAGGCCGCCAATTCAGACACCCTCCTAGCTGAGGTGATGGCCACTAAAAAGGATACCTTAAACGTGAGGTACCTGAGGGATGTAGTCCTCAAGGGTTCAAAGGGGGCTCCGGTAAGCGCGTTTAGGACCTTTGACAGGTCCCAGGTCAGGTACCTGTGAACTACCGGAGGTTTGAGATTAATTGCTCCCCTTATGAACCATCTGACCATAGGGTGTTGGGCCAGGAAGTCCTGGGCTTCGCACGCCAATACCAAGGCCAGAGCCGCTACCTGCCTCTTAATGGTATTGGGGGACAGCCCGCTATCTAATCCCTCCTGGAGGAACTCTAGGATCTGTGGTAAAGAAACCTCAGTAGGGATAAGACTCATCTTGGTGCACCAAAAGCAAAAGGTCCTCCACATGGAGTTATAGATCCTTGTGGTAGAAGGACGTCTCGAAGCCTGGATAGTACGGATGACCCTGGAGGAAAAATTGTCCCCGCTCAGGACCCTCCGTTCAATCTCCAGGTGCTCAACTGGAACCACTGTGGGTCCGGATGTTCCAGCGCCCCTTGAGTGAGGGAGATCCTGTTCTGCGGAATCCTCCAGGGCCGAGTCACTGACAGGCTCACCAAGTCCGCGAACCATGGCCTCCTGGGCCAATGGGGAACCAGAAGCAGGATTTCCGCCTTCTCCTCCAGAATCTTTTGGATAACTTTCGGGATTAACGGAAGAGGAGGGAAGGCGTATAGCAGTCAGGGCAGCCACGGGCTGCGGAGAGCGTCCACACCTTCTGCCCCTGGCATCGCGAACCTGGTATAATAACGAGGTAGGTGAGCGTTGTCTGGCAAACAAGTCGACTGTTGGGGTTCCGAATCATTCTATCAACTCCCGGAAGAGGGAGGGGTGCAGGCGCCACTCCAAGTGGTCGATGGTAAATCTGCTCAGGTGGTCCGCCTGCACGTTTGCCACCCCTGATATGTGTTCTGCCCGAATGGACAGCACGTGAGTCTCTGCCCAGAGGCCCAGTTGTTCCGCCTCTTGCATAAGGAGTCGGGAGCGGGTCCCTCCCTGGCAATTTATATGGGCCTTGGCAGTCATGTTGTCCATGAGGACCAGAATGTGCTTGTTGAGCACTGTCTTCTCGAAGCTCAGAAGGGCTAGATGGATTTCCCGGAGCGCAAGCCAGTTTATATTGTGGCTCAAGTCCGTCTGAGTCCACTCTCCCTCCGACGTAAGAGACTGCAGGTGTGCCCCCCAGCCGCCACGCGGCCTTCAGCAGGTTCAGGAAAAGCCCTTCACACTGGAATGGAAGTCTCTCAATCGCGTTGTTTGCGAGAGTTACAAGAATCGATGGTAGAATTGCTGTGATAGAATCAAGGAATGGAAACCACGAAGACACGTCTAGTCCAAAGATCGACTGAGTCTAAAAGCTGGAAGGACAACCAGAGGAGGTGTGTCATTACAGTTTGCAGACTCAGTCCAATAAGATGACAGACGGAGTTAACCCATTCCTGGATGCTATCTCCATCCACTATGGAGAAAATTCATATTCACCCACTTTGTCATCACCCACAAGCGAAACATCGCTGTGAAGGGAAGGGAGTGGGGAATGAGGTTCCTGAATATAGCCCATATCGGGTTGTAATTGAGGTTGCAGAGCCACTAGACGGGAAGGGCCCGATGGCAATGAGCCCATGAAACCCCTCTGTTGTAGGGCTGCATCTATGCCTTGTGAAATGGTCTGCGCAATGATGCTGCACAGTTCTTGAGAAAAATCAGGGCCCAAATTCTCCTCAGGGCGGAGCCCTGCGACGGTAGGAGTAAAGGTAGCAGATGGAACAGAAGGTCTGGTAACCGAGGTAGGCTCCAATCTGCTGAAGTCAGGCAGGAGAGGGGAACAAAATCCTCCTCGTAAGAGGTTGCCTGAAGGCTTTGTAGCCCGGTGGTAACATTAGGAGACCAGTTTAGCTGGTTCTGCTGCAGGGTCTGAGAGGGTAATTCCTTTTCCAAGGAAATGTGAGCCTCAGTCCTACCCACTGGAATTCTTGGTGCCTTAGCTGCTTCTGCCTGTCTGCTGTCTGGGAGAAGAGTCAGCTGAATTACTGATGTGAGAAATAGATCAGTCCGCCATTTTGGAAGGCTCTAACCACTCCTGCTATCTTGCAGCTGCTAGCCAGAATCGAGATCTGGGGCAAATCCCAAGCCTGGGAAGGATCCCCTTTGAAATAATAAGTCTGGCTAAAGTCCCTGGAAGGGGGGGCAAGCTGACCGAGGAATCCGCGATACTCACTGCGAAATCCAAACAGGAGAATTGGCGCCAAACTGACAACACGGTTTCTAAGCGCAATCAATCAGCAGCAGCAAAAAAGGCGCGAAACCGACAACACGGTTACAAGCACCGCAATTAAATGAATAGCGCAAAATCGGCAACATGGTTTGCAAAGTGCAAAACTAGGCAGCCTCTGCTCACTGCAGACTGAAGCCTCGGTCTGTCTCAGCTCAGATTTGAAAGGAGTGGAGCCTTCGCGTTCTAGCCTGCAGGCCTAAGAAATAAGTGACCGGCTGCTGGCTCTGCTGTCGCTCCCTAGTGATGCGGCAACGGAGCTTTGACCTCCTGGCCAATGCCGGCACGGGAATCAAAGCCGCTCCCGCCGTGGCGCTCCAGCGAGAAGGCACTGAATCGCTGATCTCCGCGTAAGATTGCTCTGCTGGAAAATCCAAGCCTCTGATCGTTTAGCCTAATTACAACAAGGCAAAAAATAATTTCGTGTCTCTCTAGGCTGACGAAGTTGAAAAACTGGAGCTCAGCCGGGCGGAAGAGGCGTGGCGGCGAGGTGGCGCAGTGGTTAGAGTGCAGCACTGCAGGCTACTTCAGCTGACTGTTCAGCAGTTCAGCAGGTTCAAATCCCACCAGGCTCAAGGTTGACTCAGCCTTCCATCCTTCTGAGGTGGGTAAAATGAGGACCCAGATTGTTGGGGGCAATATGCTGACTCTGTGAACCGCTTAGAGAGTGCTGTAAAGCACTGTAAAGCGGTATATAAGTCTAAGTGCTATAAGTGCTATGGCAAAGAAATTGCAACTCAGTCTCTGGCCAACCAGATGGAATTAACCCATGCTTGGACTCTCCAAGCAGCGCACAGGAGAAATAAGCATTTGTGAGCACCTGGAAACAAATAAGGTGATTAATAGATACCAGCATGGCTTTGTTATAAACAGGTCATGCCAGACAAACCTTATTGCCTTTTTTGATAAAGTAACTAAATTAGTGAACCAGCAAATTGCTGTGGACATAATACACTTAGACTTCAGCAAGACATTTGACAAAGTTGACTGCAACCTCCTTCTTGATAAGACAGAGCAATATGAGATAGTCAGTAGTACTACTTGATGGATTCTCAATTGGCTGACCAACTGCACTCAGTGGGTTGTCTTCAATGGAACTATGTCTACATGGAGAGAATGTATGCAATGCTCTGTTCCTTAATTCTCATCCTTTCAACTTCAACAGGCTGATTAACTTCTCTGGTGTTTGATTACTGGATTTTTGTAGACTATGCCTCTCTGTTGCTGCAGTGCCCATTTCTCTGAACTTATACTCCATTTGCCTCCTATAGCATGCTTCTGGACTGAATTCTGTCTACATTACCTATGTTGTGCCCATTTATCAGACAAGACTTCACTTCCCTGTATTTTCTGAAGTACACATGTATGCATTTGCACAGCAGGCTCTCTGCCTCCCTTTGTAATTGACTGCACTATTATTCATCAGTAAAACACATATAAATTAAGCTGGTATGTTTGCTCAGCCTGAAATTGGACATTATCATTTTTCATGATAATGAAAAATAATTAAAACATTACAGCACAACCAAATAAACTAATATCTAACAAACAAATCAATAAAAAACATCTTGAGGTAAAATAAAGATGAGACCAAACCATTCAATCAAACCCTCTTCAGAAATGTTCCAATTTCAATAAGACCCCGAAGATTAGAAATGATGGAGGAAATCATAATTCTAAAAGGAGGATTTTCCACAGGACTGAAGCAGCAACTAAAAATATCACTTCCTGGCTTCCAATTTATTACTTCACAAGTGTAGGTTTAGATCAAAAGCTTCTGCCAACTTATTGAATGGGCTGATTCAAGTAGAAGAAGGCAATCCTGAAGGTTCTTAAACACCAAGTTATATTGGAGTTTATATGTCAAAACCAGGACTCTGAATTATGCTTTTAATCTATTGGTAACCAATGCAAGGTCTGAGGCACGAACGGGTGCTCTTTTCTGATAATGTCCGTCAGTAACAAGGTTTCTGTATTTGCACATTCAAAATTTCCAGATGTTCAAAAGTCAATCCAATGTAGAGCACACTCTAGGAGTCTAATCAAGAAATGATGAGGACATGTAATTAATTTTAAAATTTAAATTTATTAAATTAGATAACTAATACATGTAATACAAAATGCATATTAGTTACCTGCATAATATGAATGCATAACTATTCTTTTTTTTTCATCTATGATTTTGAAGAATCATTTTATGGACCCAGAAGATCTAAACAACTATCAGATTGTTAATATTCCCTTTGTGGGCAAGAGACTTGAACAGGTGGTTGCCAGACAACTCCAAGTCTTCCTCACTGAACCTGATTATCCTGGATAGAACTGGATTCAATTCATTTATACATTTGGCATGGAATTTGCTTGATACACTCTCTGGGAGGATCTCTGTTAAGACAGAGCCAGGAAGATACAATGAAAATTATACTATTGATTATTCTGGACTTGTTTCCTTTCAATCAGTCATCACAATGAAAGTGTAATCAGTCTGACAAGGAAATTAAAATAAACAAACTCAATCTAAGATAAGCAAACTAACAACAAATTGTTTCCTGACCCAGGACAGCTGGGAGAAGTAGTCGTTCCCCTTGCCACTGATAATTTTTTTTCAAATGTTTTTTCAAAATATTTCTCTTATAGATTTGGCATTCAGAGCAGCAAATATGACTTAAGATGGTGTCAAAACAGAGGTGGGTTGCTCCTGGTTCGGACCGGATCTATAGAACCGGTAGCGGGAATTTCCCCCCTCGCCAAACCGGGAGTGATGGCCGGCTGGCCACGCCCACGAACCGGGTCTCTCGGCAGCGCCATAGGCAGCGCCATTTTGTTTTTGGCTTCTGTGCACGCGCAGAAGCTGTTTTTTACTTCTGCACATGCGCAGAAGCTGGGTTTTCGGCACTGCGCATGCACGCGCCCACGCGGCGCGGGAGGAAGCGAACCGGCGGCGAGATAAGTTAGAACCCACCCCTGTGTCAAAACTAGATGCAGGAATTAACCCTGATAGGGATTGGGTGAAAGTTAGGTTCAGAAGACAAATTGGAAGATAGGTGGACCAGAGATCAAAACAAAAGAGGAACTGATGTCAAAGGACAAATAAAGAGGCAAAGCAAAAGCAAGACCAAACAAGCTAGCATTTAAGTTGACCTGCTGAGTAAGCAAAGCATTAGATTTACACTCATTACTGTCTAGAACAAAACCAATGGTTAACCTTGGTAAGTGGAATGTGTCAGAGCTAAAGGTTCCTCCACCCACAGGCAGCTATTATTATGAAGTCCAATGATTTATGTTTACATCATAAGGCAGATCTATTTTGTCCTGTTAATGAGCGGCAAATCTTATTTACTGTCCTCAAGGACCATTTTGAAATTAGCACACAGGAACATCTCATAAATTACAGGGTGCTAGAATCCACTTGCCTTGGAAAGGATAACATTTCCCTTCTTTTTAGCTATTAGACATTCACGGTACATAATAACATGTCCATATCGCTTCAATCCTTCTAAAACATAAAGGTGGGGGGGATTTGCGAGAGGAGAGTTCTGAAGACTAGGTTTCTCCATTCAAAGTCCAGCGTTACCCAAATACATGCATCATATTATTTTAAAAAGAAGTGGACCTTTGATCACACAGACACAGCATCTTTACATTTTTGGCCTCCACCTCCCAATGTTTTTATATGACGACTCTAAATGTGAAAATTGCAAGGAAATACTTTTGTGAATGGTAACAGGAATATTCAATTTTCTTATTTGAGTAACTGCTACTGTATATAAATATGATTTTCCTCAAAGTGCATATCAGTAGTATCTTGTTAAAACATATTTCTGACATGTAGATATGGGTCAGCAGCTTCAGAATGCCTTCCAGCAGACATTTTACACACACACACACAACTATCATTCAATGCCTTTTGGATAGAAACATTACGCAGCACACAAAAGGGTATAGAAACTGTAACCCAAGAAAATGAAAGGCAAAAAACAACTGGACTTGGATCTTGAATTTCAACCTGCTTTGGATGAGGTTGCAGTCTCTGGATCTTGAGCCTATTTTCTAAAGTGTTGGCTATTCCTCCTAGCTTGGTGTCTTCTGCAAGGCTGGATGAAGGAAAAATGTATTTGAGTTGGGGTAAAGAATATAGTAGAAAACCATCTGGATTGTAAGAAGAACAAAAAATTCAGTACTACTGGAAACACTAATAATTAAACTAAAGCTTAAATATTCAGGACATATAAAACAAAGAAAAAGGTCACAGAAAAAGCCCTCAATCCTTAGAAAAGTGAAAAAGAATCTTATAAAATATAAGGTAGCTAGATAGTATCACCGATAACATAAGCACAAAGAAGCAGTACACGTAGTCCTTGACTTACAACAGTTCATTTAGTGATCATCCAAAGTCACTGAAAAATGTGACTTATGACCGTTTTTCACAGTTAGACCTTTGCAGCATCCCCATGATCATGTGATCAAAATTCAGACGCTTGGCAATTGGTTCATATTTATGACCGTTGCTGTGTCCCAAGGTCATGTGATCACCTTTTGCAACCTTCTGACAATGGAGAAGCCAGATTCACTTAACTGGGTTATTAACTTATTAATTGCAGTGATTCACTTAACAACTGTGCCAAGAAATGTCATAAAATGGGGCAAAACTCACTTAACAAATGTTTCACTTAACAACAAAAATGTTGGGCTCAATTGTGGTCATAAGTCGAGGACTACCTGTATTGAAATATAATCCCAGAAAAATTATTTCTATTAGGTCACAAAATGTTAGAATCAACTGAAAAACAAAATATATATTCCAAAAGAATTATCTATACTTTTCAAAATAGATTCCCTATTGGAATGCATCAAAGACATAAGGATAAACAAAACATTCCACCCAGAGTAACTGATTTTCTATAGCTTTTAATAGTTAGAAATGTAAAACCAGATTGTTGTGGCTTGCCCCCGTCCCGTGCAGCTGCTCATGGATCCGGACGACCAGGAACAGTCCATAGGGTGGCAAGAGCGGTCTGTAGCGCCGGCACCGGAGTCCGAGACCGAAGAGGAAACAGGGCCAGAGGACGATGCGCAATCAGGGCCTTCTGCACCTCCTCAGCAGGAGTTCAGTGACTCCAGTGAAGAAGAGGGGCCTCTGATTGATGCCAGAGCACGCAGGGCAGATAGCCGGCAAGAGTGGCTGTGTAGAAGGAGGTCTACTCGAAAGTAAGCTTGCCAATTGACCTGCTTGTCTCTTTCACATTTGGAATCCCGGCCAAAGTGGTCTGTGCTTGAAAAAAAACACTTTTGGCAAAGAATTAGTCTTTAATACTAAGCCATTATTAGTATTAAAGCCTCTTTGTTTAACGAACAGTGTGTGTGTGTGTCGCTTTCTGGGGGTTTGCCGTGCTGGGACAGAACACAGATAGCTTTAGAAAGCTACTAAGCCAATGGTCAATATTTATTTTGATTATGAATTTTCTCAAGTTCATGTATTATGTGAAGAAGTTTCTTTTTCCAATGTTTCATTTTTTATTTCAACAACCAAAAAATCAGGACACTGTATTAATAAAACAAGTATGTATACTGTATTAATAAGAAAAGACACAAATAGTTACATGGAATGGATCTGAAGAAGAAAAGCAAACAAGAGGGTTTAACTCTACTATTAAAAAGTTTAAGAAATTTATTTAACTAAAAATATAGAATGGGAAAAAATAATGGCAGATATTTCAAAAGGGAAATAACTAAAACTATCCACAAAACAGTAGCAGTAAAAAATGACTATTTTTACCAATATTAACTTCAAAGATTCAAGTAAGAATAGAAAACAAGGTATTAACTGAGCAGCAGAGACAAATATCTAACTTTATATTATCAAATAAAAAGCAGAGGATTAAGATTAAGATTTCACAAGACCTGCAAGAACAAAGTAGACTGGCAATACCAAATTTCAAAGTGTATTATCAAGCCAGATATCTAACTTGAATTACTGACTGGATTATACCACTTCAATGGCTAGTTTATTTCTATTGAAGGAGGAAGACTTGCAGATGGTTTGCAGAAATAACTTTGGTTTAATTAAAAAAAACCTGCTATATGCACAACCTATAACAGATGAGTTCATCATAAGTATGGGACAAACACAGAAAAAGAGTTAATCCAGATTTATTCTCCTTGCTTCAGTATAAAATATTTATTTTCATAAAGATAAAGGTACAAAAAAAATCTGACCCTAATTATTAAGAAAACAAAGATAAAATCTTTCGTAATTCTTTCTTTGGAGTGGTTATACTGGTCTCTCATGGTCTTCAGGCATTGACTTAAGTTTTCATGTACATCTCCAGCCTGATGCAGACTGACAATATATAATGGGGTAGCATCCAAATAGTGATGATAACTTACTCCAAACTGTAAGAGGACCTCTCCTAATGATTTCATATAGGTCAGTGATGGTTAACCTTTTTGGTGCCGAGTGCCCAAAGCGCACACGGTTTTGTTTTAACTTTTAATCATCTTATTCTGTCAGATGATAGCTTAGCCACATCTCCATTTCCCCTTTCCTCTGCCATTTCAATTTTGTTTTAGAATTTAAGTCCACTGATTCAATATGCCATACCTGATCCATGCACAGACAACATACCTAACTCATGTTATATACAAATACTGGACATTAAGAAAATAAGATCATTGTGCTAAATTGAATATTTGACTTTTCCCATTTATAATAACCAATCTGAACATACTGTAATGTAAAGGGGAGAAAAATCTATACATCCTTGTGATAATCCTATTACTACATAGATTTAGCTCACCAAATACCAGGGAAGCATGAACTAAGGTCCCAAGATAGAAAGAAACCATCCAAAGTTTCAGGTTAACCACTAGACCACCTCAAAAACGTATTCTCAAATATCAACATTTTATGTGGCCAAGGGGAAAACTATTTAATTTGTAAAAAAAAGGTAATCAGAATAACTGTACATATATATGCACAGGTGTAATATATTTAATACATTTAAATATAACTTTATCCTAGGTTACTTCTTAAGAATTCTTCCAATCGTTTTTTGGGAATATGGAAATCAAATCTACAATAAATTCCTTTAAGCTAAGTTAAGGATCCATTTATCATTCTTATTGTTTTCTGGGTCCCAAACCTCCTCTTCTGATATTTCCCATTCCTTTTATAATGTTTTGTTTCAAATGCCCAAAAGCAAACATGTATATAGCATTGTAGTCATTATAAGTGTTAGATAGTGGGTAGAGATGACAGGAGACAGACTTCCAAAGCAGCTCTTTATTTCAGCTCTTGTGTAAGCAACCAGCAAAGAGCAGTCTGACAGCTTGCCCTTTTATAGGGAGCTGTCAGACAGACCAGCCAATAGCGTTTGAGCTTTTTCCCGCTCAAACGCTGGACCTGGTTGGAACCATGCAACACAGTTGAAACAGTTAGAACATAACACCCCTCCCCTCCTGGATGGAGCTGTCCAGCATACGTAATCACGCAGGTAGGCGGGGCGTTTTGGAGCACTACTAGACCTGCGCAATACAGATGGTGGTGAGGCAGC
>QLTV01000967.1:523526-537900 GCA_003457575.1 Thermophis baileyi | reverse complement strand
TGTATTGATTGATCGATTCGCCCTCTTGCTGCATCCGCTGCCTGAATTCATAGCGCCGGACGACCTTGGACGGGGTGGGCGCATAGTGGGTTTTCAGCGTCGCTTGAAGAACTTGCCACGGGACGCTCTGGACCGGAGTTGGGTCTGACAGTGACTCCGCGGTGTCAAACACCTCGGGGCCACAGTGACTCAAGAACACAGCTCTTTTGCGGTTGTCGGTCAGACCCAGCATATCGTTTGGTGCCAGGAAGCAGTCGAATCGCCGCATGTAGGAGTCCCATGTCTCCCTGGTCGGGTCGAAAGGCGCCGGCGGGTGGAAGGCGGACATAGCGGCAGAAGGAGGCAGGAAGATGTCTGGCTGGCTGGTTGAAAGTGCTGAAGAAGCTAGTCACAGTGCTCCTGGCCCAAGCCCTCGTCGCCACTGTTAGATAGTGGGTAGAGATGACAGGAGACAGACTTCCAAAGCAGCTCTTTATTTCAGCTCTTGTGTAAGCAACCAGCAAAGAGCAGTCTGACAGCTTGCCCTTTTATAGGGAGCTGTCAGACAGACCAGCCAATAGCGTTTGAGCTTTTTCCCGCTCAAACGCTGGACCTGGTTGGAACCATGCAACACAGTTGAAACAGTTAGAACATAACACCAAGAAAACTATGGTAATATAAATGCTTTAAAACTTCTCCAATGCATATTCTTCTTTCTGGAATACATTGCTAAACTTATGCATAAAATGTTCATCTTCAAAAGCAATGCAACTATTTTATATTCTAATTTCTAGAATTCAAAACAAAAAAGGATATCATCCTTCTATAGAGTAGCTAATTTCGAAGCATTGTTTTGTTTTTAAACTAGTGCCTACATTTTTTTTTACATTTTTGATAATAGTGTTCAAGTGATTCATTATCTATATGCATTTTCATTATGCTCCAATGATTCCCTACCACTACTTCATGTGTATTTCTATATCCTAGGCCCTAGGAATTATATGCGATGAAAAAAGTAAACACATTAGAAATAGCTTAAATACAATATGCTTATTTTCCTATTTGAATACCAAACAATACAGTTGTGTAAAGGAATATATTACACTGTATCGCAGCTGGTTGTGAACTGTGTAAATATGCAAACATTCTATACTTGCATACAGCATTGTGTATACATTATGACAAATTACAGCATTTTAACTTTTGTAACTATTTTTTTTAATCCAGCAGAATTTTAAAAACATATTTAGCTAGCTTTATTCTTTAATTCACACTGCTTGAGACAGAGGTCCCTGTTTACAGGCTTTTGTTTAAAAAGCAAGGAAGTAGGAACAATTATTAACTTTGCTCCCAATTCATTTCCATTCTCCATGTTCTCACGGAAGAATGATTAGTCACCACTTCCTCATTTTGTACAAGTTTTAGCCACTTTAGAGGCATATCTGCTATTTATTGTGTTTAATTCAGGAATTGTTAGATAAGCTCTCCTATCATATGTGCAATTGATCAGAGGAGATCAGCATTATCCGTGTGGCTCACCAGTAATGTAAGGAAACAGGGCACCATACTTGCCCAATATCCTCCATCCAATACGTCTTCCACCATAGAAAAAAAAATTTTTGTGTGGAATCCCTCCTGGGCAGATGATTGTTATGGTTACAGATAGTGCTCGACTTACAACCACAATTGGCTTCAAAATTTCCATTGCTAAGCAAGACATTTGTTAAGTGAGTTGTGGCCAAATTTATGACTTTTTTGCCACAGTTGTTAAGCAAATCACTGCGGTTGTTAAGTGAATCTGGTTTTGCCCCATGGATTTTTCTTGTTGGAAGCCAACTGAGAAGATTACAAATAGTGATCACATGACTCCAGAACACTGCAACTGTCATAAATACAGTCGAGTTGCTAAGCACCCACATTTTGATCAAGAACCATGGGGATGCTGCAACGGTCATAAGGGTGAAAACCAATCACAAATTACTTCTTTCAGTGCCATTGCAACTTTGAATAGTCACTAAAATAATGGTTGTTAAGTCGAGGCTAACTGTAAGCCTGCACACAGCACTTTCTGTCTAAGAGTCTCTCAAATGAAAGCAACAAACAAATCTAATTGACAAAATCTTGGGGGGAGAATTTTGGCAGGCCAATTACCCACAGAGATGTTGAGCACACAAGCATCTGTTGGGATTTGGACTCCTGCACAGAGCAAGTAGTTGGCCACATGAACTTTTTAACTGTATAGGGAATAAAGAGAAGGGAAAGAAAGAAAGAGAACAAACTGCAATTCATAAAATAAATCGTATCCTAGGTAATTGAATTATTTGATTTCCAGATTGTACTACATGATTATGTTTCTGATACATTTGCAAATGTTAAATTAAAAATCATTTTCCATCATGTCAGAATGGAACTAAATGAAATTTATACATAAATAATATTTCTGATATATTTTACCCATTAAAATAAAAACATCTTTTGGGATTAAATAAAACTTGAATTAAAAAATAACCACTAACAAAGGTAATTTTTCAGAATGATATAAAAGTCTTTGCAAAACATTAGCCCTCTATTTTAACAGTAGTCAAAATGGAAAAAATGATTTTGTGAGAAATCTGATCATTTAGGGATTTGTTTCTTCTTGTTAGGACAATTAAACCTCCTGTCACACACACACACACACACACACACACACACACACACACACACACACAAAGATCATTTTGCCTCTGTTAGAGAAGTCTTCAACAAAGGATAAATGCAAACTAGATAATATGAATACAAGAAAAAAATACTGCCTTAATTTGTTTTTAAAAACTTCCTAACAAAACAGAATTTCCTGATTCTCTGGCTGTAGTAAAATGGAAAAGAATTGAATTGCAAGATTTTAACAACTACCTCCAATTCTGAAGAAACTATTTAAACTTCCTGTACAAGTTCTAAAAAAACATGATAAAGTGATTTCATTTAATATGAAAGTATGCTTTACTCCTGACTTGCAAAGGATCTGATTCCAGAATCAAACCCTGGAAGTATACAGGTCTAAGGTTAACAGATATAACCTGTTATATCTGATCCATTCCAACAATAGAATCTAGTAGACATTTCTGTTACAGGAAAAGAGGGGTTTTGGCACTAGCACGAACAATTACTGGAAAGATGCCAGCATAACAAAGTAGGTTTTTTTCAATTAAAATGATCTAATAGACCCGTGATGATGAAAGCACAACAAACAAATTGTCTGAGGACTTTCTCTCTGAGTCAACATGCTCAGCAAACTGTAAGTAGTGAAAGCATGGGTGGGTTTTATTTATTTATTATTATTATTATTTTTTTGGCTTTTAGTACCAGGACTTCACTCTTCTTATACACAGTTATCCTATACACAGTTCAGCGCTGCACATACAGCTCTTCGCCCCTCCCAGATGTTATGATTTTATTAAAATGTGCTGCTTTTCTTTCTCTAATTGAAAGATTTCTGAGGCAGATTAAGAAATGGATGCACAATCACCTCTTTATGAAATGTTTAGCACTTTCCCACTAATTGGTACTGCAAAGTTTGGTGGCAGGAAAAACAACTACTAATCCAGTGATTAGTAAACTTGCACCATATAAATGTTCCTTGTATACCACTGCTGTTAACAGTAATGCAATAAATATTTTTTTTAAAAACTATATAATTATTTGTTCATCTTGTGATTCCAGCATGAGGTACAAATATAAAAGAATGTAATAATAACTTTAAATAATTAAGAGCTATATGGTGCTGCAGGTGCAAAAACATTTCCCCCTTGCTTCTGAGAAGCACCCTGCTAATCTCTGTGGGTTTTATTTTTTAAAAAAGTAGTCTAAAATGAGCTTTTCAAAGTAAAGTCCGTGTCTCAAACATCCTTTCTATTCTTGGGATTGTCTTGGGTCCCCAGATGGATCAACAGACATTAAGATAATGCAAAATAATTGCTGACAATATTTTGCTTTGAACTGTTCCCAGTTGCTTGACAAAGAGGATGGCTCAATCAACAGTAAGAACAAATGGATACCTGGAGTTGATTATTGAGGCCAATTTTGAGGGTTTGGACAGACTTGAAGAAATGGGAACAGGAAGTAGGGAGACCAAGACTAGGATGAGGAGAGCAAGGTGACATGGACAAAGTTAAAGACAGAAGTGCTTAGGAAAAGAGAAATGACAGAGAAAATGAGACAACCATTGGGAAAAAACTAACCTAGAAAAGATGAAGAAATAAGAGAGGAAGTGGACATTGTGTAGTGGAAATATTGTTTGTTACAGCATGTTTGGGAGGGTATTGGGATAAATGGAGCGAATTTAGATTCCAATGGTGCTTTATGTTGAAGTAATTAGATAAGCTGCTTGACACTTAGCCTCATTAGATCTGCTTTTCTGAGAAATGAAAGTCTTGTGACTGACTATATCCATCGTAGCTGTCTCAAAATTCCAAATGTGCCCACCTGATAGAAAAATAAGAAGCCCTGTCAGAGCTTTCATAAGCTACAAAAACAAATATCTAGGTTTAAACTAAACACAGATAAGATGCAACATCTGTTCACACGGAACACATAATAGTCTATCTTTACATTACTAGATTTGATTTTCATTGTTTTTCTATTCAATCAAGTATTCAAAATAGCTAACAATAATTAAAATATACACTGCAAAAGGAAAATTAGAAAACAATTTTAATGAAATTAAAAAGTTAATGCCTAGCATCTTGTCTGTCAGATCTAAAGACAGTGCAGACCAAACAGAACTCTCAAGGAAATGTACTTCACATCCTGTGATCTGGCCTTCTAGCTCAGAGGTCCCCAACCTCCAGGCTGCGGCCCACAATCGGGCTGTGGCCTATTCGCAACCGGGCCATGCAAGTGGCGAGCCTGTGCGCGTGCGCACGCATGCAGCTCAATTTGCGCCCAATGCTCGCACAGGTTAAGCTGCATGTGCGTGTGCGCGCTGGCCTGCCACTTGCGCAGCCTGGTTCCCCTCTCCCTTTCTGCCGGGCCACCAGGCTGCAAAGGTTGGGAATCGCTGTTCTAGATGGAGGCTAGAAGCAATTCAAGCAATTCAAGCAATTCAAATAATAAAACCACCAGGCAAAATCAAAGGCTTGTTAGCCCTTTGAGGTAGTCCAGTCAAGAAGCACAACTATCCTTATTGCAAGGCTACATTAACAGAATCTTCATGTGTGAAAAGTATTTTCCCCCTCTTCTCCTTTTACTCTCTGGAAAAAGGGTCCCTTTTGAAATGCTTTCCACATACTCCTTTCCTTGTGTGGACTACGATGATTGTCCGGTCTGTGGCTCTTCCTCCTGACTCCCATTCCCACATACACAGAGTTCACATTCACAAGAAGTTAGATCTGTCACTGAAAACCAAGGTTCAAGAGGCAAGCAAATAGCACTGTCCAGCAAGGATGAAGTGTCCAAAGAGATTTTCATATTTCAAAAATGGTGCAAGGACAGAAGATTGGCCCATCACATAGAATTGTTCCAGCACTGTACAGCAATAAGGCATTTCCTTGAATAAATGAAATGCCCAACCTGCATCCAACTGAATATTTGGTGAAATCAGAGTCAATTAAACCAGGGCCCACTGTTTGGTTTGAGCATATCTATTACCTTGCCCACTGTTGTCTCAGTTTGAGCTTTCTTTACCCGGCTCCCTAACTTGTCATGGTAATCTTCCTTATCTGAGGATGATTCCTCAACCAGAGCATGACAGCTTAAGGGTGACCACAGAAAAAGCTTATCCTACAAAGCTTATCCTGCCCTTGGCTTTTACAATGTGATGTGCAGCTGGGTTAGGTGCTTTCTCCTAACACCTGCATGTAGCCAGGGTGTGCTTACAGTCACTCAGGCCCTAATCACCTTCAGATTGGACTACTGCAATGTGTTCTACATGGGGCTGCCCTTGAAGAGTATCTGGAAACTTCAGCTGGTACAGAATGCAGCAGCATAGTCAGTTATGTGCAGTCCCAGAACAATACATGTTATACATTTGCTCTGCAAGCTGCATTGGTTGCCAGTTTGCTTCTGGGAATAAATCAAGGTGCTGCTTTTAACTTTTAAAGCCTTTCAGAGGATGAGACCGGGCTATCTGAAGGACTGCTGCTCCCCAGTTACATTAGTCCACCCCATTAGATCTGGCAGACAAAGCATGCTGCAGGTACCATTAGATTGGAAGCTACATTTGGTGGATTCCAGAAGACGTGACTTCTCTGCTGTGGCTCTCACCTTTTGGAATATTCTCTCTCCCCTCCCCCAAAGATTAGATTAGCTCCATCCCTTTTGATATTCCAGAAGTTCCTCAAGACCTGGATCTATTATCAGGCTTGGGGCTCCCAGGGAATCACGGACATGCTTCAATGGCTCTATTGGTGGCCATTTTTATCCTCTCTTTGTCTAGGGTTTGTATTATTTGTTTTTATAATATTTATCTTTTAAATATGGATTTTTATATCTTTATATTTGTAGTGTTTATATCTTTCATTTTATTTGATTATCGTATACCACTCAGAGTCACTTTTTGTAAGATGGGCGGCTATACAAACTTGATTAATGAACAGTATGAGAGAGAATTTTGTAAATTTACTTATTATACTTGTTGCAATTGGAAGCTTTTTTCTTTTTGGTTCTTTTTCCCCTGCACTTTTGCTTTTCTTCTTATTTCTCTCATTACTGCTTCTGCACTTTATTAGTTTGTGTTAGTTTTTATGTGTTTTGTAAAACTTTAATAAAAATTTTATTTAAAAAAACGAATAACAACGTAAGTAATACTGGTCTCCAAAGATGGGGCATCTTCATTATAACTTTTCCTGCATGCCTAGATAGGTTCTTTATAGAATAGGAGTGCTCAGAGAATTAAGCTTTGAGATTAACTTTGATCTTATTAAATTAATGTTATCCTAAATCTATTCTCCAATTCTTGAAAGATTCTTTCTTTTTCTGTTATACGTCTCTATAGGCTTCCCTGATTACTTTTGCTCTTTATATGAAGCAGTTCTGTGGGAAGACTTCCCTCACAAAATCTTTCTTTGGGATTTAATTAGTGCATGGGAAATCAGAGGCCGCAGATGAGCAGTGTCATGTATGATGAAAGACAGATACACTTTTCCGCCTCCTCATGGACTGCACAAATCTCTTTAAAATGTTATTTTTCCTTGGGAACAAGCAAACCCTGAAAGTAAGAGCTTTTCCTCAAATGAAGAAGGAAAAAAACCCCAGAAAAATATTTAGCTAAGCATTTGTTATCTATATACTACTGCACTAAAGCATGTGTGTCTGTTTGATGCCTTGTAACCGTTGATTGGGTAAAATGATTATGGCAGAGCAACAATTTTTGAATCAACTTGCCCTCAAATAGGCTAACTTACTGAATGAATCCCAAATGCAAGACCCATAATTTCTGTGGAATTGAAATTTGGCAAAGTTGTGGCCGATTCAGCACCACGCCTTCTGGGGTAGGCTTTCCAGAAATCTCTAGATCAGGAGTCTCCAACCTTGGCAACTTTAAGCCTGTGAGTTGAAGTCCTCCAGGCTTAAAGTTGCCAAGGTTGGAGACCCCTGCTCTAGACTGCGTGGTGCAAGGAAAGAGGGGAGATAGTCCCATCCTCTTTCCTGCCTCCCTCTGCCCAATTGGCTGGCAGCAAAGCCTGATGAGCGAGCAGCCATTGGCTGCTTTGGAACAGAGGGCAAAATCTGAAATCTTTTAATGGTGGTGGCGGGCGTGGGAAGAACAAGGGAGTGACTCAGATGCCTGCTGGCAAGGTAGGGCTGGGCTGGGGCCACTAGCAGTCAACATATGTTTTTCTTCTATGGCCTTTTTCTTCTATGGAGGGAGGGGGTCCTTGGGACTTCCTGGAATGGGGAAACAGTTTTCCTCATGGTCTGTTGCTCTCTTATTGCCCCTCTCCCAGTCAAGTGGCAGAAAGTTTTGCAGTTCAGGAAGAGGTGACAGCTTCATTGGGGTCTTCCAAGAGTTGTGAGGAGAGAGGAAATGGCACAAGCCTATATTATGTGTGGAAAGAAAAATGACCCTACGGTTTGTCTAGTGATTAGTTAAAGCTAGAGCAACATACAGAAAGGCAGACTCATAGGTTATATTTCTGTACATCAGAAAAGCCATTTTATCTTCTTCATTAGTTGTTATTTTATCTTCATTATTTATCCCATATGCATGATGCTACAATTACTTAGCTTTGTTCCTACTTACTTACTGTAACTGTGGTATGAACTCTTTGAACTGTGGTCCTTTATTTTTTTTATGAATCTCTAACAAATGAATGCAAAATTGGAAGAAAAGATATTCTAAGTGCAATTAATGGAAATACATTTATCAATGAATATCAGTTTATCAATTAATACAATAAGGAAAGAATCAAAAAGAGTGGTTAAGAATGCAAAAATGTGTGTGTGTGTGTGTATGCTGACACCAAATTGTAACCATCCATTAACTAAAGAGTACCAATTGGTGAAGTACTGCAGGAGAACATGCGGGAGGTGAGGATTGAGAGGAAAATATCACTGCACAAGCATAAAACTGCACAGACACAAGATGTAGCTATACAAGTCATTAAAAGTAGTCAAACTAATCATCAAAATTAAAAACAAATACATGTTCATTCTGATTTCATATCACAAAAAATGAACACCCAAGCAAAGGAATGTGCCACATTCTTGGCCAGCTGATCAAGCAGTGAAACGTGGAAGTATTGTTGTAACAGTAAATATTTAATATATCAATATTTAGAGTATGTACTAGTGTAACCGAAGTAAATGAAAACAATCACACCTGTTCTATTTTGGGAACTCTACTTTGCATGTGCTTCCTAACTATCAAACATGCTATCATCTTTAATTCTGAATACATCTTAAGCTATACTCTGAAAAGTCTTAAAATGCAATTGAGTGAAAGTAAAAGTTAAATTAATGAATGCATGCATATTTTTTACTTGAACAATTGTCTATATTCTATAATAAAAATGAATGAAATTTTATTTGAACTATCTTATTTTTCTCGTTACTGTAATTTGAAACATAGGGGATAGGAGAAAAAAAAAGGATTGCTCTCTTTCTTGCTTTTACTTGCTTTAAATTTATATCAACATAGTTTCAACAGTGCAACAGCAATAGCTTCCAGACCATTATCACTTACAGCTACATTTAACCTGAGCAAAGTCTGAGTTTTAAAATGATTATAGGCCTGCAAATTGCCACTGAGATCATGTCAATTATATTCATAAATCTTACATACTAGAAATGAGATGGTGAAAGAGACAGGGAGAGAGAGAGGGAGAGAGAATGTATGACAATCATCAACTATGTAACCAAGCACCTGTTACCCAGCAACGGAATAGCAGCAGCATCTGTCTTGCACAACAATGCACTTCCATTACTTTGAGGTCTTTGCCTTACAATGGAGTACACTGTTTAATCTGAAATCAAAAAGTTCTCTAAAGAAAAGATGGTATTATACTGCGCTGACTACAAAATACCTGATTCAGTATTGGGAAAATAACTTTGGAAACAAATACACAAAAGAGAAAATGAACCTAAAAATACCGTAATTGATAAGAATATCAACAGAGCGTGCTGGAAATTAACGACACAGATCACGAAAAGTCAATACACTGCACAATACATGTCTTTCTTTTTAAATAAAACATTGTTAAATAATGTTATCATTTAGCATGCCTTTAGTCTAGGGCAGTGGTTCCCAACATGGGGCCCACGCCCCACAGGGGGGCAATTTGATTTTTAATGGGGGCAATTGGAACCTTGTTTAAACCAAGTTAATGGCCTTTTAGGCTTCCTCCGTGTGAGTAGGAGTTCACTTTTTGAATAGTAAGAATTATATGTCATGGGGGGGGGGCATCAGGATTTTAGAGATGCTTACAAGATGTTAAATATGATTAAGTGGGGCATGGCCAAAAAAAGGTTGGGAACCACTGATCTAGGGTTAAAGAGAGAACCAGGACATGTACAATAGCTTTGGAATTTCCAAAACTAAGGAAGACTTTTTTAAAAAGTTGAGATGCCTTCCAATAAATGAGATTCATAGGTATCTGGGCATTCTCTCATAGGCTTTTCATGAGAATAATGTACAGCAATCTTAAAATGATGTTCTTACCTTTTGGACGAATTATTTATTTATAGGAAGGTGTGCTGCGCTTAAAAAATGTCCAAACTTTGGACAAGATGCTAGAAAGGAGTGGCAATCATACAGCTACAATCCTGATTGGAATAATAAGTGGTAGATTTTAACAATGAATCCTGAAAGTATTGTACTGGTTGCTTATAAGATACTAAACCCAATTTAAGATTCACACCCATCTGTTTAATATTATATAATATAGGACTCAATTACTATATTTAAAAATTGCTTTTGCCAACATCATCCAACTCATGCACTCAGATCATCTAGGGAAGCCCAGCTTATGTTTCCATTGTTGGATTTACATCACAGTGCAGTGGTGAGTAGACTTTTTTTTTTTTTTTTGGCAGCACATCAAACATGAATCTTTCTCTTTCTAGGGAAACATGGCTCAATACTGTCTTCCTTCAGAAAACAACTGAATACCTGCTTGTCCACACAGTCATTTGTAGCTAACAAGTATACCAGATCCTAGCTATGTTTTAGATTGGTTTTCTTTTGCATTTCTGATTTGTTAAAATGAATTTTCTTTGAATTTTGATATTTATTTTTTATGGGTTTTTTTAAAAAAAATTATTCGGAATTGTTTTCATTATCCCATTTTAAATGGTTTTCAGCTCCTCTAGAAGGAAAAAGGAGAATTTCAAAAAAATAAATTGTGATGTGAATCACAACTGTACCTTCTGAAAGAATTGATAGTTTTCCTAAAATAACTCTTATAATACATCATTGGTGTTTGTATAATTTTGGTCTTATGACAATATTGTGATGCTATGAAGAGATGTTTATCCACAGTTGAGTAGATTCCAAATGTAGATCTTGGACTGGATTCTAAAATTTTACATGTGGATAGACAAACTTAGATGAGAGAAAATGGTGTTGATAAGGGAAGTCAGATCAAAAAGCTGAATTAAACTATTGATCTTTTTTAGAAATCAACTGCCAGAAATTTGTTTATAAGGACTTAAAATATACTGAAAAACTCTAGGTGTTCTTTTTATCCAGTCCAATTCTTGCCACTTTTTATTAACAATATCTATATACCGGTATAAGAAACCTTGCTAGTAAACATAATCTATTTATATTGAAGACTGTACAAGATCACATCAGTACAAATATTATTTTAATAAAATACATGCAACTATTTATCATGCAACATCTCATTTAAATAGCAGTTGCACTCTTGAAAAACCAAATGAATGTGTATTGTAATAGACTGTTACGCACTGCTCTGGTGTTTGCACAGGACTGTTGAAAAAAGAAACAATTTTAATAATGTATCCAAAGGGAAATTATTAAAACAAAGGTAGTTAACCTTATTTATAGCTTATGAAAAAGAGGTGAAACTCCAAATTATTTCCAAATCAATCATCTCTAGCCCCAGACGAGATGAACTGACCCTGAGTCTACAACCACTGGAGCAACTGGTAAAATAATACCTGAATTATCTGGACTTTTACAGCAATAGTATTACATGATATAATAAGGGAAAAAGTGCTTTGCTACATGTAGCTTCAGGGAAATAGGACTACATTATGGAGCAAAACAAAAATGATATTAAAATATAAGACATCAAATTAAAGAACTGAACAAGGATAAAACTATAAGAGCCGTGGTTATTAGATTGCCGTACTGCAGGCTGACTCTGCCCACTGCCAGGAATTCGATCTTGACAGGCTCAAGGTTGACTCAGCCTTCCATCCTTCCGAGGTCGGTAAAAGGGGGACCCAGATTGTTGGGGGCAAAATGCTTTCAATATTTGGTGTTTCCCCTTTGGGCAGCAATAACTGCAAGTAAATATTTCAATAACTGCTGATTAGTTTGGCACACCCCCTTTCCTCAAACTTATGCAGTACATCACAGTATATTAAATAGATACATCATTGGTTTCTAATGTTCCTTAGTTTTAACATTGATTTATCATTCATAGTAAATATTCTTTGTCAAAAGGCTATGGTTACTTAGAAAAGTTATGATGACAAAATACCGAAATGCTGTTTGTCTCATATTGTGCTAATATAATGTGTTAGTTAATTAGTTATAACATGTATTTTATTGCAATTTTAATGTGATTATAATATAATAATAAATAGAAATAAGAATAGCAAAGAGCACTTAGAGATAGATTTGATGCAACTCTACAAGTTCTCAGTATCTCTCCAAGGATGAACCTCAGTGAAGACCTGGATCCTGGGAATTTCCAGGAATCCTGGGAATAACATGCCGGCTTCAAGGATCTATCCACTAGCATCCTTGCAGATTTGTGGCAGGCAGACTGGGCATAAGATGATCTTTGCTGTGCCCATTATTTTTAATTTTTATCTCTTTTATTTAATAAAATCCCTCTACCTTTTCCCCACTGGTGTGCTTATTGTTTTGAATACAAACCAAATTTAAAATAGGATAGACAGCACAGAGTTCTATTTTGCAGCAATCCCAATCTATTGATGAACACACAGCAAAGCAACCTTTGATAGTTCTATCTTGCCACCCAAGATTGATCAAAATTTACAGAAAAATAAAGGTCAGTCAGAACCCTAGAATAGGATCCTATTAATATGACACCAAGTTCTACTGCAATCACCTATAAAATTTACCTAGGTCTGATTCTACTTGGATGATGGAGAACAGTCTGAAATCAAATCCAAATAAGACGGAAATGCTCTTCAACAATAAGAAACTAGACTTGGGAACTGAGATTCTGTTCTGGAATGGTTGCACTCCTCATAAAAGAGCAAGGAAATAGTTCGGGAGTGCTCTTTGTTTATTCTTTATTTGATTTACACAGGTGGTGGCTGTGGCAGAGTGTTTTTTCACAAATGCAATTAATACGTAGGTAGTGACTGTTCCTCAGCTGCATGGATTTGGCAATAATTACCTGTGTTTTGGTCACACCTTGTCTTCACTGCTGTGACATGTTTTATGTGGGGGTTCCCTTTGAAAAGTGTCCAGAAAGTATAGTTAACACAAAATTGCAGATAAGCGATTAAGTAGTACAAAACACAAGAATGACATTTGATACCTATAACAAAAGATCTGTATTACTTAGCAATAAATTGCATTATCTGAATACAATTTAATTAAAATTTAAAATTCCTAACAGGTTGGAATCTAATTCCATGAGGGACTGCCTCTTCTTCTTCTTAAGATGAAAGAGTATTAAAGGAAAGACCATTCTGAAGATGCCCAAATGGCTTACTTATCTGGCACACAGGATATATGTATCTGTCCTGCACTTTCTCCAGTGAGGTTGCAGGATAGTCCAGGAATGGGTGGTGACTTCGTCCTTCTGCCTGGAGACTGAGTCATAATTTTTAGCCACGCCTCCATCGCCTCTCTCTCTGGCGTTGCCTCTGTCACTGACTCCAGTTATCGACTCAGTCCTCGCCAGAGAGACACGCTTCGCTTAGTGGCTGAACAGCTCTAGGCAGAAAGAACGAGTCATTTCCATTCGATTTTGTCTTGCAACCTCCAGAGACATCGTACAGGTTTGAATTTGGCGCCTTTCGTCGGCGGGCGCAAGCCGAGCTTGCCTTGGCTTCGCGTTCTTCGGAACAATTGTCAGAAAATCGGCATTTGGATCTGGGAAGCCGAATTTGGCTTAGGAGCAGGCTACCCTGGGTCCGCCCCAGCCACCGCCCGCATAGCAGCCATCTGTTAAATCCTAGCCGATCAATTTACACCCGATCGCTTTGCCCCCCTCAGCGAGCCCTTGGTGCTGTTTCAGACTCGCCTGTCTCAGCGAGCTATTTTCAATCGGAGCTGGCTTCCCTGGGTCCGTCTCAGCCGCCGCCCGAAGGTTGACAGCTTGCAGGCTACCCTGGGTCCGCCCCAGCCACCGCCCGCATAGCAGCCATCTGTTAAATCCTAGCCGATCAATTTACACCCGATCGCTTTGCCCCCCTCAGCGAGCCCTTGGTGCTGTTTCAGACTCGCCTGTCTCAGCGAGCTATTTTCAATCGGAGCTGGCTTCCCTGGGTCCGTCTCAGCCGCTGCCCGAAGTTTGACAGCTTGGCTACTGATAAGAAATCCGGAGCCTCAACCAGACAGGCTAGGATCGACGGAGAAGGCTTCCCTGGGTCCGCCCCAGTCGCCGCCCGTTTGTTTCTCCCTGAATAGTTGGGAGAGAGGCATTTATCCGTTTGACTGGCCATCCGGTTTTTATCGGAGCTGCCGTTTCTTTTTTTTGCCTCAGACAGTTTGCTAGCTGTCACCTCTCCCTCCAGCCTCAAA